>CP137678.1:25547733-25917733 GCA_037976565.1 Mesocentrotus franciscanus
GATCGCGATAGAAAACATTAATATTTATTTGAATCGACTCTATGAGTATGTGCAGTTTGCCGATAACCTTTGACCGCAGCGTGGTGCTCTTGATTTGAATTGCATGTTACGTGTTTTCACCTTCTAATAGACCAGTTCACGGTTAGCACATGTCCCAAATGACCCCGAATATCACAGATCTTCAAAACTTGAAGAGGTCCCACTTTGTACATTTTGAAATAATCACAGTGATGGAGGTGCTACATAAATAGCCTTTGTTTCCCCTTTTCAAAGAATACTTCCACCTGTGTAACATGGAGTACACTGCTTGTGCATAAATAAATAATTATTACACAACTTTCATGAGCACGTATCCAGTATTTTGTCTTAGTGTATTTCACAATTTGGTCTGCAATGACCTTTATCTGCTCATGCTCTGACTGCAACTATGAATTGGCTTATTGGTTCAACGGTTTGCCAGCGAGCTTTGTAAATTTACGCGCCTAATTTTGAACCACACTGTCATAAGATCGTGTAAAACTCTGACACGTTGTCTGAATGACCACAAAGAAGGCGTTTACTTGGTTTAGCTTCTGTCAATGTCCCTTAATACTTGGTCCAAACTTGGTGATTACAAGTATCTTGGTAGTGGTGAATATTCTACAATTGTGTATGATTCCTGTAAAAGATAAATGATAAACAAAGAGTAAATCTAAAAAAGTAAAAGCAAAAAGCAAGTTTCCATGCAATACAGAAATTCCTATGACACAACTGTTTCTTAATAAAAATGATTTTATTTTATCACTTAGAAACGCATTACATAAGGTAATTCTTTTCTCTCTTTTCCTTGTACAAATTAAATATATTATCTTTCTTGGAACAAATAAAATATGCAAGTGTGTCTTTAGTCTTATTTTCTGAAGTAATGCAAGTGACTTATACAAGACTTCGCCTGTGGCGAATCACCAAATTCACTTGGAGAATATCACTCCGCGGGACATCCCGCGCGCGCGCTCCTTTTTTTTCCGTACCACTAACAAAAATAATGCGTCGGACGGGCTACATTTGAGTATTTTTAAGTCTTTGACGGAGACTAATCGAGCCTGCAGAATCTTCGCGCATGCGCATTCGTGATCATGTATAAACGATCATATAAATATGCACATGTATACAAGTACTGTAGGGTATGCAGTTTAGATAAGGGTTATTTTTCTCATGTCTGATTTATGATTTCTGCAATTATTTCTGTTTCATCGTCTTGAATGCCACAATGGGCCTGAATCCATTCAAAAGCAACCTTGATATTATTATTCCTTAAATGAGTTAACAAAATCAAAATCAAAATTTATTTTACCAACTTATCCTCTTTACATTGCGAATGGCTAAAAGGCCACTCAAAGAGTCACTAAAGATGAATTACTCCAACATGTAAGTTATCAAATTGTTCTATATCCATGTTAGGGCTAAAATTATTGGAGCTAGTTCTGAAGACTTTGAGTAAGAAAGCTTTTTACATTGTTTATAACCAAAGGCTGCTGATGATGTATACTGACCTGAGATATGCGAACCATCTGTGAATATATGAAGTTCTAGCTGTTTGCCATTTATTTTGTATCAACTTTTCGGACTACATTTCAAGACATAATGAGAATTATCACCTTTCAATTCCAAAGAAATATGTGGTTCAAACAGTGTCCATGGTGGAATAGAAATAATAGAAATAGATTATATTGTTAAATTCAGTATTTACGTCTAAGGTTCTATATCTAAAAGGTTTACCTTTCTTTAATTTTAAGTACTCAAATTGCCAACAAGGCTGAACATGAGAGTAAAGCTAGAGGGTGTGTTTCTGTTCTACTGACTGAGTACTTGAATTTTTCTGTCAACATTTGTCTTCTCAAATCGTGAGACATTTCTCCTGTTTCCGCTTGGAGGGCATCTATTGGAGTGAGGGAAGGGCCCCATACATATCATCAATGCCCGATATTGAATAGAGTTGAATCCTCTAAAGCGCTATCGTGGGCCTCGCATCCATAGTCCCACAATGATCTAATGTATGCACCACTTACTTATCATATCATGACTCTAATTGTTGAATCGTCGTTAGTAGTTTTCATCTTGTACATTGTATTAAAAACACAAGTTGTGAGGTAATTATACCCAGAAAAACCACCAAGTCTTCCTTGAAACTGAATAAGTAATTATTAATAAAGAAATGGGGGTAACACATGGGAATTTGTAATTTTTCATTCATTGAAAATTTGACAAAATTCCCATTCATTTAAAATGATATTACATAATGCGCAGATGCTTCCACATATTACGAAATCTCTACATTTTTAAAGGAACGTTCCAGCATATTTGAACTTGTATGTGCTTTCAGCTTCCTTATATCATATTCTTATGCTGTCTAGGTTAGTTTGAGGAAAAACTTATGGAAAAAGTGGTGTGCCATCGATATCTTTCACTTTCTTCTGATGGAATACCTGTAATCATGACCATAATCCTTAAGACCTATGTTAGGGTACGTTATGCTTAATTTTGAAGGCAGAATGAGTGATTTGAAACGCTCATCGTAAACGCTCATCGTAATCGCAGTTCCACGGTGTACTGTTTATGCTCACTTCTCTGGTTCCGTGTTTTGAACTAAACGCGTAACAAATGCCTCATTCTGGACAGAAAAAGTTGAGCATAAACGTACCCTTAGACCAATTAGTTGGCACATCAGCCAATGCAATACTTTTACCCTCATTCACAATCTATGCATTAAATTGATAAGCTTGCTCTCTATTATCACATTAACATCGATCACCATCATCATCATCTTCCACTATCATCTTCATCACCATCACCATCATCACCATCACTAACACCGTCACCATAACCTATAGCACCACTATCACGGGTATGATTAACTAATATGAAGAAAAAACATAACAAAGAGACAAACATATATTAACATTACAAGTTTTGGATGGAAATAAAGACATTTGCTTCGCCTTCGGTAAGCGAAAGTGGAAAAATTGAAAGAATATCAAGGTACAGTGAAGTATATAGTCAAGAAATCCATATCAATATTACCTAGGATTATCTGTGGAATACTGAAATGTTATACAAACATTCGGTGTGTTATATGAAAACGAGAATTTAACTCAGCTGTACTTGACGTTCATCGTGTAATATTGTTCATTTTTTTTGTAAAGCTTGTTGGTCAGATTTTATCTAGTACTAAAGAGATAGGTGCACAAAATGAAACAAAGCTGCAACCAGAACAATAGAATAATGGAGGAAAAATACGGCAAGAGTGAGAGAATGAGAGAGAAAAAGAGAGAGAGAGAGAGAGAGAGATAGAGTGGTAGAGAGAGAGAGAAAGAGAGAGTGAGAGAGTGAGGAAGAAGAGAGGGAGAGGGAGTGAGAGATTGCAAATGAAAGACAAAGAAGAAATACAGGAGAAAGACAGACAAGCTGAGAGAGAGAGAGATAAAGAGGTAAAGATAGAGGGATACAGGAGAAAGGGAGAAAGGAGGAAAAGAGTGTTCTACGACACCTACCCCTTGGACAACCACCCCCGGATAACCACCCTAGGATAACCACCCTCTAGGACTACTCCCCCGGACAACTACCCCCCTAGGAGAACTACCCCAGGACAACTACCACCTAGGACAACTACCCCGGACAACTACCCCCTACGACAACCATCCTCTAGGACAACTACCCCTGGACAACTTTCCTCGGGGGTAGTTATTCGGGAGGTAAGTGTCCGGATACGGAAAAGAGCAATTGGGAGAAATATTGGAAGCAGGGATATGAGACAGAGAAATTCTCAAAAAGGAATAATTGCATACCTTACTCTATACTCAATACTCAACATATACATACACGGTGTACATTTGGCCTGATTTCCGATTGTTTTGGGCGCTTGATCCATGTGTGTGTAATTGGGTTTTTACAGACGTGTATCAATCATATATGATTATTTATGTCTGGGGACCAACCTTTAACGTCACCATCCGAAAGACGTGAGTCATCAGTTTGCATCGGTTGCATCAGTTTGTAACTTCCATTGTTAGCTGGATTACAGGCGCACGCCACAACGCCTCCGTCGAATTGATCGATGGCATGGTCTCATTCAAGTCGTCTCGCAGTGTATTATTAGCCCATCCGGCGCATTAGTGGTACGGAAAAAACACGCACCCCGCGCGTAGGTTTTGCAACGCTATATCAACATTAATCAAATCCTAGCCTAGACGTAGGTAGAATAGTCACAATATGTAAGATAAACTGGCAATGAATTAACACTTAACCATCGTTAAAGCACGTTCATAAAACATCTGGCAAATCATTACAACAAGTTTCATCATCTCTTACACTTTGTTGATAAGTATTAACAGAATAATGCTGTCCAAACTCATAAACTTCCAGGGCTTGTGACCGAGTACAAATGCCAAGAAACGGGCAATCTGCACACATCATTCTTATCCGAAAATCAAGTTACACTTAAATTTGGTTGTAATGAATGCAATACGAACGTGACAGAATATGTAGAACCTTCCTTGATTATACTACACAAATACTAACACGAATTACAACCTACCTTCAATTTCTAAGGCCAAAAATGAAGAAAACTGTGATTAACCTTGCGGTTGATGTACCTTCAAGTACGATCTTATTTCTTCGCTGCATGCACTGCAAAGAATTTAGTCTTTGTTCAAGAGCGTAAAATAATTATTGAACCTGTAGGCTGTTATTCCATGTCATTCCATGACACGCACTCTGCACGAAGTACTCTTCACTGCACCTATGATTTTGATACACGCCGGACGTGTTCTTTTTTGAGGAGGCAGTCAGCTCAAATTTGGCAGCTTTTTGGTGTGAGTGAGAGACGCGAAAAATGGATCAAAGATTCAGTTTTTAAAGGACACAATTTTCCAGATTCAGCGCCATACTCTATTTTTCCGAAGGTTACGACAGCTGCCCTGTATTGAGGTTTTCGAGATAACCCCTTATACCAGGTCAGGTATCGATCCCTCTTACAGTGACCCACCCTTCAAGCTAAGATACCCAGGGTACCAGAGAGCTAGCCCAGTCCAGTCAAGTGTTAACCGACTGAGGAACCGAATAGCCGACGTGAGGCCAACGTGAAACCGTTTCAAAGCCAACCAACATACTGGCAGAGAAGGATATTTTAAACTAAATGTGGGAAGTTGTTCTCTGAATTTTTTAAAGGGACATTAGAAAAAAATAACAGATGTATGCAAATGTTAACACATCGTAATATTTAATAAGATTAATTGTTACTGTATGAAGCTATATTACATTTATTATACTTTTCTAAAACTTTGATTGTCATCTAGGTCCTACTTCCAAAGTGAACGATTCGTTTTACTTTGTTACTTTATACAGAATTTTAAAAACCCTTAATAAACATTTGAATTTCATTTTATATCATAAAACCGGACTACTTAGAATTGTTTTGTTTTAGTTTCATAATTAAATTATAATAAGGGTGAGTTTCGGCTACAATTTCTGGCGTCCACGAAGTGACATACACAGCGGAAACATTAGGTGTTAATGGTTGTAATGTGATAGTTAAGTATTACATTTTAGGCATATTACCTCCGTAACTGTGTTTTAGTGCTAATATATATCATATGTAATTGATTACAGTGTATGTTTCTATATAGTATCTATTTCAACGTCAATCAGTGGCTGGCTCATGTAACCTACGGATACAGAGTTTGGCTGAGACCCCAGGGCCCGTATTCTGAAGTCAGGTTTAACTTTAAACCTAGGTTTAAGTCTAGTCTAAGTCTCGCCTAACTCTTAGATTTGTACCCAGGTTTAACATTCCGTTTCTGAAGTCGGGTTTAACTTAAACCTAGGTTTAAGTCTGGTCTAACTTTCTACAGATATTTAAACCTGGGGTACACCTAGTTTAAGTCTGGCTTAAGCCAGGTCTAACTATTTTTCGCAATGGCGTATTTGTTAGATATTCAGAGAAGACACCATTACGACGAATTATTGCAAATGATTAGACCCGAGAGACCTCTTGTTGAAAGAAAAATCCCCTTCCACATATAGGGTGACGAAGATTTGTTTGCATCGCTGTCGTTTTACCAAACAAATGGCGATTTACATTACAGACCAGCTACTTGCTAAATAGCTAGCTGACTCCGGCACTGGAGAGACGCACATCGCGTGCGGATGCAAGTGCTGACCGCCTTGCGATTTTATGCTGTCGGCAAGTTTGAACATTAATTTAGATACTTTATTTGCTTATTGAATCTCTATGCCTAATATTTTCTAAATAAGTTTGTTTGATTTGTATATTACGACAGTCATTGAAACTTAGAAGTTGCCAAAGTAAATCGACCCCTGCATCAAGAAGGTATTTTTGATCAGTTTTAGTATCCTTTTTAGTCATTTTAATCTTATTTAGAGCATTTTTAGAATGTTCTGGAAGTTTTGACTAATCTGGGCAGAAATCGTAGAATTACCGAGTTTTTTTATCGATTATTTATTCATTATTTGTAAAGAATTCCACCCTAGGCCTAGATTAAGACTTTTCAGCAGTTTTACAGTCAATCAAAGGGTAAAACCATGGACCTATTACGGATGGACATTCGACGTGATTCTTTCTTTGATCCAACGAGATCCGCCGCCTTCTGATTATGTGCATCTTCATGAGAACATTCAGCTGTTTTAACAATAACGACTGCGTAAGCATTTTCGGTCATTGACAAAGGAGCAGTTTCCCTATATCTTGGGTTTTGTTTGGATGTACGTGTGCTCTGTAAGAGTGTGTCTTAAATAAAAACATTACCAATGGGGAGCAGCAAAGTTGAAAAGCAGACGATTTTGGTGATATGAAATTTATTATTACTGATTTGCACACTTTCGCACGCACCAATGACCAGATAAAACAATTAGAAGGCTATGATCTTTATAAGCCCTGTGCGTTGTAACTCTGGAATATTATGAGGAAATTGGGGAAACGGGATTTTAAATCACAAACAATCCAAATATAACCTCTATCTGGTAATATCAACATGTTTTTCAAAATAAAACACAGTACACGGAACAACAATTTCTGATTATAAATCAGAACTGCACATCGATTTCCCATGATTTAAGCGATTTATTATCTTCTGCGCATGTATATTAACATGTGTAAAATCACTATCTTGATTCTGTCCCGGCTTATTGGCGGCGGACCTCATGAGATCAAAGTGAAGAAACATGTACGGAATGTTATTGAGACGACATTGACGGAGACAATCACAATGAATTCGTTAACAAAACGACGAATGTCCATCCGTAATAGGTCCATGGTAAAACAAAACAAAGAATCGCGCCACAACGTTCAACGGTTGCTTTGAAAGAGATTTGTTTATGTCAGATATTATGAATTTAAATGATTACATTTGTAGGACGAAATCCAGCTAGCAGCTACTCTGGGAGATGGGTGAGCTGTACTGAGCATGTCCAGTAGAAGCAGACTACATCTCCATGGTACTTAAACCTTGGATTAAATTTAAACCTGGGTTTAAATTTAGACTAGACTTAAACCTGGGTTTAATTAAACCTGGCTTTCAGAAACTGAAATGGAACTAAGACCTGAAGTCTGGCTTAATTAAACCCAGGTTTAAATTTAAACACGGGTTTAATTAAGCTAGACTTCAGAATACGGGCCCAGGGGTCTCAGTCAAATATAAACACAGTAAGCATGCGTGACCGAGAAAACGTCCATTTTCAAGAAAAGGGTAGTTTTTCAAATTCCTGCTTTACGCGTTTAGGGGTATTTTTCTAGATCCCGACTCCGAATTGAAAGCTGGTCGGGAAGCCGGTTGTCTTTAACTTTCGGTTATGTCAGCTTGATAATGCAAAAACACATAAAGAAGCCCATATACTTCGCGTACCAGCATGTGAATTGCTTGTTTACGACCGGGGTTTACGACGACGACGAAATGTAATTATTCTTTTCAAAGAAAGGACCTATGATGGCTGTGCATTAAACCCATTTGGAAAAGTACAGGTTGTTGTTATTGCTTCTTTATTGAAATAAATGTTTACATTGTGAATTCTACATTAGAAGCGCAATTTGATTTATTTTACATTTATTTTACATTGACAACAACCTAAATGGTAATCCCTATTGCACTTCAAAATGCTCAAGGGGTTACAATTTAACAATACTTGTTTAGGAGTACACTTTTGTGAAATACCCGTTTGAGGTGTGAATTCAGGGGGAGAAAAAAAAAGCGAAATCCTCAATTAGGATGTATTTTGGCTTCAGAAGAAATCCTAGGTTAGGGGGTGTCTGGAAAACCTGTGGTCACGCATGCTTACATTATTTCTACATAACTGAGACCCCCGGGGCTGAGACTCTGAAGCTGGTAAAAGAGTAAGTCCGTTTATATGTTAGCAAAACTTTATTCACTTTAGTTCCATAACTTGTGTGAGTGCGAGTGTTGTCCAAAAATGGAGATCGAGAAACTTGTTCGTATAGGAGGAACGCTTGACCTTAAAGGTCAACCCAACGTCAGCTTTGTGATGTCATCCATTGGTCGGATTGTATGACGTCGGTCTAACGTCAATACGTGCCTTCACGGCTGTTTCACCGCAAAGCATGCCGGGACAGATAACTAGTACGGCAGGAGGATTTCACCTTCGCCGCGATCAACTGTTCCATTGCCAACAACGGGATTTTTATCCCGTCGAATCAACATCATAATCTTGTACAGGATGCGTTATTCTGCAGTGATTTTCTTTCATTCCAGTATCATTTGTACAGTAAGAAACCAAAGTTTGTGATTGTGTATTGTTATGACGATCCTTTAAAAAATAAAGCTGATAATACGAAGTAAAGTGGGCTAATGAGAGTGGGTTCCTTGATATAAATATGTAGTCCCATATGTTTAAATGTGTGTGTGTGAAGTTCGGGTCGGTGGTTTGCCTTTTTAAGCTGCTAAACATTCGTGTTTTAGGTTGAAGGATCGTCATAAAAATACATAATCACAGACTTTGGTTTATTGCCATACAAATGATACTAGAATGAAAGAAAATCACTGCAGAATAACGGATCCTGCACAAGATTATGATGTCATGTTGATTCGACAGGACAGGGAGGTGGGAGTTACATGTAACTCCCACCTCCCTGGACAGGATAACAATCCCGTTGTTGGCAATGGAACAGCTGATCGCGGCGAAGTGAAAATCTCCTGCCGTACTAGTAATCTGTCCCGGTGTCACGGACCAGAGTGTCCGGGTGGCGATCTGTGTCCGCAGACACAGGTCGCCGAAAATTGGGTGGCGAGACGCGTCTTACGTCGGCGATATGTGTCTTAGGTCGGACACATGTCGCCGCTTAAGTCACGGCGAGATGTGTCCACTGGCGAAATGCGTCCTGAACCCTAAAACTTAAAAAATCGACTTAAAATGTATACACCTCCACTCTGCTCCACTTGATTGTATCTTACCATTAATATTGTATTTTTATGTAACATAAGACAAGAGAGATGTACTGTTTACTCCCAAATCGTTTGTTGGCTACAATTTATATCAAATTAATAACACCATAAAAATGGCTAAACGTACGAGTCTAGCCCCAAACGGAACAGTACTTCACCATACAATTGGCTGTACGTACGAGACTAGCCCTTGACACTAGCGACCAATAAGCCTGCGACCAATACGTTGGAAGCCCACAATGTTAGCGCTTAATGAGGAAGCCAGCCACCAAACGGGGTTGTAGTGTTTCCAAATCGTCTAATCGAAAAGGAAAACTTCAATCTGAAACGGTGAAACCCGGAAAAAAACTGTCGGCATGTGACACATGTTTGGCAGTAAAGAACAACTTTACCGCTTTTACATGGTGTGGATCAATATGTAACGGAAACGTCATACGATTTTTTTTTGAAAGACTTCAAACTTAAAGCCGAATTGTTGCCATTATTGTGTAGATAAGCCCTCGATATGCCGGTTTGAGCCCTAACTTCAATCTGCAGAAGACAAAAAAAATATTGGCACGTGACAAACATATGCGCCCTAATTAGGAGTAATGATCAAAAACATTTAATTTGATAAGCTCTTTATCTTATTGAAATATTATACAATACTTTATATGGCCTTTAAATCTAAATACTGTTAATTTGAGTTATATATTTTATTAAACGTTATGCGTTAATTAATGGCCGATTTCCATCTGAAGCTCTAATATAATTTACCAACTGTGAAAACCTGGCCAAAAATAACTTGAAACTCAAGTATTTCATATTTTGTTTAGTTCAATCTTTTATTTAGCAAGTAGTTTGAAAATGCTTAAAATTACCTACATCTATTTGTTTAAGTTTCTAAACTCAATAGAATTGCATGTTCCTATAAAAAGGGCGTATTATATAACCTCAACTTGAAATTGAAATGTCAAAATTCGATAGAAATGCGTGTTCCTAAAACTAAAAGGGCATATTATAATCTCAAATCGCTATTCGGGTCGCTATTCATACAAATTAGATAAGCAATGAACAAAATGGTAATATCAAAGGGAAATATTGGATGGGGACGCCCCGCGGCTGTGGCGTAGCTGCGGGGGGGGGGCTACACATGGCCCCGAATATTTGTCTCTTTAAGAAGTATATTTTACCTTTTATCTTTGATAATTATATAGAGACATCCCCATAATCTAGCTAATATATTTCCCCCGCTCCTGCGGTGACGAAAAAAGTAGTAAAACATCTTATCATATCATAATTTGTCCGCCTTATGGGAAATGTTGCCCCACTACCCTGCCCCGACTAATCTTATCCAGGCTTTGCCACTGAGACATTAAGTAGAACAAGCAGGCCCACTATCACTGAGTTTGCTATTTCAGAAACTAGTAATTGTTTATAAACGAAAATAATGTTTTGTAGCAAGTAGGTTTAAGTAGGACTTATGGACCTACAAATCATTATAGCCTCAGCCATATCCAGGCATCCAGAAGCTCTTCAATTAATAGCCAATGAAGACTGATAGATTTTCGTTTTCCAGGAATTATCATACCTCAGGATACGAGTAATCATATTGATTAACCTAACTTCATTTATCCATAATCTTGATTTCCTGAAACTTTCCTAACACCGAAACCAAATGGGTTTGGACCGGACCATGAGCCTAGTTACTGCCCGGAGAGGGATGAGGGGGGCACTTCAAATTGTTTTTTTGGGGGATAGGGGCTTGAACACTTTCGGACCTTGAAGGGTTTTTTCGCGTCATGTAGCGTAAAAATTGGGGTAGGATATATATAGCCCAGGCGCGGATCCACGTGGGGGCGAGGGCGCCCGACGGGCCCCCCCACCTGGCAAAAAAAAGTTTAGAGAAAAGATGGTAACTACAAATTTTCCTTTTCGTTTGCTCAATGGGAGGGGTTTTGAGTTTTTTTGTTTCTTTGTTTATTTTACTTAGTGCTCACACCTCCCCCACTGAGCGAAATATCGATCGGCGCGATTTTTACATTTCAGGCCGCCCCTATTGGAAAATCCTGGATCCGCCCCTGCTAAAGCCCTCGTAACATCAATAGCCCTCGTAGCATGATTATAAATGGATTTGAATAATTATTACATCATTACATGTATATTTTCTGTGTTTGCTTTGAATTTATGTCTCGAATTAATCAATGTTTACCTTTTTCTGAACCTGATTGCATATTTATGTTTAAATTCCGTATTTTTCCTGTGTTTGTTCTGTATTTATCATTATATCCTGCCTCCTTGTCGCTACGAGGGCTATATCGCACCCCTAAATAAAAATAAATAAATAAAAATCTCTCACGCCCCCTCACCGCGGCTACGCCACAGCCGTGGGGTGTCCCATATTCATTATTTCGCTTTCTTATCATTTTGTTCATTGCTTATTTCATATTCATTTTTGAATGAATAGCGACCCTCGATCACCCCGTATTATATAGCGACCCTCATTTCGTATTATGAATATAATATAGCGACCCTCATTTCGTAATATGAATAGCGACCCTCATGTCCTATTATGAATAGAGACCCTTTTCTCAAATTATGAATAGCGGTCCTTATGAAAAGCGAGGTTACCCCTCGTGTTTTGCTATGATATGAAATCTGTTATTTTGCTGTGACATTGGAGACTCTGGTGAAAGCTTTTGTCCAATCTTTCTTCTCTTTATCAATATCATCCATGTTACATTTTCACTTTTTGTTTTTTTATTTCGAAGACACCATAGCCTGAATTCTATCATTCTTTTGTTGCGCTAACTACGACCAAAGTCTTATTGGTCGCTTGATCGAAATATAGAAGAGATCTTTCTGTGCGGTGAACTCTGAGTCTAAGACCCAAGAAACTCGAAGGTGAGTCGTGCTATAATTATCCATATATTTAATATATTCCGCTACAATCATGACTGCCATGTACTTTAGATACATTTCTATTTTCTAGTGCTTTCATACTATTTCAGGATTTCATACTAGATCTAGATGTTTTGGAAATAACATACTGTGCAATCTACTCTCGAACTTTTCAGTTTTTGTCGTCATGAGCTAGTTTTCAGCCTTACCCCTTACCTCCGGGAAAGTCTTCCCAGACTTTAGGGGACAATCTCGGGAATTTCCGTGCAAATTAAAGAATAAGAAGAAGTTCGAACTCATAGACCTAATTACATTTTTAAGTTAACCGTTCAATTTCGTAAGTTTCTTGCATCAGTGATCAGAATAAATTCGAGTTATACTGCAACAGATTACCCTATTCCAATCTAGGTGGGTCTTAAATGGTGGATCTATTCTGAAAAGTGAAATGAGTCGTTAATTATACAATGGCAATGGCACTGCTACTGCTACTACTAGTACTAGACTCTATACTATACTATAGACTTTGTATGTAGGCCTACAGTATAGTGCTAGTGCTATCCTGCTACATGCCGTACGCATGCATGCATATCTGTGTGTGTTTAAAATAGTCATCGAAGTAGTCATCGAAGTCAAAGTAGTCTAGATCTACTGCATGTTGCCTGCCCGGTTTCCGGTCACATGAGCGGTTTTTCACAGATAACTTCTCTGGCAATGAATTATATAGGCGCTAATATATTCTACTACTACTACATCACTTTGTCGTGAAAATTCTAACAAATCATGCGATGCCATTCTTTCTCGTGAAGTTCCAAACATTAAATGTCCCTAGTTCGCCGTCTGCGTGGAGCATTTTCCTGCCCTTTTCCACTCTCAGAGTCGGACTCGAGATCAAGGCTTTTAGATAAATCTCAAATAATTTGTCTTGATGAATTAATTTGTTCAATTGCAGTGTTTCTATCTCCCTGATCCAAGTGTTATTATTAATGCCACTCTATAAAGTATGTGTTCATGGCATGCCAAAGTGGATGAGGTATTGAGTTGTACTGAACGAAACAAGATGACTGTCATTTATAATAATAATACATAAGATTTGTAAGGCACCAAATCCACTTGACAATCAAATGCTCAAGGTGCAGCTTGTGCAAAAGATGAAATACATGATAAATAGACAAAAGTACAATAGGAAAGGTATGATGGTTGTTGACAAATTCAGTTGGTCATGTCAGTTCTCATTTGCGAATATGTAGAACTGTGATGGGCTAATGTAGCTTTACAAGCTCAATTGATGAGATAAACTGAGCACAGCATAAAGGTATATTTTGTGGGGCAGTTTTTAAACAAGAGCGCTGTCTTTTCGTTAAATTAGTTGTCTGTGAACTGTGAAAGATAACAATAATAAGACAATTATTAAAAGATGACCAATTTTTCTATCGAATGCGAAAACATGTCAAAATGCGGATAGGGCCTATAGATGTAGGGAAAATTATGAGAAAGATTTTATCTTTCGTTTCGATATCTTTTCCTCAGATTAACTTTAACAGAAGAACCCAACTCATGGAACTTATTATAGACATTGCCACAAATGTTGAAGATGCAAGATGGTATGGACACCTAAAGATTTCACATTGAAAGGTATAGGCCTACATGTACGTCTATTTATAAACATGATGGTGTAATATTCAGTGATCTTGAAATTGATTTTCCTTAATATATGTAGGTAAACCATGAAAAGATATATAAAAGAGATACAGTCAAACCTGTCTATAGCGACCGCCTAAGGGAAACACAAAAAGTGGTCTTTGTAGACAGGTTCCTTTAGTACATGTTTCAATGAGAAACCATTTTCAAGGGAAACAAAAATGTGGTCCTTGTAGACAGGTGGTCTTTGTAGACAGGTGGTCACTAAAGCAGGTTTGACTGTATATGAGTACAATTGTGGAGTAAATGTGATAATTTTGGATTGTTTTTCAAAATGTTTTAAACATTTGTAAATAGAATGTATGGAAGTGATTCATTTCTAGGATGGACTAATGTGGCCACAGTAAAGTGGTATCATTTGAAAAAAATTTATATTGTGGGGTTTGTCAGGAAGAGTTTGGAAACAATGTTTCCAAAGTCAGTAGATTTACAAATTTGTCAGAAACAAGTTCTGTAAATGACCTGTCACAAATTTGTATGAGGAGGGAGGGGGGACAGAAGAGGTAAAATCTTGATCATCAAACACTGCCCCACGTGAACATGTATTCTTGTTGAGAAGACTTAATGATGAACATTAGTGCAATTATAATTTGTGTATACTGCTTTTACATATTTAATTTTTCATTTTTTTTTCTTCATTTTTTAGGATGATGCTTTCCCATAGGAGATGAACGCCGATGGAGCAAGATGACAACTTGAGGAGACAAAGGCAGAACAACAAAATAATGGGCCGTTTTGGAGAGGTACATGGTTATGAAAGTTTCCTTCTACCCTGACAACAATCTCTTTTCAAATTTTCCTTTTTCTGTTTGTTGAGACCATTGGAGTCCAGATTACAGGGACTCCATGTGTATACAGACAGAAATGGGAAATCTAACCATGATAACAAGTTGATTTGAATCATAGTAGAAATATCATCAAAAACAAATGAAGGTTATAGAGTACCGAAGTGTGATGTATTGGCCAAGTTGTCAAGGGTGCTGGTTCCAAACAATTTTGTGCTAAACAATGGCGTGGTGATAACACCAGCGCCACACACTGAATTTGCCCAGGTCCATCCCGTTGCTTGAATGATTTTGCGGTGAACCTCATGCGCAGGCTCTGTTGATTGGAACCAGTAACCAAGACGACGATGAAATATGGCATTTATAGCCCTTCGGTACTATTAAGTTTGACAGTTTGGTTCATTTAATAAATACATGTAGATGAAAATCTAAGAAATTATTTATTAGCTCACCTCAGCAAAATGCTCAACTTGACAGGAATCGTCCTTGGGAAAGGAAGTATCTAAAGTTGTTGATATGAGGTAACCATCTGGCATGGGGCAGCCCCCCAGGTGCCCCAGGGTCATATTTTGATATACTCTTACTTCTATAAAAGGATTGCTGGAATTTAAGCAAACTTGATAGGAATTATCCTTGGGTGAAAGGGATCTAACTTTGTGAGAATGAGTCTCTCTGACATGTGGGCAGCCTCTCCCCAAAATTGCCCCAGGGACTACGGTTATAAAATTTCAATGTCTTCCTTAAAAAAAACTACATATAACTTTCACAAATGTATTTTTCTAGAGAGGAAGGGGGGATGGTACTGGATGTGGATTGACATACTACCTCTCATGTAAGCATAATGTCCGCGAAACTCTTGATTCAATTTTTCAACTCACACTGAAATAGCTACATGTGGTTATAATGGTTTAATTGCCCTAACCAACCCCGACCTCCCCCTCCCCCCCCTAAAAAAAGAAGTTGTTTTCATTTTAGGTAAAGTAAAATCTTGATCATCTACCCATGGACCTACTACGAACACTGCCCCCAGCTGAACATATGTATCCTTGTTCAGAAGACTGATCAACATGAGGGCAATTATAATTTGTGTATAATGCTTTTGCATTATTTTAAATTTTAGGATGATGCTTCACCATAGGAGATGAACGCTGATGAAGCAAGATGACAACTTGAGGAGACAAAGGCAGAACAACAAAATAATGGGCTGTTTTGGAGAGGTACATGGTTATGAAAGTTTCCTTCTCTAACAATCTCTTTTAAAATCATCCCTTTTCCGTTGTTGAGACCACTGGAGTCCAGATTACAGGGAATCCATGTGTATACAGACAGAACTAGGCAAATCTAACCTAATCTAACATTTATTTGTCAAATAAACCCAACTGTCAACCTTAAAGGGAGTGTAGACTGACGAGACTAAGTGTCTTTCCCATGGCCTGACTCGGGGCTAATCGAGATTAAGTCGCTGACTACCGTTAATCCAGTCCATTCGTTTACGTGCAGTTGTCCAAAAGAAGACGTAGATGGCATTAACCAGTATTTGCCAAGCTACACGGCCTTTAATAAAAATTGGATTTGGTAATTCTCAAAAAAACATATTTAAATATTACATGTACTTTCTATTAACGGATGGTTCCAGTCAAGTATGGTTAACCTCACATTTTCAGAGATTTCGCTGCAAGTCTTATGCACATTCTGATACCATTTTCGTCGAAATCCGATATACCTGTAAGGTGTAACAATTACAATTAGTATGCGCATGTCATCAAAAAGTGCAATACTTGCATATATTCATGTACAAGCAGAAATGTGTAGCGCATATCACATTTTAAACATCTCTATGCGCTTCCAAATTTAGAAATTATTAACCGGCTTTAGCTGTGCCACCATTACGGCGCTCTAGCATTTCAAGGAATTAATTCCAGCCATTTACCTCACCCAGGTCGAGTGTGGCAAATGTAGATTAATGTCTTACTAAAGAACATTGGTGATGCAGCGGAACTCGAACAGCGGACCTTGTGATCCGCAGTCCGATGACATATCCACATATACAGGTTTAGATGTATTTCTTCATAAGTGGGAGCTTTGAGCTTCTCTAGTTCTGGTAGCAAAAAAGGAAATTGGAATGTTACTTGTTGAATATGTCCTTATACATGTAATGTTCCAAATTGCATCAAAAGATGTCAATTGTATCAAAATGTGCCAGACATGTTCTTGTTCCGTGCATGATTTCTGATGAATTTGAATTTTCTTTTTCTTTTCATGCAGCATTCAAATGGACTTCCAATCCAGCTCTTTTCATTGGTAACTAGGCCCAGGCTTTGACGGCTGTAGAAGGAGGAGGCATCAATCGTCAGACGATAGCAGTTTGCACCTTTTTCTTTTCATGCAGCATTCAAATGGACTTCCAATCCAGCTCTTTTCATTGGTAACTAGGCCCAGGCTTTGACGGCTGTAGAAGGAGGAGGCATCAATCGTCAGACGATAGCAGTTTGCACCTGTGCTCGGGCTGCCCCGTCATTTAAAATGTGGGCATGTACCGTTGATCTAAATACAGTGGAACCTCGTTATAATAAACACTATAATTATCCAAATGTAATTTTGATGGTCCCACTTCTTTGTATTCTGGTTTTGGGCCCTCATATAACAAGGCTCCAATATAACTACAATGTAGGTAATTTCCTTGTGACTTCTCTTTACCAATCATTAGTCATTATATAAATGCACCATTTTCTATGAAAACTTAATTTACCACTGCACATGTGCAAGGAATTACGCAGTCAAAGATGTACATATTATATTATAATTTGTGTTTCAATCTATCACTTCCAGTTTTATATTGCACATTTTTTGCATACAAAGCCATTTTTATTACAAAAATTCAATCTCGTTTTCTAAATTAAATATCAATACCATTAAGTAATTGTTGTACTTTTCTATTAAATGTAATTAGGGATGAATACATGATTGATACGGTATAATTTGCCATCATTATTTCACATAAATATGTCTTGGTAGTTAAAGGTACATGTAGTCCAGAATGTGTGGTGAAGAATATAGACCAAAGGAAGAGTGTAGGGTGGGTTGTGAAAAATTGTTGGGTGAAACGTATGATTGTGAAAGGCAGAATGGAAGGCCCATAATGAATATGTGATTGTGAAAGGATGAGAAAAAAGGAAGGGAATACAGGAAGTAGATTGAATGCACTGATTTATAGTAGATGTCATTAATGAATTACAAATGAATGAGTTAGGATAATATGTGTGAATGAAAGTTGACCGAAGGATACGAGAGCTGAATAAACACGTACATGTATAATACATTCATTCACATTCCTCCATATATTACCCAGGGGGCAAACTCCCATATTTTGGAGGAACTCGCATGTCGAGATATAAAAAGTAGTCCTATATAAGTGCATCATATGACCACTTCGCAACATCCCTATGGTGGACTACTTTTATAGCAAATGCATGGTGGGCCCTTCCAGAGAGTGCCTAATGTGTTTGTGTGCTGGAAAAGGGTATGGTGGGGGGCAGACAAAAATCTGCATCACCCCACTCTTACATGCAGGCCCGCTGAATGCTTTTCATAGTGGGTGGGGAGGCTATATATGAGTATATATGATCAGGTAGAGCGTAGCGTAAATTGGCGGGGGTCAAGGGTGGAGCCCCGGAAGCTCAGGGGTATGGGCATTTAATTCAGTCAGATGAGCATATTTTGATACCTTATTTGTGACACTGGCAGGACACTAATTGGCGTGGGGTCAAGGGGGCAGAGCCCCCAGAAGCTCAGGGGTTTTAGGCATTTTATAACGGTCAGATAAGCATTCAGGGGCCCGCCTTAGGGCCCTAGGTGGAATCCAGGGGGCAGAGCTACCGGAAGCTCAGGGGTTTGAGGCTTTAATCAAGGTTAGATGAGCATATTTTTATGTATTTTGTGACACTGGCAGGTCACTTTTCTTTCTTTCTTTTTCTCTTTCTTTCTATTTCTCGTTAATATACTTTTTCAAAAAAGGTGGGGGCTCGAGGCCCCCGAGCCCCGCCGTTCCTCGGGCCTTGACATTTAGGCCTCTAAATAAGCACATTTCTTGCCTGACTGTAAATATAGGAATTTGTCATTTTCCAACAAACGCATAAACAATTATAATTTACTAAAAAGTGAGGAAAAATCTCGGAAAACTATGTCGATCATTTCAGCAACATTTGTAAATCACCGGTATCGAACTAGAAATAAACCATGTTTGAATTATATTGCCCCGCCAAGCTCCCCCTCCATAAGTGCGCCATATGCAGTGCCCCTCGAGCCTCACCTTGTTGCATGGCGGGAAAAACGCAATTGATCTCTCCTACCTTTCTTCTTTCTTTTTTTTCTTCACTTTCTCTCCTCTTTCCCATTCCATTTCCTTACTTCTCTCTCTTTAGGGTTTGCTGGGGGGAGGAAGCCTGTTGCCCCCCTCCCCCCTGAGCGATCCACACGTTGTTGGCGGGATTCATCGCAACTGATCTCCCTTCTTTCTAATCACCTTTCTTTTCTTCTTCCTCTTTTTGTTCCCTTTAGCTCTCCTCTTCCCTTCCTTCCTTCTTTTTTGGCGGGGAGGGAGAGGCAAGGGCCTTTTGCCCCCGATCCACAACTTGTTGGCGGGAAGATTGCAACTGATATCCCCCTTCTTTTCTTTTCTAATTCTTCCTCTTTTTTTCTCCTTCCCTTTATCTCCTCTTTTCCTTTTTTTTTATTTCCCTTTCCTTCCTTCTCTCTTGTTTTTATGGGGGGTAACAGCCTAGGAGGTAAGGCCCTTTCGCCCCCATCTCCTTCTTTTCCCCTTTTTCTTCTCCCTCTTCTAACTTTCCCTTTCTCTCCTTCCCTTTCCTTCTTTTCCTTTTTCTCTCTCTCTATTTGGCGGGGAGGCCCACTCGGCCCCTGGATCCACGCCTGGGGGTCTGAGTTGGAGCAGTACAATTCATTAAAATATATAATGTGTTAGGTATCATATTTCATTAAATTTTTGCAAACATATTATGATCTTTATAATTCGATATTCATGTCCTGTAGGTAGCAAGTAGTGCTATTTATTAAGCTTCAGGATTAATTTTTTTTAAGTCGTAATGACCCGTAGCACAGAAAGACTCGCATCACAGTGGACCAGGAAATGCTAAGTAATAAACATGATATAGCAACATTGTATCGGAAAAGCCCACGATATTCAAATAAAAACATAATGTGGTACAAGGGTGGCGGAGCGTCTTTAAAAGTTGGGGGCACCATAAAAGGGCACTTTCTTGAAGAAAGAGGCACTTAAAAAGATAACCTCAAAGCAAAATATACAATTTTCAAACATTGGTATACACATGTACCCTTATAATTATTGTGATTGATACATTTCAATATCAGGGATGATTTCACTGTTTATTATGATTTTGCGGCTGGGTGTGATGGTCTGAATTTCCATTTTCGAGTGAGCAATGAGAGCGAGCAAAAATTGTAAGATTTATGAGGACACAATTAAAGAGGACAAATCCAATCCTGATGGGGTTTTAACCACAATCTCATGAATGACTGAAAAGATTTGTAAATACATGATGTAGTTACATAATTTACAGCAACTGAAAATATGCGAGAACATGGCAATGAGTTTGAGGGTGAACACTCGAGAAAAAATGCTATTAGTCGCTTTAAATTAGGAGCACATGTTACGTAGAAAGGAAAAAGGGGCACTTATTACAAAGGAAAAGAGGCATGCATCTATCAGATTTTAATAAGGGCATTATTCTATCAGAGGTTAAAAGGGGTATTTATGAGACGTGGAAAGGGCTCTTAATAAAAAGGAACAAAGGCACTTGTAAGAAAGGAAAAGGGATCACTTGTGAATAGTAAAAAGGAGCACTAATCAGAGATTAAAAGGAGCACTTATTAAAAAGGAAAACGGGCACATGTCAGATTTGAATAGGGGCATTTACACAGTTGAAAAGGGGCATTTGTAAGAAGGGGAAAAGTGTCACTTATCAGAAGGACAAAAGGCAATTATATGAACAAGGAACAGGTCATATGTCAAACTAAAAGGGCTATTTATTTGAAGAGGAAGTAAAGGGGACATTTTCCTCTGTAAAAGGGGAACTTTGGGGTACTTGAAAAGTGTTGGGGCGTGCCCCCGGAGGGATCGGAAACATATTTGTTTCTAAACAAGGGCACCGTATCTGAAGTAAAAGGGGGCACTCGAAAACATGGGGGCATTTTTGTGTTTTTGTTTCTAATTTTTGTTCTAAATCTTGCCTTTTAAGTACAGTCATCAAAGGTGTTTCAAATATCAACATTGCATCCTCTCTTTCTCTCTCACCCTCTCCTCTCTCTCTCTCTCTCTCTCTCTCCTTTCCCCCTCTTCCCCCTCCTGTCATATAACTTTTTGATATCTTTGTATAGAATAATCATTTTACAAAATATTATAAAGGAAACATTTCACAAATCAGCAGTCATTCTTTTCACACATCACGTCAAATGCTCTGCAGTTTAGACATTCAAAATTTTAATATATACAATAACAGTTGAGTTATGTATTATATCATATTCTCACTGTCATATAGGCAGAAAATAGTTAATAAATACAAGATAATATAATACAATTTTAAAAAAAGTTTTCCCACATCACCTGTTACATTTTTGTTTAACTTCAACGTTTCTAGGAATAGTAAGTAATGATATCTGCCTCAGCAGCGTGCATAGTTATTTTTAAATGGTTAAATTATGATGCAATAAATGCACTTGCATTTCACGGGTTTTAGGAACGTTATTAAATATATTTTTAGACAATATCATCATCATGTAAAAGAAAGAAAAAAACATCTAGTTCCTTTAGATGGGACACGAAAGTAAAACAAATCGGCCAGTACTGCAGTAGACACTTTTCGCCAATCGCTAGCAGACTCATCTCGCCGATCGGCCAGTGGACACTTTTCGCCAATCGCAGACTCATCTCGCCGATCTAGGAGACACATCTCGCCGGGGGAGTGCGGCAAGATGTGTCTGTAAGACGCAGCTCGCCAGGCGAGATGCGTCTGTACAGACGTGATTTCGCTAAGACACATCTCGCCACGACACCGGCATGCTTTGCGGTGAAACAACCGTGAAGGCACGTATTTTCTGCCCATTTACCGACTTACTTGATTCTAACCACTTTCTGACATTGGCGTGATGTCGGCCCAACGTCAGTTTTGTGATGTCATAGTTTGGTCGGATTATTAACTTTGGGTCAACGTTACTTTCTTATCATTTTACTGACCTACAGTAGTCAGTCTCGAGTTAGACTCATTTATGTGACTTAGCATTATAACATAATTTATGGTAACATTTTCTACCCCATAAATCTGGGGAGGATCAAAAACAGTTGAAACGAAAATAATTATTGTAATTGCAATAGGTTTCGTTTCTCTCAATCGCTGATCATTTTTCTTTATCATATTTCACTTGCAAACCGTCATTATTGATGAAATTTTGTTTGATTTTGTTTAAAACAAAATGTGTTTTAGTCTGCCTCGCCCCCCTTATAAATACAAAAGCATTTGAAATTAAACAAAAAGTTATAGGCCTGATCTTCATCTGATTAAAATCAAGAAAAACACTTGGCTTTGAAGAAAAAAAGTTAGAAAGAAACCATAAGATTGTACTCAACTGGGATCTGGTATTCTGGGTATTTTGCAACAAAATATGAGGAAATTACTAGCAGTGTAAATATGCACCTAATAATAATACTCATGAGCAAACCATGTACCAATGCTCCGTAATCCCCCTTAAGAATTGTAAGATTGATAAGCTTTGAACCATACTTTACAAACCAAAAATATTAGTTGTATCTCACCAACAGCATATGCGGATACCATTACATGCATAAAAAGAAGCAAACCAATCAAAATTCTAAATTCATCAGGTTCCCTCATCTTGTTATATAGGATTATTGAAGCCAATCCCGATATACCAGATTGTCGAGTATCTAAAAGGTCGTGCATGTCTTTTCCTAGTTATTGTGTGTCACAGGGTAAGAGCTAATTATATAATATAACAAATTGTTGGTGCTTTAAGGGTACCGCCTTTAAAAAAAAGAGGAATATTAATCTCAATCCAGTTTATGAGTATGCGCAGTTTGCCGATAACCTATGGCCGCAGCGTGGTGCTTTTGTTTTAAATCGCTGCTAGTTTGTGAGACGTCTCCTCAGCTTTTCGAGTTTACGTTTTGGTACTCCGGCCATTTCTTTAAATTTCATATAAGTCACAATTTACGCAGTTTCAAGTCATACTGGGGGACTTATAACTATCTCAAGAACCTTCTTTGCCTGTGCTAAGATTTTTGTCACAGAGGTCCTTTAAACATTTTGCATGATTATAACAAGTACACGTCTAGTATAAAAATATTTTTAAAAAAAGAAGTCATGCAAACCAACAGAAAGTTTTAAAACAGTGTATAAATATAACAACGAATGTAAAGAGAAGGGAAAAAAACACCTGTAAAACGTAAACGTTTAAAGCAAAAGCTACGAAGTTAGGTCCGTTCTGAGGACATGGTATTTCAGGAGGAATGGCTTACCAAAGATGACGTGCCCATTAAATTGGTTTTAGCCCCCTCCTTCCCCCGATCAAGAGAACACTTGAGGTCTTGACCCCTGAATTATTACACTTAAGGACCTCTGTTACACATGCGTCGGCTTTTAAAGCCGGCTTCGGAGGCGGCCTCACGCCTGCAATATGAAGCCGCCTCGAGATCATCAAACCCCTGTTACACATATCTCGGGCCCGCAATTTTGTGTCTACACATAGGCCGGCCTCACGTCTCCTTTTCACGAGCTGACGTTGGGGCGCACTTCAGGAAGAGAAAGAGATAGAATGATAAAAACTAAGAATAACATGAGGAAAGACAGAAAGAGAAAGTGATAGAATGATAAAAACAAAGAATAACATAAGGAAAAACAGAAAGAGAAAGGGATAGAATGATAAAAACAAAGAATAACATAAGAGAAGGTGATAGAAGGAAGAAACAAAGATTAACATAAGGAAACACAGAAAGAGAAAGTGATAGAATGATAAAAAACAAAGAATAACATAAGGAAAGACAGAAAGAGAAAGTGATAGAATGATAAAAAAACAAAGAATAACATAAGAGAAGGTGATACAAGGAAGAAACAAAGATTATCATAAAGACAGAAAGAGAAAGTGATAGAATGATAAAAAACAAAGAATAACATAAGGAAAGACAGAAAGAGAAAGGGATAGAATTATAAAAACAAAGAATAACATAAGAGAAGGTGATAGAAGAAAGAAACAAAGATTAACATAAGGAAAGACAGAAAGAGAAAGTGATAGAATGATAAAAACAAAGAATAACATAAGAGAAGGTGATAGAAGGAAGAAACAAAGATTAACATAAGGAAAGACAGAAAGAGAAAGTGATAGAATGATAAAAACAAAGAATAACATAAGGAAAGGCAGAAAGAGAAAGTGATAGAATGATAAAAAACAAAGAATAACATGAGAGAAGGTGTAGAAGAAAGAAACAAAGATTAACATAGGAAAGACAGAAAGAGAAAGTGATAGAGTGATAAAAACAAAGAATAACATAAGAGAAGGTGATAGAAGGGAGAAACAAAGAATAACATAAGGAAAGACAGAAAGAGAAATTGATAGAATGATAAAAACAAAGAATAACATAAGAGAAGGTGGCAAAGCGCGCCCGATGTATTATGTTGATATATGATGACAGGTCACGTCACTTCCGCTTATAAGCCGGCCCCGAGTCCACTTTGGTGTTACACCTACTGATTGCGGGACTGAGTCCAGACTCGGGCCGGCCTCAAACCACATCAGAGGTGGACTGAGTCCACCTGGCCTCAGTCCGGCTTTTCAAAAAAAGTTGATGTTACACATACGTCGAGCCGCCTCCGGTGCCGGCCTCAGTCCACTTTCAGACGTATGTGTAACAGGGATACTAGTGAGCTAACTGTACCAAGTACCCAAGTATTGGAACCACTCGACTACGCCACTGCTACCACTTCTTATATACTACATGTATACGGGCATGTATACCAATCCTAATAATTTCAGGGTAACATTAACAACAAAATATTGATTATTATACAGTTTTAAAAATTAATCAAAGTTTGAATCATCCAGTGAACACAATTTATGTTCTCATACCATGAACCATGAACAAATTCGGTATGCTGCAGTTCAATGAGGAATATGATAATAAAATATATATATTATCACAAAGCACAAAGCAAGAAGAAGAGGCCCTAAAATGAGTATAATACCGCAGTCACACCGCCAAACCGACTTTGAACCGACGTATTCTTGGCCATTTGTGGACATTACCACAACTTGTGGTAATGTCAAATTCTTGTTTGGTCTGTTATCATTATGGTCTTGGTCTCGTGTGCATGACTGAGGGGTTTTTAAGTCGAATGGTGAGCTTTTCTTTTTGCTGAATTGTTTGCATCGAACTTTGTCGGAGATCCTATTCATCCATGATCAACGTCAAGCCCATGGCCAAACAGGAGTCGTATTGTAAAAACTTTATGTTTTAATAAGACAAAAAAAAACTGTTATTTGCTATAAAACCTCGTGGGATTCACAAGAGCGGTATTAGTATCTGGGGTTGAGGGCCTACTCAAATCCCTTTAGAACCGCCATAAACTGTACATTCTTTTCGAGAGACTCTTGAGATTGAGATCTCTCATGAGATATAAGACAACAAAGGCAAGCGATTACATGGGCTTTATTACATAAAAATCTACTTAAATTATTCGTAAAAATATCTTGTTTCTCCAATCATTCTTCAATTGTATCTTACCATGCATTGTATATATCTATCTGTATCATAAAGCTGATCGTAACTAAGATTGGTTGAAAGAGGTACGATTACTTCTGGAAAGTTTCTAATTCATTATATTAGAATGTCAGCGAATATGGTCTCTTGATTATTCTGTAAGGGCGGCGGTGAACTCCCTTATAATAGAAAGTTATTACAAATATGCCCCTAGGGAACAATTTTAAGGTTCTGAATACTGGGCACGGTTTGGAACCAGTAAAGGCCAATTGGCAACATATTTTACTGGCAAGACATTAATCTTCATTTGCCACTCTCGACAGTAGAGCTGCCATCAAGATGGTTTGTCCAGTTCCATTTGGCACGTCATTATGCTGTTCTTTTTGTTTTTCAATATTCTTTATCGATTCCGTTCGATGCATAAATCATACATAAAAAATCATCTTGAATACAATAACCACGAACCAGTTAGAACAGAAATAAAATAATTGCATGTTTATCTCAGCAAAGACAATGCTCGTTAACTACATAAACAATCCACCTTGGCTATATAAAACCAATTAGATTTTTTTTTAAAATCATTAAATTAAATCTATTACAACTACTCTACATACCACAAAAGAAACAACACACATACACACAGAGCAACACACACACCCATACGCACAGAATAAACAAAAAACAAAAACAAACTAGACATTGAATTCGTCACGGAGACGAATTAGGTGATCTGCCGCTTTGATCGAGAAATAACACATGTAGAAACTCAATGGGAGATTTCGTCTTTTAAAAAAATCTCACCTCCACTCATATATAACACAATGTCTTTACAAGCTCATTTAGTAAGCAAGGATGTACAAACAGGTGATTGTGATGGCTGTCGTTCGCGGTACAACCCTGTTACCATTAAATTAATGACAGGAGTAGACGAACAAACAACAAAATAACACTGCGTTGATAAAGTTAAAGTTCTGATTATTTATTATACGAATATGTCAGATCATACAGAGTAGCAAGAAAAGCAATGTTGACGGTCAAGAATCGTGAGGAGAAAATGTGCAGATGAGAATTGTTAGACAGATACACATATCGATGGAGAATATATATAGTAAGAAACAAGAGGCATTCACCGAATCTTACCATAAGACCAAAAGGCTAGACTGCATGTTCAGATTTACGACCCAGCCAATTATGTTTTGACGGCGGCTTGGGTGGGTCAGTGATAAGGATTACTAGAGGACTGGTGGTCATACGTTTATACGTCAGTGAAAACAAAGAGAAGAGGAAGAAAGACAGATAGAGAGAGAGAGAGTGTTGAAACACTATACTCATTAGGAGATTTGCTACACTACGTGGCCGATCACCTAATCACACAGAGTCAATGGGAAATTCGGACTTCAAGGCTCTATTCATATAAAACGTACAAGTAAAAACCACAATTTCAGATTTTGCAGTCTTCATCTTAAATCGGAATTTTGTCTATGACCCCGTCTTCTGATCAAAAAAATGAATCATTGTACATTCGTAGAGTAAAGTCTCAGCTACAACGAAATAAAATATGGGAGACATCACAATAGGGATAGACGAGATGTACTCAAAACAACAACGGCAAATATTACCTTTAGGTGGCACTTTATGACGTCAAAGCATTCTAACAGCAAACGTGATACATTAATCAGAACATGAAAGACAAATTGGGAGTAACCAGCCATTCTGAAGAGTTATAGCGGATTCAAAATAGGTCTTTTTCCCCCAATTTTAGTAATTTTTGCATTTGCGCGTGTGCTTAAATTTTTAGATTTAACTAACGTCTATGAGCTAAATTTAGATCAGTAATGGCTAAAAGTAATTTGAAATTGCTAAAAATAGTAACAGCAACACACTTGAAAAAATTGAACTAATATATTCAGTACGGACGGCACGCGCAAGAACGCGCGCGCAAAATATTTTAATTTCCAAAAAAGTCTGAAACGTGTAGTAAGTTGGTCCAATAAGCATTTTGACCATGCAATTTCAAAGTTTGACGCGCACAGACATGGGTGTGACCAAAAGTTTATCCATGATGTCAAGGTTATGCATATCAAATACCATTCAGAAATGACAATGTATGACGGAAATATGGTCCATAATAGAAATTAACAAAATGGCGCCTAGATGACGTCACGCTTCAATAATAATAAACAAAATCTCTTCTTTAGGATCAATAATCAAGCATATGGCACATGTCGTGAAAATGATAATGTCATTAACCATGTCATTCATGAGTTGTCATTCATGAGATATGAAGCGAACAAAATCCATACTGAAAGAAAGGGGGTGGGGGAAGAAGGACAACAACAATAGATTCTGACGAAATCAATAAAAAGAGGGAAGAAAGGAAAAGAAAACAGAAATAGGAAGGGGCAGCTTGTAGCGGTTGGGAAGAAAAGGTAAAACAAGGATAAATCATCGGACCCTGCCTTCGCTGGTACCATGATGATATATTCTAATATTGTGTTATGTCCAAATGTTCGCTCCGAATCTCGGTTGATCTCAAATACACGTACACACACTTTTGCCTTGCTTTGATCGCGAGTCGACAAGGATGAACGTAGATATTGCCAAACAATCGATGGCCATAAACACCCCCATGATACGGAATATGGCTTGGTAAGACCTCAAAATATCATACAGGAAACCTGAAAGGAAAAAAAGTTTAAAAGAAAGAAAACTTCAGTAAACCTGTACTGTATAAGTTCTCTGAAGCAAGAAACATTAATGACTTAAGATGTCCTTTTGCCCGTTAAGTGGGAAATTTAAAAAAATATATTTTCATTAAATTGATAATGACAATGTTATTATTCTTGATAGATGAAGTTTATATCTTCTTAGAATTGTATTGATCAATCTTAAGTCGCTGAGATTGGTCAATGCTCTAAACGACACTCCACTATTATGAAAACTATTGCTATTATTATCATTATTATTATTATTATTATCATTATTATTATTATTATCACTATTATTATTGTCATTATTATAATCATTATTATTGATACTATTATCATTATAATGTATTGCTATATAAGAACTGACCAGCAGCACAGGCTGTAGGGTCAGCTTACAACTAGAATAATACAAGATTTATCATAATATTACAAACATAGAAAGTACAAATGTAACATAGTATTAACAAAACGAAAATACAAAGAATTATACATTGCATCAGTAGGCCTACACACGTGGTATCAACGAGGTAAGGAAGGAGACATAAAGGTACAGAGGGAGGTAGCTGAGGAGATGGATGGAGCGAAAGAGGGGGAGAACTTCACCGGAGAAGGGGGTGGGGCAAGGAAAAGAAAAAGGGGGATAGAAAGATATGAATACTATTAATACGAGAGTAAAGATAAAAGGTGGGGAGAAATAGATCCGAGAGTGAGAAACAGAGACAGAGAGAAAGAGAAAGAGAATAACATATAAGTCAAATGATTCAAATGATTTTATTTCTCATGCAAAACATAATACAATGATTACGTATATTACCAAAAATATACAATGAGACGACAAATAAAATAGAAATAGCACGAGAAAGGAGGAACTAACTAGAAGCAGAGCTTGTTGAAGTGTTAATCTCTCAGATGCTGTTTTACAATATATCTTGAACAAAGTATACTTAGAAAATCAATAAATAAACAAAAATATGTAGCAAAGAAATTATGAATTTAGGGGGAGGGGAATAAAAATCAAAGTAGATTGGAGACTGAGACAATGCATGCAATATTCACAAGTGTACATGAAATAGTTTTGCTAAACAATACAATAGTATAGTTATATCGACTGCTACGAGAGGACTAGCTGTTTCTATACGCTCGCGGGATAGTTGAATCCCCTGCTATCACCCCGAGGCGCGCCTGGGTTATCCCGCGAGCCAGTATAGAAACAGCTAGTCCTCGAGTATTAAAGGTATTACAAAGTTTTGGTATGGGGTCATGAATTTGGTTCAAATGAACATATTGGAAGCATATGCGATTTTACAAT
Source organism: Mesocentrotus franciscanus (assembly GCA_037976565.1). Taxonomy (NCBI): domain Eukaryota; kingdom Metazoa; phylum Echinodermata; class Echinoidea; order Camarodonta; family Strongylocentrotidae; genus Mesocentrotus; species Mesocentrotus franciscanus. The sequence continues at coordinate 25,577,367 of CP137678.1, forward strand.
ATTCAATGATCGTGTCGCGGTTGAAATCGAGTTTAAAGTGATGAAATTGTAAATAATAAAGTCTTTATGTTGTATAGCGCCCTGACAATACTGATATTACTTTAGTTTTAAATCAATGCTTCTTGACTATAATCGACCGATTTGCTATTCCCGTTTGGAAATTATATATCAGAACTGCATATTCTGAGATTTTCATGGTCGCAGCTACCATGGAATGGCCTTAGGAGCTATTTGAAATATTTGATATTTACCGGGAGCACCGGTAAATTTTGATTATTCAATTTGCTCAAAAGCAGAAGTGTTTTAGGGGCTAATTTTTTTAGTGCTTATAATACATCCATAGCGGCATCCAAATATATCAAAATTTTAAAGAATTACTATCCATCCCATTTCAAAATTTCCCAAAACTTTGCATTACCTTTAAAGCAGTCGATATGACTTTTATATGCCGAATTAAAACAAAAATCTACCAAGAATTCTTACCTTAGCCTTTTAGAGAGTAAAAATTTGTTAAAACATCACAGAAAATCTGAAACACTGTCTGTTAATCTTCGCTTAAAAATCAGTGAAAGTTTCAATCATTTGGGAATCGCAGACAAAGAGCACTGTATGGCGTCCGTGCTCGCACGTAGACAATTGTAACACGCAAACCAATGGGGATCGCAGTAAACCAATGGGAATCGCAGGATAATGAGGATATGAGGGTAGAAACTTTTAACTAGGCCCTGTGGGCTATTGCTATGCCCTGTGAGTGGGGCATGGCTTGAAATCACGACTCAATTTCGACCAATCAGATGGCTAGATTTCTAAAGTGAGGTATATAAAAATATATATTACACAGATGCTTGAAAGTGCAAACTGTACGCAAATATAACATGATCACATAATGTGTTCATCATGCACATTGGAACATTCAAAGAAGCCAAAATATTAAAGGCATCGACATAATATTTATTAGGCATGTAAGCAGAGAGAAAGGGGGAATTAAGAAAATAAGAGGAGAGGCGGAATAGAACAGGGATAGGGGGATGGAGGATGAAGAGACCGGGCAAGAGAGAGGAGAAGGGGAAGAGATACAGGCAAAAAGTCACATGTATTATTTTTTTTAAATATGAGATTTGGACACCGAAACGTGATTATACATTATACAATCCAGGCATTCATGCTTACATAGTTGATTCCACCTTGTTTTAGAATGCTATGCAATGAAACGGGGGGATATTTCAATATAATTACGATATCTTATAAGGACAACCACCCCCTGTTTAGCCATTACCCTCTAAGGAAAGTAAGGCAATTACCCATCTGACAACTACCTTGTATCGGGGCTGGGGCGGTCGTGGAGTAGTCCTTTAATGTTAATGGTATTTACGAACCTGTAAGAACCCCAGATAGCATTAAGGAGCTTCCAGTTTGCATCAACGAGTACGACATTGCCTTTGCGAAATTCTCCTTTTTCACGATAATGGATACAAAACCGTAGAAACAGGAGAAGGAATTGTAGAAACCAAGGCCAGTGACGAAAGAACATATCATCAAATACGTCAGAGACATACTGATGGGATAAGCGAGGAGTCCGATCGCTGCTATTCCCATGTGAGCAGCAAGCATTTGTGGTGTTGACAGCGGGTACTTATAGAGGACCGCTATGAGTACCGCCCGACCGGTAATACCCCCAACAGATCCAATCATAACAAGATACACAGCTTTTTCCACAGAAATTCCAACAGATACGCCGTAGGAGACTGAAAAGTATGCCCAACTGGCGTAGCTTATGTCGTACATGCCTTGACACGGAAGCAACAGGTACATAAAAACGCGTTCGTTCTTAAAAAAACTAGCATTAATTGCTGACCGGATATAGTCTCGGATAGTGGTCAATGTCATTGACACCCAACTCTTATCTTCGCTTATTGTCTTTGCCTTCATATTGGCCCGACTTGATGATTTCCTCTTTCCAATCAGTGGCTGGGCACTCGAATCCGCTTCTGGATTTGAGTAATTCTCATCGTTTTCACAAATACCTTCTTCGTTTATGTACATGTCATGATTTAAATCATTCTCGTCACTTTCACAAGCGTCAACATTTTGAAGCGGGTCATCGTCTTCGTCCCTTTTGTTTAAATCGCCGCCTATTGTTTCAGATCGGCTTTGTGGACGTGGAGGGCGCATGGTGGCTCCAATCGGTACGCAATGAAACATTAATGCGCTTAGAAACAGTAAGGCACCTCTCGTTCCATAGGCGTTAAGACACATCGCGGTAAGATAAGGTAAGAGGCAGCTTCCTAACTGACTACCCACTTGTGTAACAGTCTCAGCGAATCCATACTTGTCCCCGAAATGTTGTTTGAGAGTTACGCTTGAAATCTGACGTAGCGGGGATGATAAAAAACCTGGTAAGAACAAATCAAAAATAATTAATACAACTTTTTTTTTCAATGGGTTTGCGGATATCCCCAAAAACGCCTTGTAAGAGCATAACTAGAATTATAAAAAAAAACATTACGCTTTTTCAGTATTAGCAATTTTCTTGACCATGTGTTTTCAGACCGCTCATTTTTGTGTTCATTCTTCATGGATAACATGACAAGGGTGATGTCTTAGAAATAGAGGACGCATAACGATAATAGAAAGTCGAGGTTCAATATTTTTACCGTTAAGGTATCTTGAACTTGAACAAGAACAAACGTACATGAAGAGGAAATGAATTTTCTTTCATAATAAGCTTTCTTCATGTTACAGGTCAAAATTCGTTGAACAAAAGAAGAAGAAAAAAATGAAATTTAGTTCCTCTTCATGTATAAACAATAACATTTTGTTCTGTTTTGTTTTCTGAGAAAAAAAAACAGGGAAGAGCATCAATTTTCAAAAAGGTATAGAAACTCTGTGAAAAGGAGAACAGAAGGAAACAAACCTCCTCATGAAGTTTCTATCTAAACAATGATCACTAGTGTTCTATATTGAACTATAAATGAACTTACTTTAATCATGTTCGCTCTTCAACTCAACTCAACATGATATTCTATTGCAGTCAGCTTGTGAGACTTACTCTCTTAATGCAGATGACTGGAAATCCATCTTTTTAGGAGCCCCTTGCGCCAAAGAAATTGTTGGAATTATACTTGTCAAAGTTGTCACCACTATCTGAGGGTGAATTTCCACTCTAAAACGAAGTAATTTCTAATCCACTCCTAAAAAGAGTAGTACATGTATAAAGTTACACGTGAAGAAAAACAAGCAGCTGAGGTAAGCCACTTTGTGCTGAAAATTTGCTGCTGTGAGCGGGACTCCCGCTTGAGAAACCACCAATCGTTGAGCGTAAATTTCCACAACAAAATAGAGTCTTCCCTAATCCGCTCCTAAAAGAGTAGGCTCTAAGTATAAAATTACCTGTTAAGAAGAAAGTGCAGCCGAGGGAAGCCGTTGTTTGGGTGAAAAATGCTGCCATGAGAGAGATTGCCGCCAAGAAGCCGCACAACGTTGCTACCAGACGAGGATTGAACTTCTGAAACACATAATTGCTAATCGGACCTGGGCGAGTAATAAGACTGTAATTAACTTATGATAGAAACACGTTTTAACTCTTAAAGATTAAGGCCAGTTCTGGTCATGCGATTGCATTGTGAAAGAAACGTTGTGGAATCGATCAGAAAAGGTTGATCATCTAGCATATAAGTATTGGTGTGTACTGCAAGGTTCTGGAATCATCAAAATGATAAGAAATTTGGCCCAGTCTTGGTAAAGTTACAAGCACTGTACACAGAAAGATGTATATGGGACTACGCGACCACGTGCGCGATATCTGTTTGGTCCCAATAGATAATAATTTACCAAATATATCAATTTTCCCGGCAAAATTTGTATCATCACGTATTAGTAAAAACATATTCTTTCACATGATTGGTAATGAGAGCTTCCATTTCATTTTTTTGAGAGAGGGCGTTTCCAAAACTGGTCTTTACCTTTAATGCATCACTTTAAACGCCATTGCAAAGACTTTCCAAGAATCAACTCAAGGAAATCTCTGTGTCTCTTTTCTTCGAATTACATAATACGTGATTTTAACGTTTGTGCCTTTGCAATAGTTGATGGGCAAAATTGTACCCCATACGTACAGTGCAAATTTAAATGTGTTGGAAAACAAATCTTCACAGATGAACGTGGGATCGGGGTAACGCGAACAAGTTTAATTCCTAAAAGGATGCCGTGACTAGAACAAAATTTGAAAAACATGCGCTAGAGTATACCCATTATTGCACTTAAAGTATGAAGGGGTGACCAAAGTTCGCGGATATTTTTCTTTTCTTGCACATTAAAAAATATCCAGATCAACATATATCATGTTCCATACGTCATAAGAATCGTGATTTATCATATAATCAGATTATATAACATTCCAAGGCTGTATTGACTTCAAACCAATGATAAGACGAGAAAATCGGAAGGCTTACCACTACCGACGTCTGTCAAAAAGTGTGACCAAAGTTCGCGCATGATATTTACTGCCCTCTTGTGGTGGGCTTTATATATGTAAACATTTCAAAAAATGACATAGTTCCAATCAGAAGCCGAACTTTATATTGAAACTTTGAAATAGATAATAATTTCTCTCTATCATTGAAATTTTGCCCGAAAAAATACCCTTGTTAAATTTTGCAAATAAAAGACAATATTTGTCATTGTTCACGTGTTAATTACAATATAGTACCTATCTGCATGTCATTTGTTTGTTTGAAATGTATTTCATGTGTCTCCTTTTTATATGTCGGCCATACATGAGTTCTCGCTCTTTTCTCTCTTTGTCTCTCCACTTTCCCTTCTAAATTTATATTCTTACGAACCCCGTAGAATCGTAGATTCATTAAAATTCACAAACACAGATACCTACGGCGCGGAAGCAAGCGCGCAGGTTCCCTTTTTTGCGTAAGAAAATGAAATTGTATCATTAGTTTTCGGAGTAAATCCCTCTAATAAACTGATTTTCATATAAAAAACACAATTTGTTATGATAAAAAGCGTGAAAAAGCTAGCTTGTTTATATTTTTATGTCGCATTTTGACTTTTGGAGTTGTCGACGGTGCTCAAAGACTTCGTTGTCTCAGTCCCACACAGGCATCGCGTATCGTTCTCCTGTTTAAGCGCATTTAGTGTTAGTACGCGAACTTTGGTCACACCACCATACAAGTCCACTCCACTGAAAAGTTGAGCTGATTAGATAGACAAAAATCTAAAAAGCCCAAATATAACTTGGTTTTGGAAAATGGTGCTCAGATTTATTTTTAATAATTTTTTTTAATGAGCAAAAAACAAGTTAATGAGCGAGTCGGTTGTGACGTAGGGTCCTCACAACACAGATTCGTAATGTAACCAAATTTAATGCATACGTCTTTGTGAAGTGCCTCGATACAAACTATTTCATTCACCTGATAAGAATAATGAAACACTATTATTCTTATCAGGTGAATGAAATAGTTTGTATAGAGGCACTTCACAAAGACGTATGCATTAAATTTGGTTACATTACGAAAATAGCCTATTGTCAGAATGTATACCGCTGGCACTTTCGTTGTGAGGAGCATACGTCACATCCGTACAGCAATATAAATGTTTTGCTCGAAATACCCGAAACAAACTTCTTAAAAATCACCTGATTGAAGTACGCCCGTGATATTTGGCAGTTTTAACCTTTGATTTATTTACAACATGTTATAATTTTGGAAAATCGAAGTGGACTTGGGCTTTAAAGACTTTCAGTGTCTGCGTTTTACAAAGCTATATTGCTGTTACGAACCTTTATACTGATATGATTCATTCTATATCCCTTCTTTTTTCTTTCTCCCCCAGCTCCGGTTTCTCTCTCTGTCTTTCTCTCTCTCTCTCTCTATGCCTTTCTCTCTGTCTCTCTTCTTCTAAAGAGCCAAAGACAACCGGTGACAGGTATGTGCACCTCGAGTGGTATTCTGAAAACTGTGTAAGCGTGAATATTATGTTAGGAAACATAATTGGTATTCTGAAAACTAACTTCGTAAGTCCAAAACAATGTCAACAGAGTTTTGGGCAGGAAGATGCACCGCGCATACGCATAACCTTACGCAAGGCCTCATGTTTTGAATTAACATGATAGTGAACATAGTTTTGGTATTTTGAAAAAATCTTTTAACCAATAGATACCATATACAAAATAACTTAGAACATAACTTTGGTCTGAAGGTATTTTAAAGGGATAGTTGAGTTTTGGTATAAAGAGTACAGTTTTGGTCAAACTGAATTTTAGTGACCAAAACCTGCACCACTACATTACAAACTTATAGTTATAACTGCACCATGATCGATAGGTAACCAAAAATTACAAACGACTTAGTAATAAGCCTGTTAACAATTAAAGAGCCGTTAAACCACATATGAGGGCATTCTCTAAAACATTGAAAGTCATTGGTTTTAACCAATTTTAATAATAAAATTGAGCATGTTTTGTTTTGTTAAAATAATGATTAAATAGAGAGATCATCAACAACTATTTAAAAACATATGTTGAAAAGTGTAAGCATTATTTTGTCTTACAACGGCTGGTTCAAAATTATCGAATATTTGTGGGGCCCCACAAATATTAGAAACGGTTATATGTATGGATATGTCATTCGTCTCTAAACCGATTTTGATCAAACAAAGATGATTTTGTCATCTAAATTGTATGCTCTTTCAAATTTGACACTCAATTTTTTTCATTATCTCACCAAAAAATATTTTGTGTACGCCCTCTACACCAAAACTCAAGTATCCCTTTAACTATTGCACATCTCTCTATTTATACTTGAAATGCATTACATAATTTTGTCCTGTGTTTTTCTTATTTGGTTTACATGATAACTAAAATATGATTCTGTGAATCTAAAGTATTTGATAGTAAAACAAACGTAGAAAACATAGGGGAAAAAAGGAATGAAGTAGTATTTCATGAAAACCATTTTGAAAAAGGGTCGGGTGGTGCGTATAAATGTATAATGCTCAATAAATACGCGCTATAGTTAGTTCAAATAGCTGTAGGCGCAAACAAACATGAAACGTGATTGGCTGAGAGTATATTTTAACAGTGATTCCCACTGGAGAATGAATGAAAAATGGTTATGCCTGGGGCGGTATTCTGAACATTGTTGTAAGTTTTGTGTTATATTTTGTTGTATCTTCCAGAGATAACACAGCGCTAATATTGTTGTAAGTTGGTATTCTGAAAATCATTTTATCCCTGTGTTATCTCTTGAAGAACCGCCTCTATCTTATCTTTGACACGCCCATTCGTATAGACCCTACCAATCAAGATCTATTTTATATAAGCATGAAAAGTAGGTCAACCAATAGGAATACCTTATGCCATATCTGAAGATGCGCCCAGCGCATAATCATGGGCGTAATTAGTTAATTGAGCGCTTATTACGCGCGTCATCATATGCACTGTGGCATGTGGATCATGAAGACAAGTCATGCTTTCACTTAGTGGTTAAGAAACATCACAGAGATGAGAGCATTAAAATCGTCATATCCTAGCATGTTATTTCTTAGAAAGTTCTCATCTGTGATGTCTCCGGTCAACACACAATCTTCTTTTAACTCGTCTAGTGGCACGAAATTGGTTTTGGGCAAAGAAGATTGCCGCCATTTTATCACCACGAAAGATACAACAACCCCTACCTGTTGTAAATATTGTTGTAAATACCATGCAAGATAAGATAAGATAAAAGATACAACAATTTTCAGAATACCAATTATCTTGTCATATTATCTCTCGTGCGCATATTCAAAAGAGGATTAAGCACCATTTTATTAATAATACGCACAATTACAAGCGCACAAAAGTTTGAGCGCAGGCGCGGCCAAAGAGATGAGAGAAAAGATACAACAAAAGATACAACAAAAGTTACAACAATGTTCAGAATACCAACTTTATCTTAAGTTCAAAGATACAACAACATTAGAGATAACACAGGGTTCAGAATATGGCCCCAGGGTCGTAACCTAAAAAAGATAACATAATCTTAACATAGTTTTCAGAATACCGATTTAGAGGTATGTTAGGGAGATTTGAACTCTAGGATGTAACATCAAAGTTAACTTAGAAGTTAACATTAATTGTTTTCAGAATACAGCCCGTGAAAAAGAAAACGCAATGGTCCGAAGTCACATAGGAGGTTTAAATCTAACCCATGCTTTAAACCATGGGTTAGATTTAAACCTCCTTTGTGAATTCGGGTCAATAGCCTGCAGTATGATAAAGGACCCGACTATTCCCGTCGCCCTCGATAATATCTTTCTCTCTCTCTCTCTATCTCCATCCATATATATATATATATATATATATATATATATATATATATAGGTCTTTGTTCCCTCACCTACCCCCCTCCAACCTTTCCTCTAACGCTCATGCTCTCTCTGTCTCCCTCTCTAGTTTGTCCTTCCCTCCTCACATCTTCTCTCTCTCTCTCTCTGAATATTATCCGAAGGCATGTTTTTTTAACTCTCACTCTCTGATGCATCCTTCTCTCCCTCTCTCCCTCACTCGATCTCTCCCTCCCTTTTATCTCTATATCTTCCTTCCTTTCTCTTATGGTGGTGTGACCAAAGTTCGCGTACTAACACTAAATGCGCTTAAACAGGAGAACGATACGCGATGCCTGTGTGGGAGTGAGACAACGAAGTCTTTGAGCACCGTCGACAACTCCAAAGGTCAAAATCCGTCATAAAAATATGAACAAGCTAGCTTTTTCACGCTTTTTATCATAACAACTTATGTTTTTTATATGAAAATCAGTTTATTAGAGGGATTTACTCCGAAAACTAATGATAACATTTCAATTTCTTACGCAAAGAAGGGAACCTGGGCGCCTGCTTCCGCGCTGTATCTGTGTTTGTGAATTTTAATGAATCTACGACGATTCTACAGGGTTTCGTAAGAATATAAATTTAGAAGGGAAAGTGGAGAGATAAAGAGAGAAAAGAGCGAGAACTCATGTATGGCTGACATATAAAAAGGAGACACATGAAATACGTTTCAAACAAACAAATGACATGCAGATAGGTACTATACACTGTAATTAACACGTGAACAATGACAAATATTGTCTTTTATTTGCAAAATTTAACAAGGGTATTTTTTTTCGGGCAAAATTTCAATGATAGAGAGAAATTATTATCTATTTCAAAGTTTCAATATAAAGTTCGGCTTCTGATTGGAACTATGCCATTTTTTGGAATGTTTACATATATAAAGCCCACCACAAGAGGGCAGTAAATATCATGCGCGAACTTTGATCACACTTTTTGACAGACGTCGGTAGTGGTAAGCCTTCCGATTTTCTCGTCTTTGTTTGAAGCCAATACAGCCTTGGAATGTTATATAATCTGATTATATGATAAATTACGATTCTTATGCGTATGGAACATGATATATGTTGATCTGGATATTTTTTAATGTGCAAGAAAAGAAAAATATCCGCGAACTTTGGTCAGCCCTTCATACATCAACGACTTACAAGCAAAGTAGTACATCCCAACCTCCAGTGTGATAAAGAACCCAACTGTTGAGGAGTCCAGGTCCAGCTGGTAGACCAAAGATGGAAGGAGGACGGACAGTGATCTTGGAACGCCAGGATGAAGGATGTGGATGATAAACTTTGCAAAGGCAACAGCATAGCGCCATCGTCTATCTAGTCCCTTCGACGCCTCTGATGCCGCCATCTTGGATCAAGTAAGACCCTACCTATAGGAAAGCGTACATACTCCATAAGGCCCGTATTCTGTTAAAGATTCAACCCGAACTTGGGTCTAATGTTGAGTATTAGTAAAGGAAGTTAGACCAAGGTCGAAGTTCTTCTTTAATGAAAATGACTTCAAACCGAGCGTCGGGCTTATATGAACTAATGGAATTCCAACCTTAATGTACATGAATGGAAATCTTTTCTCGGGAAGACATATTAACGGATCACTTTATTGTGAATAGAAATCCATGTTAAAAATAGTAAAATTCAACTCTATTTAGAGTTATTTAAGCGCTACTATGGGATGGACTTCGTATAATGTATGCCGGATTTAACTCTAGCAAAAGTGATCTCTAATATGACTTTTGAAAAAGAGTGCATTTCCACTCTTCTCTTCTACATTAAGAGAGAAGTGAATTCGCCTAGATGGAGAAAAACAAATAAGATTAAAGGAAGAAAACTCAACCACAAAACAACTTTACATATACTACACATTACAAACTTGTGAAATACAACCAAAACAAAATACAAGAAAAGTAAGACAAAATTTATTACAACTTGCAGAATACCAACTTTTTTTAACAGCAAACATACAACACAATTAAAGATACAACCATTTTTAGAATACCGCCCCAGATACTAAGTTATCCGTGGCAGCAAAGTTAGTAATAAGGCTTCATTTGACAATCTCGAAGTTCCTCTTCAACTTGATTTAAATTTCAAGGTCATATAGGTCTTAGAATCTTTATGAATAGTCCTTCAAAATCGACTGATCCTTTAATGAATCCATTCATTGGTTTTAAACGCAGGGCCTCCCGGTCAAGAGAACACTTGAGTGCTTGACCCCTGAATCTTTACACCTCCCATTGAGGTAACTGCTTGCATAATTAAAGAGAAGGGTGCATGGAATCTGGGATTCGTGAAAAAAAATTGTTTGAATTTTGCTTCTTTTTAGGTTAATGAAATATGACAAGAAATAGCTTTAATGTTTAGCCCAAACTTTCATGCATCATGTTTGTGTAGTACACATTTGTGTATACAATGCGTGTGACTTTCAACTAGACTAGTTCTGTGTCAATTTCTTATTATTTTGGTTATTCCAATACAGTACACATTATACACCTTTTCACGGTTACAAAAGTGCGCATGCTCAGACATGGGCGCCATCTTAATTTAAGATAATTTAAGATAATCAAAGATGTTAACCCCACTGACCTCTAGAGGTCAGTGATTTACGCGTAAATTATAGCGCCGCGCCCATGCAAATATGATGTGAGCGCACAGCGCAGGCATCTGAAAACATTGATGACATCACTGCCTGCGCTGTGCGCTCACATCATTTTGCATGGGCGCTATCTTAATACGCGTAAACCCTGACCTCTAGAGGTCAATGGTTTGTTTATCTTAAATTAAGATGGCGCCCTTAACCGTGAAAAGGTGTATTATGTATGTGTACATTATCGATCACTTTGCTTCCAGACAGTTTCTTTCACAATGTAATCTTATGACCAGAACTAAACTCTATCTATAATCAAGATCATTTCTAGCTTCTAACCTGAAATGAATTGGATGCCACCCCAAAAAAAAAAATATATATATATATATATATATATGATAATAATTTATGTACAAAGACATTAACCTCATTGGTTCTACTAAAATGAAAGCCCCCATATTATTGAGCGAATATGGTACAAGAATAAAGGATTCAGTTCCCACTTTTTGTAAAGAAATAATAATTCAAATACCTTGACAGCGCAGAATCTTTCATCTCCGCAGTTCGGGAGACAATTATACGCATTTAATGAGAGGTAAATGTTTAGTTTTATGTAGAGCAATATTGCCCGCTTGGTATATATATTATGTTCATTACTCTAGATATTCTGAATAATATTCTGGGTTTATATAGCGCTAAATACATCTACGATGTCTCTAATGTGCATTTACAACTATTATAACCTCGGTATCCGGATTAAGGCTTGCAAGCACACAACTAATGTTTGCACATTCTCCACTCCCTATGGCGCTTTCTAGCAAGGCGCCATTATACAGACGCTCACGATGCTGAGCAAGCTACGATGACGTTGGCATCCCACCGGATACCCATTTAACACCTGGGTGGGGAGACACAATGTACATGTAGATAAAGAAATAAATGCAGCGACCTTCGCATCGCCAGTCAAGTTTTGGAACCACTCGACTACGCCACCTCTACCACTTCTTATATACTGTATAATAATCCTTAAAATCTCAGGATAACATTAACAAGAAAATAAGGATACAGTTAAAATAATGACTTACTCAAGGTTTGAATTATCCAGTGAACACGTTTTATGTTGTCATACCACTCGCTTGAAAAAACAAAGGTTATTCGTGTACACAAGTGCGTAATATGTTTATACTTACACAAACTTTGTGTAGATGGAATGTGTGAGAATATTCCAACCACTGTTGAACAGATTCGGTACGCTGCAGTACAATGAAGCATATGATAATAAAATATGTATTATCATAAAGCACAAAGCAAGAAGAAGAGGCCCTAAAAGTAGTATAATATCGCAGTCCCACCGTCGATCACTTCGCTTCCAGACAGTTTCTTTCACAATGTAATCTTATGACCAGAACTAAACTCTATCTATAATCAAGATCATTTCTAGCTTCTAACCTGAAATGAATTGGATGCCACTCCCCCTCCCCCCCCCCAAAAAAAAATATATATATATATATATATGATAATAATTTATGTACAAAGACATTAACCTCATTGGTTCTACTAAAATGAAAGCCCCCATATTATTGAGCGAATATGGTACAAGAATAAAGGATTAAGTTCCCACTTTTTGTAAAGAAATAATAATTCAAATACCTTGACAGCGCAGAATCTTTCATCTCCGCAGTTCGGGAGACAATTATACGCATTTAATGAGAGGTAAATGTTTAGTTTTATGTAGAGCAATATTGCCCGCTTGGTATATATATTATGTTCATTACTCTAGATATTCTGAATAATATTCTGGGTTTATATAGCGCTAAATACATCTACGATGTCTCTAATGTGCACTTTACAACTATTATAACCTCGGTATCCGGATTAAGGCTTGCAAGCACACAACTAATGTTTGCACATTCTCCACTCCCTATGGCGCTTTCTAGCAAGGCGCCATTATACAGACGCTCACGATGCTGAGCAAGCTACGATGACGTTGGCATCCCACCGGATACCCATTTAACACCTGGGTGGGGAGACACAATGTACATGTAGATAAAGAAATAAATGCAGCGACCTTCGCATCGCCAGTCAAGTTTTGGAACCACTCGACTACGCCACCTCTACCACTTCTTATATACTGTATAATAATCCTTAAAATCTCAGGATAACATTAACAAGAAAATAAGGATACAGTTAAAATAATGACTTACTCAAGGTTTGAATTATCCAGTGAACACGTTTTATGTTGTCATACCACTCGCTTGAAAAAAAACAAAGGTTATTCGTGTACACAAGTGCGTAATATGTTTATACTTACACAAACTTTGTGTAGATGGAATGTGTGAGAATATTCCAACCACTGTTGAACAGATTCGGTACGCTGCAGTACAATGAAGCATATTATAATAAAATATGTATTATCATAAAGCACAAAGCAAGAAGAAGAGGCCCTAAAAGTAGTATAATATCGCAGTCCCACCGTCGATCACTTCGCTTCCAGACAGTTTCTTTCACAATGTAATCTTATGACCAGAACTAAACTCTATCTATAATCAAGATCATTTCTAGCTTCTAACCTGAAATGAATTGGATGCCACCCCCCCCCAAAAAAAAAATATATATATATATATATATGATAATAATTTATGTACAAAGACATTAACCTCATTGGTTCTACTAAAATGAAAGCCCCCATATTATTGAGCGAATATGGTACAAGAATAAAGGATTCAGTTCCCACTTTTTGTAAAGAAATAATAATTCAAATACCTTGACAGCGCAGAATCTTTCATCTCCGCAGTTCGGGAGACAATTATACGCATTTAATGAGAGGTAAATGTTTAATTTTATGTAGAGCAATATTGCCCGCTTGGTATAAATATTATGTTCATTACTCTAGATATTCTGAATAATATTCTGGGTTTATATAGCGCTAAATACATCTACGATGTCTCTAATGTGCATTTTACAACTATTATAACCTCGGTATCCGGATTAAGGCTTGCAAGCACACAACTAATGTTTGCACATTCTCCACTCCCTTTGGCGCTTTCTAGCAAGGCGCCATTATACAGACGCTCACGATGCTGAGCAAGCTACGATGACGTTGGCATCCCACCGGATACCCATTTAACACCTGGGTGGGGGGACACAATGTACATGTAGATAAAGAAATAAATGCAGCGACCTTCGCATCGCCAGTCAAGTTTTGGAACCACTCGACTACGCCACCTCTACCACTTCTTATATACTGTATAATAATCCTTAAAATCTCAGGATAACATTAACAAGAAAATAAGGATACAGTTAAAATAATGACTTACTCAAGGTTTGAATTATCCAGTGAACACGTTTTATGTTGTCATACCACTCGCTTGAAAAAAAAAACAAAGGTTATTCGTGTACACAAGTGCGTAATGTGTTTATTCTTACACAAACTGTGTGTAGATGGAATGTGTGAGAATATTCCAACCACTGTTGAACAGATTCGGTACGCTGCAGTACAATGAAGCATATGATAATAAAATATGTATTATCATAAAGCACAAAGCAAGAAGAGGAGGCCCTAAAAGTAGTATAATATCGCAGTCCCACCGTCAAACCGACCTTGAACCGACGTATTCTTGGCCATTTGTGGTAATGTCAATTTTTCGTTTGATCAGTTATCGCTATCAGTCTGTCTCGGTCTCGTTTGAATGACTGAGGTAAACAAAAGTCGAATGGAGAGCATTTTGGAGCAGAATTGTTTGCATCGAACTCTGTCGGAGATCCTATTTATACATGATCAACGTGAAGCCCATGACCGAACGGGAGTCGTATCGTGGAAACAAAGAAAGAAAAATAAGACAAACAAAAATAGCCATGTTATTTGCTATAAAACATCGACACTGCGCGGGATTCGCAAGAACGATTATAGTATGGGGGCTGAGGGCCCCATAAATCCATTTAGAACCAGGCACGTAGCCACGGAGGGGGGGGGGGCACGTGCCCCAAAAAAATCCAAGATCAGACACCCATCCTCTTAGACCCCTCTCCAGGACGTCAATCAATTACATGTATGTGCCCCAAAACATCAAACTCTGGCTACGGCCCTGTTTAGAACAGCCATTAAATGTACATTCTTATCGAGAGACTCTTGAGATTGAGATCTCTCATGAGATATAAGACAACAAAGGCAAGCGATTACATGGGCTTTATAACATTAAAATCGACTTAAATCATTCGTAAAAATATCTTGTTTCTCCAATCATTCTCCAGTTAATTGTATCTTACCATGCATTGTATATATCTATCTGTATCATAAAACTGATCGTAACTTACTTTTATAAAGTAAGATTGGTTGAAAGAGGTACGATTACTTCTGGAAAGTTTCTAATTCATTCTATCAGAATATCTGCGAATATGGTTTCTTGATTATTCGGTACTTCGCATTCATATCGAGGAAATGTCGAGGCATATAGTGACCTCATTATATATGTACGATTGTTTCCCTGGAACACACTCTTAGGGTTCTAAATACTGGGCACGTTTTGGAACCATTAAAGGCCAATTACCGACATGTTTACATGCAAGAAATTAATCTACATTTGCCACTCTCGACAGTAGAGTCAAGTTGGTTTGTCCAGTTCCATTTGGCACGCCATTATGTTGTTCTTTTTGTTTTTCAATATTCTTTATTGCTTCCATTCGATGCATAATTCATACATAAACAATTCATCTTGAATACAATAACCAAGAGACAATTAGAAGAGAAAGAAAATTATTGCATATTCATCTCAGATACCACAATGCTCATTAACTATGCATAAACAATCCACCTTGGCTATATACACTGAGAACCAATTAGAAGAACAATAGGAAGAAGAGGGCAGCTAGTAGCGGCTGGGAGAAAAGGGTCAGACAAGGATTAATCATCAGACTTTGCCATCTCTGACCCCATTATGATATATTCTGACATTGTGTTAAGTGCAAATGTTCGCTCCGAATCTCGGTTGACCTCACAAACACGTACACACACTTTTGCCTTGCTTTGATCGCGAGTCGACAAAGATGAACGTAGATATTGACAAACAATCGACGACCAGAAACACCCCCATGATACGGAATATGGCTGGGTAAGACCCCAAAATGTCATACAGGAAACCTGAAATGAAAAAGGTTTAAAAGAAAGAAAACTTCAGTAAATTTCAGTGTTTAAATTTTGATATTCAATCTTAACGTAGCAAAATCTTAATCACCCTGTGTGGATTTTGAACCTGTTCTGCAGAAGTTGTCTGAAGGAAGAAATATCAATAACTTAAAATATTTAGGTTTAAACCCGAATTAATCGCTTAACTTATAATTATGAGCTGGCGCGAAATTATGCCTATCGCACGAAGTGTCAGGACCCGGCTGGCTCTCCAAGGATGCCAGAGGCGGTACTCTTAAAACCGTTTTATCTACAATATTGTTCTATCCTCACCTGATTCTAACCCTTACAAAAATATTGATATTTTGAGTATCTATTTTGCCACTTGCACTGTTTTTAATGCGCGTACATCTTATTTACATAACAATGCGCACTGGAAGGTTATATAATTAGCTAATTGGTTTTCTGATTAATTTATATTTTGTTTTATCTTATTTTCTGTTTGTATTTACAACAAAATTTACGACTGCTAGAGACTTTTGTATATCTCAGGATCATGGCAACTTTTCTGGCTCAGCATCAGAAAGTATGTTCGACCAGGAAGACGGAGACCTTTCTTCACTAAAGAAGAGACATTTAAAGTGCGGGTTCAAAGAAAATCACAAATATGGCAAATAACATATTACTAGAAACTGGTAAGCCAATAGAATGATGGCCATCGTACAAGTTGTAGGTCAACTTCAAATCGGATGATTTATAAAAATACAAATAAAACCACCTCCATAGCATCTGGGATATGCGAGAGATTCGCCAGAAAAATAACGATGTTTTAATGCCGTCACAATATGAACCAATCCTGCCCAAGCAGACGACATCCCATAAAGAATGAACATAATTGCAATGCTATTATTTCTCAAATTATAATGAGTTTAGTGTATATAAATGTGATGGAATTTTACACCATTCAAAAGGGATATGACCCCGATTCTGATAACTAAATTCTTTTGTTTGTAAATACACAGGATAGGGGTTAATGAACAATCAAAGAAACCACACTTTCAAATTTAAAACCCCTGGAATGAAAGCATGGACGCATTTGTTCCTCTTGAAACGCCGAACATACCGCGGTGTATGCAGCTGAAAATACAATGGCGTCTTATTTTGTTTACAAGCGACGGATTCCTTTATTTTTTATCGCTGCATTTTTCATCAAAATAATACCATGCGCGGGGTTTAGAGTGAGGCAATAGATTAAACATTTAGTCTGACGGTAGTGAAGTAAGAGAAATAACTGAAGAGAAGACGACGAAACAGGCACTGAAAATGTGTGAGATGTCATGGGACATCGTCTGCTTGTGCAAATCATGTTCAACATGTGACGTCACACATCTCAGCAGCGATCGGAGAGCATTTCAGGTGCTATGTCGGGGCTGTATTTAAGAGTTTTGTAATTGATAATAATCATTACTTCGAATGTTTCCGAGCATGGAATTTTGATAACCTTGTCAAATCAAAGTGTTACCTTTGCAATAATGACAATAAAGTTAGTTTTTAAAATCAATGAACCTGATCTTTAAAAGGAAGAAAACCGGCAAGTCTCCGCCATTTCAAATTGTTTCAATTTGCATACACGTGTTTTTTCTTGGTCCCTGATCCAGCTACGCCAAATCATCTCATTATTTTGATACCAGTAGAAAAATCAATATCTACTCATTCTACAGATGCTAATTTAATGATGAAAAATGAATCTCTTTTTGCCAGATTCCAAGCCTAAATATCCATTTCGAACACCTCGTGGACATGATGTTTATGAATTGGCAAAGAAACCTCAAATTAAAATGAGACCAAAATCATGCGAAACGAGCGATTCTTATGATCAAAATAAGACCATAACAGCCCGATACATCGCTCATTACGTATGCATGTTTTTATTGTTTATGAATAAATAAGAATAAATAAACGCGAATTATCAAGCGTTGCGGATTGACTGCATTACGACTGACAAGTTTTTTTTTACAGATCTACAAACTAATTTCTTCCGTGGAGTAAGACAGGAACCCTACCCCCCTACCCCCCTTCTCCCCTTTCCCATGATGCCGATGACTTTCAATATCTAGACACATGTTACGACCATGCCCGTAGTGGTTGATATATAACACAAGGACAAGCAATTACCTGGGCTTTGTTACATAAAAATAAAGCGACCTAAATCATTTGTATAAAAATAGTTTTATTTCACTTGGTTACAACATGGCATAATGTTCGCTTCTAAATTACATTAGTTTAGATTTTATTAATAGAATGTCAAAAAAGAACGTGTGTATTATCTTTTTTTTTGTATTCTAATTCTAATTTGTTTCTTTAAGGATTTCTCTTCTTATTATAGTTAGTTACAAAAAATGCTAAATTTTCATGATGTCAATAATTTTGGTATAGTATCAGTTTCACACCTCCCTAAAAAATGGAATCGTAACTGAAAAAAACGTCTTTGACTCGAAGCCTTTTGTTACTGTTAACATAGTCCAGCCTCTCGACCGTTTCCGTGTCGCGTGCCCAATCAGCTGATAAAATAACACACCCTCAACGTTGACAGCACAGTAGACCTTGTCATTCCTCTCATTCTGTACCCCGATAACGACGGTACTTTGGGGGATCGCGCGATGAGTGGAGACACCGCGCTGTGTGTGGGATCGATGCGTGTGATAGAAGAATAAAAATAAAAAACGGACAGAATCTGGACTACTGTCAACATCAGTGAGCGCAATCATTAAAAAAAAAGCAGATTAGTAAAACAAAATTGAAATGATAATGGACATATAATGTACAAAACGTATATACAGACTATCAAAAACATGATTTATATAAGATTTAATGACTAAATGACAGCACTACCAATTATGAAATGAAGATCACTGATGAAAGAACCACCCTGATATGACGAAATAAGAACCAGGGCCATCTATATATACACAGGATTTGCCCAACTTGGTTTCACTTGGTCACAACGTGGGATATATTCGTTTTGTTATGTGCTTGTCCAACAAAGCATTATTCGCCTCAGTGTACCCAACTCGAACCGGGTTGGCCAAGCTATCCTGATCAATGGCTCAGATACTGACATCATTCGGTCAAAATTATGCTTAACTCGACGGTGGCATTATAGAACGCCTGTAATTATTTCCTCCATAAGCGCCATGTGTTACACATGGGGAACCAAAAAACAATCATGAACAAAAAATGTTATAAATGGCATTATTCAAACGTGTGTCCCCACTAGTTCTGCCTTTTAGCTCAACCTTAAGAAGGAATTTTTTTTTCACCTTTTTTGTTTTATTTCTCTCAATTTAGGGGCTGGAACTGGGACGACTCACACACTTACTTGGTCGCAGCTACTACTGGTTATAAGCTAGGTTTCTTGCGCCAAGAAATTTCCTCCAAAATCCAACTGTGATCATTTCCTACTTTCTCGTAGGACTGATCTGAACCCGCGACAATCTCTCTTTAAAGGGATTGGGTAACTTTGTCTCAGATTCTGAAACAAAATCCTGGATTTAGCTCATGCTGCAATGATAATTATAAACCTTTAGGTCAGTCAGGAACCCCATGACTTTTACAAGCCGATCGCCTGTCTGATTATCAAGATATTTATGATTGGAAATCGAAATCAAATTTTGCGTTTTCCTAACGGTTTTCATAACACTACAGTCTATTGGGGGAAACGAGTATGGTAAAACCGGACACTCAAAGATTTTTAATTTTTGGGGCAATTCTTGATCATTTTGAAGCGCAATTTTTTTTAGGGCTTCAATATTACACCATATCACAGACACTGATAACACGTAGGGCCGTGCATCTCAGATTTAACATTGTTAAACGATGCCTTTAAGCAATTATGGAGAAGAAAAAAACTGTTAAAATACGCACGTGTGATTATACAAAAACTGTATATGTTTTTGTTTTCTTCTTCCTCCATCCATTACATCATCTTAAGGTACGGGTCGAGGGAATTCCCCGAAAATTACTGGATCTACTTACAGGCGTGCGGCCTTCAGGGTTTAAATATCTGGGTGCGCGGGTGTATGAAGTGGTGTCACTGCGGGGGTCAATCTATGAAATTGTGCATGCTTTCATGGAAATGACAAATAAATGGAAGGAAACGAATTGATGTAATGGCTATATTGCATAATAAATCATAATTACTTATATCCCTGAAAATAATTATACAATAGCAATTGATATTTTGTTCGTTTGTTCTCTTTTTTCTTGTTTCGTTTATTATATACTTTTTTTGGATCTGTTTTGTGTGTTTATTATGTTTGCTTGTCGGAAGGAGTATTGTGCAGTTAAAAAAAGAACAACTCATTTTCTTACTTTTTATATATTGTAAACCATGTGCCTCGGTCTGATTTATTTGTTAATGACTGCTAGCATTTTTTGTTGGATTCGAATGCCTTCAGGGAAATTTTCTTATTTTTAATTATTGTCCACTTTGCCACAGAATAATCAAGATTCCAAGAAGCACTACAATATTAAAGCACAGTAAATATATTTTTTACTGTACAATCAAAGAGACAAAAGAATGGAAAAGAATGGACTTTGCTTTGATTTGATTTGATTTGATTTATTTTAAAATATCAAAACACTCACCTTTTCTGTGAACAACATTTTGCAAAGCGCATTTGAACATGATTGCACATGGAAAATGCGCTATACAAATACATTATTATTATTATTATTAAATGCGTTATTATGATTAGTTTGATTTTATTTTATTTCTGCATTTTTCAAAATACAATAAGTGAATAACAAAGCACATGTAAACGTATGGTATGATACAAATATGCAAAGAATAATAACTTCATTTCAAAATGGGATTAAAATATATATATACATAGGCCTATGATAACAAACTTAATATTTCTATAAATAGTATTATGAATTTATAGTATTATCCTAACTATCTGTGGAAAACTGCAGTAGGCCGCCATCATAAGCGATGCTTGACTGGGATGGCGGCCTCAAAAGATAAATCTTAAGGTGGAATTTAAATAATAATGTGTTCGTGTAAGAGTTTGTGAGTGTGTGTGGGTTGTAGCGAATGGGGGTGTGCACGTAGCTCCGTGTTCTATGGTGGAGTAGAAACAAATCTGGCCTTTTCAATAAAGGAACAAAGAATACGAAAAGCAAAAATGACGTGCAATGTGACCAGAATTTGAGATATCAAATTGCATGTTAAAATATATTATGTTGACTTGTTGTTTGATTCTTTTTCCATTCATTTTGATAGCTATGCAAATTAATAGATCAGTAATTCTGTATTTAAGTTTTAGCCTTATTTATGGCGATAAAAACATTTTGTAAAATGTTCTTGAAAATATTATTCATTGAAATGTTATCTGCCTCAAGTTTGAAGACGTGCGAAGAAATTGTGCTCTTAATACAAGGAAGTTTTTTTCCATCATTTATACTTTTTCAATCTATATCATATTTGTTTCCTTATTGGTATGGCTTTCAATTCTGTCTTGAAGCTCCCGAGTGGTCAAGCACTTTGTAAAAAACATGTTTGCGATTTACAGACGAAGGCCTAGCATTTTCATTTCGGCCATTCATACTTATTTTCATTATATTAGCCAAATAAGGCGTAACTGTTATCAATTATTGTGATAGAGTGCTTAATAAACATAGTTATTAAAACAAAACGGAAATATAATGGCATTGGGCGATCACTTTTCCAAGTCATCGTTGAAGAGGGTACATAAGCGTATGCGCATTATTGCACCAGTGGGCTCATGTATCGGGCCTACTAATTTCTAAATTTGCGAGGGGTTTAGTATTTAATTTTATAGCCGCTTTTCTAAATTAAATATATCCAATAAGATGTAAACTCACTTGGGTACTTCTATGGCTGCCTTAATAAGGTAACAGTGGCTCGAATATTGGTTAACGGGGCTGGGGCCCCTCCGCCTCCCTTCCCCCTCATCGTACGTCTACCGATACTAGGATTTCAAAAAATGGACAGGATTAAATGCAACATCTTAAAACACCTCTCTGATTCAATCATCTGCTTCCTATGACAACGTATAGCCCAGGAACCCATCGCCTACCGAATTTACTTTGCCCTCAGGCTTATATACTGTATATGCACAGGATCTATCCGGTTTTTATAGGCATCTGCTTCATATTCCTTTAAATACCTCTACTAATGCAAATAGCATCATCTCAAAAAGGACTTTAATCAAGTGCACTTAGAGTCCCGGTAGTGTGGAGTGGCCAACCTCTTGAGAGCCATTAGGGCGTTAGCTCGGTGTAAAATGACATGGGTCAACACGTTTTAGCTCTCAACAAAAGGTTCTTTGTAGACCAATTATTGGCGCGAGAATAAGAATTGTCAAAATGGTAAAGTGAGTGGGTTGGAACGGAGATCAGAGAATATTAATGAGTAGATATAGGCCGAAATACTTTACTTATGGATGGATCCATACATTCTAAATCATTTTAGGGACTAACACACCACCACGCCCCCGGCCCCCGCCCCCCGCCCTTCAATCTTCGGACCATGGAAGGGTCGGCGTATGTAGCAAAAATCAAATTCGGAGACAACAGTACCTCTTTTTATCAACTAGCTTGGTAGCAGGAGCCCCGCATCCCGCCTCTCTCTCTCTCTCTCTCTAATAAGTGTTTCTGCTATAATATGAAATGATATTCGAGTATGTTGTAAGGATTGTTTTTAAGTCAACGAGGATTCATTTGAAATTCGTTCTTGAATTTCTATTTCCTTGTTTACATCCTTTTTGAGTATTTTGTGTATTATTACAAACTTAAAACAATATTTGCATAAATATACTGCATTTCCTCCACAAATCACAAGACTGCTTTGTATTTTCAACGCAGTCCAACTTGGCACAGGGAGTCATTCTGTTGTTCGACTCGGCTTTGGTCACAATATAGTACATCGCTGGTCACAACAAGATTCCTGAAAATGTATAAACTGGAATTTACAGGAGCTATCGCTTTTCTCTTCATTTCGACGTTCACATGTTCTTTCGCTGTAGGTAAGTCACAGGTCTTTTCTGTTATTTCACTAATAGTTTTAGGCTGTAATTTTTATACAGTTTGTGCAGCAGCGGTTCGGATATTCATGGACAATAATTATCAGACCAAGAAAGTTTAATAATAACTATATATCTGAGGTTTTAAAAAAGAAAAGAAATGGCATCACAGCAAATACACCTGTTGCACTATGTTAATCATTCAATAAAATACAAAGGTAATCAGTTTCTCCCAGCTTTTATGCAAATACCGCTATGATAAGAACTTGGTATAATGATTTTTTCAGAGGCCGTGCATGCACAAGAACATGGGTTAATTACTAACCCACTATACTGATTAACAGTAATAATATAATACGTTGCATCTATATGGCGCCATACCTAGATTTGGTATGCTCTTTACAAGAATACTTCATGTTGCTTCAAAGCAAGTCCGCACACAAAGATGCACCATCTCCACTCCCATGAAACCATTGACAAATTTGCTGCAGGCATAAATGGTAAACATAGGCTGGTCACATTATCATGATTAATGTTTTCTACAATATCCGGGTACTATTTTTTTTTTTT
This sequence comes from Mesocentrotus franciscanus, assembly GCA_037976565.1. Classification (NCBI taxonomy): domain Eukaryota; kingdom Metazoa; phylum Echinodermata; class Echinoidea; order Camarodonta; family Strongylocentrotidae; genus Mesocentrotus; species Mesocentrotus franciscanus. The sequence continues at coordinate 25,601,076 of CP137678.1, forward strand.
TTTTGGGGGAATGGTCACAACAGGGTAGCTTGTCAAAACTCAAAGAAGTGGCATACTTTCAGAACCTACAAACACACACATACGAAAATGCCTATTACTTATCATTCAACACTGATATCCAAATGGGACCTAAATAGGACAAAATAAAATGCATCCCTCCATTTTCTTGTTGCTCCCTTCAAAATCAAGACCCAATGAAATGGGACTAAAACTGGATGATCAGAAAATGTTCATTTGTCTAATATTCTACATGTAGCAGTTCGTGACGACCTGTGTCAAAATTACATCACTTTTCTAGTGTATTTGGTTTTATTACCTGTGCAATATCTGTCGAACTATTTTTCATGTAATTTGCATGACCATTTTTGCCGCGCCTTGATCGAAAGAGTCGAAAATATGCGCTTCTGATGATAGAAATGTTGAGGTCGACCGGGACTTCATTTCGCTCTTTCCCTCATCCATTGTTCTTAGAACCCTTACAAACTCGTCTGGTCGGCGGGAGCGGATCTCACGAGGGCCGGGTCGAAGTCTTCTACGATGGAGCCTGGGGTACGGTCTGCGACGACGGATGGGACAGCGTCGATGCCGACGTGGTGTGCCGAAGTTTAGGGTTCGCACGTGCCACGACATATAACCACAGGGCCGCCTTCGGACAGGGATCGGGGAACATTGTACTCTCCGGAGTCCACTGCAGCAGTGCGAATACCAACCTAGCCTATTGCCCGCACAGTGGGTACCTGACGCACACTTGTACGCACTCTGAAGATGCAGGGGTTGTCTGTGAAGGAGCGGGTATGTTGTATTTGATGTTCTTGTCCGATGAAAAGACACCTGATTGATATCGCAAATACAAAGTTTTTTTTATCGTATTCCCTGTATTACATTTATTTTGATATATTCTGGTAATTACGGCCTCAAGCACATCCAGCTTCATCAGAATATTTCTCTACTTTTCAGATATTGATTTAATAATTCAAATCAGTTGAATTTATGGAATGAATATACTCAAATAAATGATGGTAAGTAGGCATTTATTATGAGACACATAATTATTAAAAATATTTGAGATATAATTGTTAGTATGTGCTCTTCCTCAGTATGAATGGGAATTCCCTACTTCGCCCCAATCCTGTACATCTTTCTCCTTGTTCCCTCCTTGGCAACATGCAAGACATCTTGGATCAAGCCACCCCCAAAAAAAAATATATATATATATATATATAATAATAATAATAATAACAATAATAATATTGATTATAAATCAATTTAAGCGAGGCACAAGTTTAAAAAAATGAATGCACCCCCGAGAAATAATAATAATAAATAGAGTAATAATGATAGTTATATATCCGCGGCTGCCTGTTCACCTCCTATATCACCCTCTTTGTTTCCAGACCCACTACCTACCCGTCTAGTGGATGGCAGCGGACCCCACGAGGGCCGCGTCGAGGTCTTTTACGATTCTGCTTGGGGCACCGTATGTGATGACGGCTGGGACATCAATAACGCCCATGTCGTGTGTCGCACCATTGGCTATGCGCGCGCTTCGGCTTACAACATGAGTGCAGCCTTTGGGCAAGGGACCGGTGAGATTATTCTGGATGATGTATTTTGCACCGGAACAGAACCAAACCTCGCTTTTTGCCAGTATCATGACGATGGTTACAAAGGTCATGAGTGTAGCCATTCCGAGGATGTTGGTGTCATTTGTGAAGGGCTTGGTGAGTATTATCAATTATTTAAATTATTATATTGATTCTCAGTGATATTAACGAAGTATTTCCTTCCCATCCCTCGATTTACTTAAATACTTGGATACCACCGCGGCCAATAAACGTATTCTTGATTAATTTAATGACACAATCTTTGCTTATTACCGAGTTTACCTCCTTCTATAATTTTTGAATATGTACTCATCATGAAATGAAATTTCAATTTAGTGGCGTGTGTTGTCAACGATCTAGAGCTTTAAAAATTACAGTTTACCTTAACTGTCGAATACAGCCAGTTTCGATCTTCCATTACCCTCGAAATCCTTTAACAGCATGAACAGTACGACTGGTATTGCTTTGGGGGTAACAAATTAACTTCGAGATTAAATATCGTGAATGCCTTTAATAATTTACAAACTACCTTCCATTCTTTACGAGATCTGGTATATCCTAGAACATTTTGACAGCTTCATTTACAAACTGAATCATTATTGAACGATGAAGGAAACACATGACGCAATATTTATACATGCATAAATCCTTCTTTTTCCTTCCTTTTTGTGATCCGACAAAAGTTTCTCAAAGACAAACAATTAGGGAAAATTTTGCAGTTTTGTTGCAGTTCAGCTCAGAGTTAGAGTTATTGTTAGGTTTTGTTTTGCCTTGGATTAAAGTTATGAATTCGGTTGCTGTAGGATAGTGAATGTGAAATCCGAACATGTTTTTTATAGGCAGTACACATTGTATATTAAAATTGCCCTTGAGTTGATACTTCGTGAAAATCACTGCAAACGTGTTGTGTGCATCATGCTCCTGCAGTGTCAGCTCGTTTACGAGATGGAAACAGCAACCGAGAGGGAAGAGTGGAGGTTCTATACAACGGCCACTGGGGCACCGTATGCGACGACGAGTTTGATGTCAAGGACGCCCACGTCGTGTGTAGGATGCTTGGCTTCTCACATGCAGAATCCTTCACCCTCGAATTCGGCGAGGGAACCGGTGAGATCGTGGTAGATGACCTGATGTGTGAAGGCACAGAGAGGAGGATCCAGGATTGTCGTCAGAAGCAGCTCGGGACACACAACTGTAATCACGAAGAAGATGTAGGAGTCACGTGTGTTGAACGTAAGTGATGCCTAAGTCACATCGACCGAACCGACAACAGATCGACAACAGACCGAACACAAAATAATTGCAGTATATAGACCAGATTGCGAAGAGTCAGTCGGTTTGGAGGAGCTGTGGAGTCGGTTTGGAGGTGTGGGTGTGGTATTAAATGCTTGCGATTTCTCATCAAACAATAAGCATATACACGTTGTTTTCCTATCGTCAGCTTAATAGTGTCTTTGAAAGAGGAACTTTGTATGAAATACCTCCTTGGTTAGAAAACACTACAAAATGGTAGAATGGTAGGTCCACTAAATTTCCTATATAGCGACAGACAACAGAGGGGTCGGTGATTTCCATAGAATATGCATTTCCCTGAGCTGGACATAACCACTGACTCATCATGCTATTAAGTGTCTGTTTGTTCATTTTTTGAAATTTCGTGAATATTATTTATCATTCTCACATTTCTTAGTGAAACTGAGTCACGGTTCGTTAAAGCCTAGTCACACTTAAGAATTGTTTTGAAAACACATTACCAAGATGTGTTTCCATTTCTCTGCCACATTTCCTTCTTTATATTAAAAAAAAAACATTGGATTCAGAATTATCAGATTATCAGGACTTTCTGTAGCAGCTTCGTGGCAAATCGAGACCATCATTCACAGAAAATAGAACGATTCAAAACGACTAAGACAATTTTCTCCACAAATGCCAGATCAGTGTCATCCCGTTGGTTCTGGTTTTAAGAAAATTGCCACGAAGCAGAGTGGTACTTAACAAACTAAGCAAGGTAACAGATTGTTATTGCTCGTAAAAGAGAGATCGCCACCGTCTAAACTGGAGATTTTTAAATTTTATTTTATATCTCGATCGTTAAGACTTTCGAAAACCAATGCAAGGCAATCTCAAAAGCCCTGTCAAACAAATTGCATCATCCAAACGGGATTTCTATGGGGCATACTATGGGGTGTCATGATTGCCTTTCGGTTAATTTCTCGATTCGGAAAGTCTTTACGATCGTGTGGCACACTCCTGCTATTCTTTTCATATTACAATTTATTAATTGTTGCTACTCTCCCTTACAGTACCTGTGCGTCTAGTCGGCTCATCGGCTCATCCCAACCAGGGTCGTGTCCAGCTCTATCACGAGGGCTCCTGGGGAACAATCTGCGATGACCAGTGGGACATGCAGGACGCCACGGTCGTATGCCGCATGCTTGGGTACTCTACCGCGACTGAAGCTCTATCTGGTGCTCCGTTCCCGGGAAGGGGTGATTTTCCTCTTGGTGATGTTCTTCTGGATCAGGTTCATTGTAACGGCGATGAGACACACATCAGCCGGTGTGGCCATAGAGGATTTCGTGAAGTCAGTTGTGACCACACTGAAGATGCAGGAGTGATCTGCGGCGGAAAAGGTAAGATAAAGAATCTTCATCTTGACCTTATAAACAAAAAGCTCTCGGGAGGATCAAGATTAATATTGTGAAGTTGTAGATTTTCAAAGTAGGCCCATTTTCTGGGGAAAATAGCACCAACCCTTATGGTTCGCGCTTTGTATCCAATGTAAAAATGCGCTATATAAATTGCAACTATTTTAAAGGGTGTACATCCCTTTTTTTCTACAAGGAGAGGTTTTTTTTAAGAGGCATGGGCCTGTTTTCTGCCCCCTCCCGTTTAACTTCTAGATCCTCTAAGGCCTTTAGTCAGGGTCACCATGTTCCTTATTGCTTTTGCAGGTGATTTCATTGCTCGCTTAGCAGACGGGCCCGATGCCGCCCAGGGGCGAGTAGAACTGTTCTACTTCGGGACATGGGGCACAGCTTGCCAGATCGACTGGACCTCGGCTGATTCCCTGGTTCTGTGCAAGATGCTGGGCTATCCTGGTGTGTTAGACACGGCTAAATACTCTTCGTACGGTCCTGGTACCGGGAACGTGCTCCTAAGGAAACCGAGGTGCTCAGGGAAAGAATCGAGTCTTGCTGACTGCAACTCGGCCTATCCTATAGGCATCACGGAATGTGACCATTCAATGGATGTAGGTGTCACCTGCTTGAGACCGAGTAAGCAATCACCATTGTATTTGTAGTACACTGAGTAGATACACAGTTAGGCTGTTGCACCCCCACCCCCTCCCCCATCCTATTTTGTTTTAGCCGCAGATTCTCTGGTACTGCATTACTTAATGTTGAGTCATGGAAGTTCTTTCATTGTAATCTTTCAGTACGCTATCGAGGAAATAAAAGGATACAATTTTGATGACCATTGTGCCTAGTGGCTAACACCATAAAGAATAATAAAAACCTAGTACTGGCCTATTCGCGTAATTTAGAAAATTTGTTAAGGAGCAATTAGACGTCATTATTTGGAGGAATTGTGCCTCTAAGCTCATAATTAGGAAATGGATCAATAGCTTAAGACATCAGACGGTATGGAAAACGTTCACACTTAGCTTGCTTAATGCGTAACAATAAAATTAAAAAAAATACCTGTTCATTTAATTATTAAGTCAGTTCATGAAAGATCCCTAGATAAGACCTCTTATTCCCAATAGTTGTAGGCCTAACAAATCAATTAATATTTACTTTTATGGAATGTTTGATTCATTTCATCACGACAAAGACGATCTCAAAGTACGTTTGGTGGGATCGCAGTCCAGGAATGAAGGTCGGGTTGAGGTGAACTACGAGGGTTCCTGGGGAACAGTTTGTGATGACCACTTTGATCTGAACGACGCCAACGTTGTCTGCCGAATGATGGGGTACCAGCGGGCCTCCAACTACTCCTGCTGCGGCGCCTTCGGACAGGGGTCTGGCGCCATTGCTCTGGATGAAGTCGATTGTAAGGGTACTGAATCCAACCTCGGCCACTGTATGAAGAGTATCCTGGGGAAGCATGATTGTACCCATTCTGAAGACGTTGGTGTTACTTGTACTGGACAGGGTAAGACATCATCTTACTTTCCATCTTCAATTTCTTTTCTCAAGTTACGTATTTACAAACTCGATAGATATTTTTATCGAAGGTCGATGCGCAACTTAATTCATTACTATTTTTAAAAAGGTTCCAAGTTACCTAGCATGAAAAAATTGATTTGATATATAGATATCATGAATAAATTGCTAAGATGAGAATACAATTTCAAACCATTTTTGATAAGGTTTTATTTTATTTGTTTATCATTGAATTATACTACTATTTGAATAAAATATATTTAATTAGGATGACAAGAATCAAATAAATAAATAAACCATCACCAAAATATTAAATAACAGGGTGACTTTCATGTCTATGTAAATCAAGAATCTTTCTTCTTCTTTTTTTTTTAAATAAATAAAAATTGTATATCTCGAGACAAGCATTAGGTTTTACAACTGCTATTATGAAAATGCCATTTTAATTAAGAATTAAATATTTCTCGTTTTTCATACTGAAGTTGAACAAAAGCTTTAAAGGCATCGTTTAACAATGTTAAATCTGAGATGCATGGCCCTACGTGTCATCAGTGTCTGTGGTATGGTGTAATAATGAAGCCCTGAAAAAATTGCGCTTCAAAATGATCACGAAGTGCCTTAAAACAAAAAAAAATCTTTGAGTGACCGGTTTTACCATACTCATTTTCCCCAATAGACTGTAGTGTTATGAAAAGCGTTAGGAAAACGCAAAATTTGATTTCGATTTCCAATCATAAATATCTTGATAATCAGACAGGCGATCGGCTTGTAAAAGTCATGGGGTTCCTTACTGACTTAAAGGTTTATAATTATCATTGCAGCATGAGCTAAATCCAGGATTTTGTTTCAGAATCTGAGACAAAGTTACCCAATCTCTTTGCCCTAATCTTCCATGCATATGCTTCGTAATTCTTCCACCATACAGACCCGAACGAGTTGGAGAGTCCGTCGTCATGGAAAATTCCACTTTCTCTTACTTTCACTTATGGTAAGGAAATGTAGAATCTCCCGTTAAAGAAAAGTGCATGCATTTTACATGTATAGATATCGATACAATTATTTGTTTAGACCGACAATAGCTTTTCTCCGATATTGTCAAATTATATAGAATGTTCCAAACCAAGATGGATTCTATTAATGAGTTATACGTTTCATTATTTTTATTATATGTTTAAAAGAGCGTCATCCAATACTTAATTTATCACGTATGTTGCGCCTATCATTTCATGTCATTATCACTACATAATTATCATTATTATTATGGGTTTTCCTGGCCAAACTTCACATCTTTTCCAATCCAATTCATTTTGCGTGCATTCAATATTTAGTGCAATTTAGATTTGAATAAGTTAATAGTTTGAATAATTTCATAAAGAAAAAAAAACGCTCTGATTTTATAGAGCGACATGAAAAATGATTACAGGAAATTCATAATTTTCTATTTTATCAGTACACGATGGTTCAACAATTATTAATACTTTGTCGAGCTATGAGACGTGTAGAATATAGAGAAACATGAAATATAATTACAAGGTCTTCAATTTGACCATGTTAAAAGTGCGTCTGATATAGACGATGGAACGGTATAAATCAAAATCGTTTCATGTTCAGGGAATTAAGAATAAAACAGGTATGGCCCTACGCAAACAACAATAATGTTAATAGGCCATTTTCGTAAAGTAACCAAACTTATCCTTTAGTGCCTCGATACGAATTATTTCATGCACCTGTTACTAATATTATATTTCAATAGTCAGAATACAAATTGCATATTATTATATGTTTTAGGTAGAGCAAGCAATAATGTTTGTCCTACCTAGCAATAACTAATGTCTGCAATCTTAATTCTGCATTATTGAGATACATTTATTCATAACAGGTGAATGAAATAATTCGTATCGAGGCGCTTCACAAAGATTTGTGATTTAAATTTGATAACATTACGAAAATGGTCCAATGGCTGCCCATTCGCGAATTCCAGAAATTACCTTCCGGCTATTGCCGACGAATTTGAATGAATTTTGGCACACGCGCTAGACGGAAATAATTTGAATGAAAAAGTGCGAAATCCCTTTTCCTATACTCTAAATTGAATGACTGAAGTGCATTTCTGAATGACGGTCCCTGCCGATAACGGTGTTTAAGATAAATTGAATGAACGCTTTATCAAATGGACCGAATAAACTGTACAATTGGCAGGGAAAACTTGAATTATTATTATCATCATCATCATCATTATCATTATTATCATTATTGTCATTATCCCTATCTTTGTTATTGTTATTATTATTCCTGTTATAATTAGTGTTGTTATTATTATCACTATTATTGTTAATATTATTATTATCATGATTATTATTATCATTATCATCATAATCATCACCGTCGTCTTCATTGTTAATATTATTATAATTACTACATTCACTCTAAAGGTTTGATTGGAGGCCTCGGTGTCCTGTTACTCATCATCTTTGCAATATGTTGCTATTTGGTCGCCAAGATGAACGCTTACAGGTAAAATGTGGGAAATGCTTGAGTTGAAATGAAATTTTCGTTTTTTAATGTCATTGCCAGAACCACGATTCTATGGGGGGATGTCTTTGAAAGCTCTGACATGCTACTATCATATTGTAATGTTTCCATGTTGGTTTTAAAAAAACTGGGGAAAAAAAACATTGTCAGAACATGTGAATGGACTACAACCCCCTCCCCATCCCCTCACCCCTGAAGTTACTAGAACAAAATGTAACTATTATTTTATATGATTCGCTTAATGAGTAATATGTCATATTTTATTTAATTCGAACAACATCCAAAGAAGCTCGTGAGAGTTGTTATGTCATTTGTTGTTTCCTTGTTGTGATGTTATTTATCCAGGAACTAATATCGCTTGATTAAACAGAAGAGATCATTTCAAGTGGCAACCCATTGAATTATGTAAATACTCTTGTTTCAAGAATAAGAAAAACAAACAATATCAGGATGTTTAGTAACACGCTTCATGATGAAATATGTCACTGTCAGGAAGTGGTAGCTTGAACTATAAAGATTTTTTTCAAATATAGATGATCTTCCACTTAAGATTTGTCAAAATTAACCATTATTATCGGCTCCAAGACCGATAATCTCGGTCTCTACCTTCGACAACTGTTCGGAAGGTTGCGGATGTCGGTCGGTTATGGTGTCCTCCAAGAATCATGTCCCTTTCCCATATTCCTCGGGTTCTTTTTTTTTTCTTTCAATACAGCTATGGCCTGTTTGATTTTTCCTTCAGATAAATGCAAAAATATTTTGCTGGGACGATAATAATAATGGGGCGAGGTGCATGGCAGTGTGGTAAAGTTGGAAGCTGTGCAATTCTTGGGGCATCAAAAAACTGACTCTACAAACCATACCCCATACGGACCTACGACTTGTCCACGGTCAATATCCAACACAAACCGACTTCATACTTTAATGCTGGACCAAACACTAACTATATGGGCCAATACTTAACCTAAAGCCCCGATTTGCAGCCGTTACTCTAACTGTACGTCTCAGTAACAAATAAAACGCGGAATAACTGCAGCTGGAGCAATTATCAGGTCACCACAATGACTCTTGTCCTACCTCCTCACCCTACCCGATTCCTAAACACTGTTACGAAATGTAAAATGCATTTTAAACCTCGTCCGAATGTGTTCGGGCAAAGAATCAAATGGAATATACCTTTATTACCCATTTCAACTTCCAGGTACAGATCCTTACGACTTCCTCAACGGCGCTCTCCAAGGCGTCACGTGATCAAAACCAACCAATACGGGAGCTACGCGCAACCAGCGAAGGCTTCTGGAGGGTTGTACCCGAGTCTTCCCACCGCAACAGGCGCATCTGTCAAAGTGCCTATCAAGGGGTCTGTCAAAGGGGCTGTCAAGGGCCTACCAAGGGGTCACAGAAGGGAAAATCAGAGAGCCAGGGGATCATGAAGCCAAAGGAGAAACCTGAAAAACCGTCAGTTTCTGTAGTTGTGGCTGGCGACTCCAACAAAGGGATGCTGACTTCTCTGATGGAGAAGCTGAAGTTAAGTCGCTAGTGAAAGAAACCTTAAATAGAATGGATGAAGAATGGTGAAAACCGTTTAGGTTTTACCATGATATCAAAATATTTGATGTATAATGTACGCTGTGCGCTGAACACTTAAATAATGTATGCACTCTGTAACGTTATTTTGTCTGGACAGTGCATAAATTGTTTGTTTGCTTTTGTTTGTTTGTTTTTCATTCAATAAATTCGGATGGAAATTAGCATAATTATGTAGAAGTACAAATATCAAAGTTTATAGCATAAATTGTTTGTTTTGCTTTTGTTTGTTTGTTTTTCATTCAATATATTCGGATTGAAATTTGCATATGTAGAAGTAAATATATCAAAATTTATTTTCGGCTAACGTGTCTAAAACACAGGAAATCTGGGCATTGAATATAGCCGGAAAGACTTAGGATATTGTAGTTGTTTTCTTCTTCAAAAAAGAGGTTTTAAAGAAATAGTTTTATCATTAAGAATAGTCAGATAATAATAGCCTATGAGATTTTCTGTAGTTATAGCTGACGATTCGAATGAAGAAATGTTGACGTTTCTGAAGAAATAGAAGCTTAGTTGCCAGTGGTAGAGACCTAAGAAGAAGGCATAGTAGAATAGCAAAAGCTGTTTAGGCTTATAGTAATAACTTTATAAACGGATTCATGATTTAGTTAAGTATATATAATACACTGTAATTCAATGTAGTTGTATTGTTTGGAATGGATAGTGCTATAACATGTTTTTTTTCCTGCGTACAGAGTAGTCGAATTTCAATTTGTGTATGGAAAACTATTAATATGGTAACTATAATCTTGACCACCCCGTTCTAGATCACGTCTCTGTTTTATTTATTTAGTATTCTATTTTTCTTCGTAGGCCCTCAAAAAGCAATTAAATCAAAAGATGTGTAGTGTATCAACTGACTTTGCTTCCTTGCAACACATCGATTGTTTTCATATTCACCCGGATATTTCTGAAAATCAATCGCCTTCAACAAGAGGTCGTCTTGAATATATTAAGGACGTGGGCGACGTGGGCGAGTAGCGTTGTAACAGTGCACCTCTGATGATGGTTCAGATCAGAAATGGAGTCATAAATATGATTGTAATTGCCAAATTTACAACTTCACTCTTTCTTCATTTCTTATAGCTATATTAACAAGCACAACGCTAATGATGTCTTTATTGTAAACTCCTGATTTAGGTTCGCTTTTGTTATCATTGTACTCAGAAAGTATTGAAATGATTAATCTAGAACTGATCTCCTTTCCTTTATTTATGATGATTCTGCACGTAAAATGAACTATAAAGAGTATCTCCCAGTGTACATTCTGGCAAATACTGAATGAAGTAGTCCTGTCTTAAGTTGTGAATATGCATATACTTACTAAAAAATTAATTTGAATTATCATGTTATTTTGTGTCATATTTTGAGTACGAGTACAAAGTCTATGGTCAGTTTTTAATGTCCGGTGCACAAGAGGCATCATTTCGATTGCGTTTTTATTGCTTGAACTAATTAACCATGTACATGATGTAGGGGCTATTGGCCAATAATGTGTGAATTGTTCCTTTTTTTGCATTAATTTTAAGTCATTAGTGAAAATGACTTGATTGAATATTGAGAGATATTTATAGTGAAGCAATTAATATTTCTTTGGGAAAGAAAAAAAGTAACAAAAACTATAAAAAAAAAACAAATACACACACACACACACACACACAATAATGCGTGAACTGTTACTTTTTGCATTAATTTTAAAGGTATATGTCCCATTTGCAGGCAAAAAAAATATGAAAATATTAAATTCCAACGGCATTTGAAGAACTTCCCTCAAAACGAAAGGGCTTGAAAATGGCTTTTAGTGGGAAAATAACGACCATTAGTTGTCGAATCGACTAAAGTGATTGCAATCACCTAGGTAATAGTCTGATTTTGAGACCCTTTTACCGAATGGTCGTACGTTTTGTGCTGCACAAAGATTCAATCAGTTTAATTTTGGCCATTAGAAGTAGGGGTTATTGATGTAGACAAATGCTCATGTACCTGTTACAGCTCATTTTATGTATGTTATTACCAAAGAAAAATAGATGTCAGCCAGTCACTCAATAGTGTCTGACAGTGACGTCTAGAAGGTAAACGGGTTTCCTTGCATAATTTGAATACTAGGACACTGCTAATGTTTAAATTTCACAGATAAGACATACATGACATAATTATTCATAATTCCCGCAAAGTTCTACAGAATTTGATGTTGGCTGCAAAAGGGACATAGTATCTTTAAGTCATTTTATTTAGTGAAAATGACTTGATTGAATATTGAGATATTTTTAAAGTGAAGCAATACATATTTCTTGGGGAAAGAACAACAACAAAAAACACAAACGCACACCGCACACACCCACACATACACACACACACATATAATTTTGACTGAGAATTGTTAAACCTAATCATCACCAAACCTTTAAATGTGGTATAAATGTTAAAAGAATTGAATGTCGATCCCTTAAGGGAACGGTAAACCTGATAACTAGATTTTCAAAATGACTGCCATAAAATACAGAATTTGCTCTGTCTCTGCTTCTCATCAACCTCAAACCTCAGTGAAATGTAGTGATTGTGCTTTTTATGGATCGAGAAATACATTAGAGAAATCATTCGACTTCTTATTCCAGTAACTTAATGTTGCACATGGTGGCCATTTCGGATTTCCAAAAACTTCCGTCACAAAACATAGAATCATGGGCCTCACAAAAATACATAACACATAACTTAGTCAAAATGGAAATTAAAATAAAAACTAACGGTATGTATCATGGGTGACGGAAATTTTTGATGGCAGCTTTATACTTCTTATCATCCAAATACGCACATATTATCACATGAATATATAATCTCCAGATGGAAAAAATGGAATCACAACGAAAATTATCGTCACTTTGCTCCCTGAATACTAAGCCCGGATGCGAGACTGAAATGGAATTGATTGCATCCGTCTTTCTCCCCGCTTGTCGTATTGCTTTTCCCTTCACATTTTGTTTATTGCAGCCTATTAATTGTCTTCTTTTTTTGTTATTTGGCCTCCAACTTCGTTTTCTCTCCACCCCCGTCGTGTCTCTCTTAATCTCCTCTCTCTTTTATTTTGGCCTCCAATATATTGTTTTCTCCCTTTCTCCCCTCCTCTCTCTCCCCATCTCTCTCTCTCTCTCTCTCTCCCTCTCTCATTCTCTTTCCCTCTCTCATTCTCTCTCTCTTTCTCTCTCCAACTCTTTCGCTTCGTTCTGTCTCTTCCCCTCTCTCTCAATCTCTCTCTCCATCTCTCTCCCCCTCCCTCTCCTCTCAAGTTTCTATCGCTTTTATCAAGATTTCTGAAGATTTGGGTTTTTCACATTCTTACACTTTTAGTTATAACCTCGGTCGTCAAAATCACAAGAGAAAATATTTACATTGGCTTTAGGCGTCTTCGTTTCTCTCAGTACTTTTCTCTCGTCTCCCCCCTCCTCTCTCTCTCTCTCTCTCTCTCTCTCTCTCTCCCTCTCTTCCCCTCTCTCCCCTTTCCTCTCTCTTTTCCCCTCTCTCTCTCTCTTTCTCCCTGTTTCACTCTCTTTCTCTCTCTCTTTCTCTGTATATTAAGCTACTTACAATAACGACATCCATGTTCATTTGGTGTAAGCAGTATACAGCTGTGTGATTTGAGAGGATTTTATTTTTGTGAGAACGGGTTCTGAAAACTAGTGGGATTCCTAGGTATTTCTCTTTAATCAGAAAAAATATTTCTATGCAGTTTCTTATTCAACTTGGGCCTATAATATACTTGGAAACTGATTTTCAATGAATGGCCGACGATTCTTGAACTTTAAAGTAAATGTGGTTCTTTCAAACCAAGTTAAGGTCTTGACAGGAATGATATGATTTAGCCTACCTTTTATTCTGTCTTCGTTACAACTATAGTCGATTATAGTTTTACTTTTGTATTTATCATGAACTAATGATCCATTTGACCATGGGCAACGATCGGGTGTGGGGACATTGCAAAGGGGTATATCCACCCTGATATTTCGAGAAAGTACCTCACCCACCTCCACCCCCCTATAAAAAAAAATGATCTGTAGGAAATGGTGAGTAAAAGCTTCAACACATTTTTTAGGCTCTAAAGTCTTCGAATGCAACATCTAGACTATATATTCATAAACGAACAATATTCTTGCTCGGTCTCTATGCTCTCTCGCACGATATGGTCTATAAGAGTACAATACATGCAAGAATGTAATTGTAGAAGATCTGCATACCGGAGGTATTTCGTATGTTGTCCCCCCCCATGAATGACAAGAAATCACGCCCTTTGAATATGCCTGCATGGTTATCTGGAAAAGGAAATATTTTAGGCCGACCTTTATGCACTCGACACGGCTCAGTAGGAAGATGCCAGTATTCTCGCTGGGATCATTACGCATGTACCGGCGACTTCTAAAAGATATACCTGCTTATGCCAATTAAGGTTTAAAGAGAAGGACAGAAACGAAGGTTTTTCTGTGTTGGGCATTGTAGCCCTACTGAGAGCGAGCAAACAGAACATATCGAATTAGAAAGGAATTAAAAGAACGCTTGAGTGCTCCTACACTCATCACTGTAGACAGAATGAACAACACGTATGTTTATTTACGACAGTGATCGACTATCAAGGTGTATTGTAAACCAGCGGAAGAGCAGGAAGAAGAAGGTCTGCAGTTCACGCTGTACCTATAGGCAGCTCTCTTCGCCATTTCTGGTCAGAACTGTGTTTTTCTAAAGGACTTAAAGTTAAACCGATAATGCACGCGTGAGATAGAGAGCAATCGTCCAGGAAAGTAAAATGCACGCACGCACCGCACCGGTCCTATTCAGCTCAATTTGCTTTGAAAGCACAGTCTTCTTTTTTTAAACACTATATACACGTATGTGTGTGTGTGTGTAGCACGTACTTGTATAGGCATTGCAAGTTGTAGACATATTTTGAGAGCAGACGTCTCGCCGCACGAGAGGTTTGCTGAAAGAAGTGTAGCTGATAATGACTTAGACAGTAATTTGTCATCAGGAACTCATGGCCTGGAAATTCGTTTTTTTAACATGATTGGTACTCATCTGCAGTTCTCCCATGACCTTTCATGACGCTCAAAATTATCTATCACAATACACTGTGACTTGTATAAATACTTGTATCTAAAGTTCTCCTGAAAGTTTATGTTTAAATCGTTTGGTGTTTATTTTCGCGAGACGACAGCTTTCTTTCAAAACACTCTGATTATTTTATATTCTAGGTAATGACAGAATACTGCGTAACAGTGTCTTTAGCGCTGCCGAAGACGATATCACGACTGCATCCTCAACATTTTATTTAAAGACTGCCGCATGCAACCTTCGTGAATATTTCGTGGTAACAGTGTGGAGTGTATGTCTTTATTTGCAAACTCTCTCGACTTGCTTGAACACTTTCAGGGCTGCCTTTAAAAGTCTATGATCTACGCGTTCTAAACAAAGTTTCGAACCATTATACATCATCATGCGTTACGCGGCGCCGTTTGTTTTAGTGGTAGCGGTGCTAAATGCATTGCAGTTGCTTGTGGAAGCGTACCCCAGCGGTCCCCCGCTCTCGGCTTGTATCAGTATGTTACCTACGGGCCATGGCGCCAGCACCGTGACGGGGACCACCCCTTTCTCCATCACGACAAATACAACCTTCTATACCGCCGGAGAAAAGATCGAAGGTAAGATAATTAACAATAATGTTCATTAATTTAATCTTTTTCCTTGTTTTTATTTATAGGCCCCCTACATTGTTGGTAGAAATAACATATTTTACCGCCATTACGGAGAGAGAGAGAGAGAGAGAGAGGCGTCCATCAGAAAGCCTGGAAAACAAGTTCACAAGGGGGCTTTGAATTCCAAGCAAAGTATCTGTCAAGAGAACTCTTTAATTACAAATCAATGGAAATTCTTGAATGGTTTTCATTAAGTCCTATATGAACTTACGACAAGATATAGGATACAATCATAAAGCACTTGTTTAAGAGTGAAAGTTAATGCTTCATGGCTCTCGGATGTGTGTGTGTGTGTGTGTGTGTGTGAACGCGTGTGTGTGTTTTATTTTTGTATTGTTTTATTTTGTTTTTCAGGGAAGCGAAACTTTTAAAGGCATGATGGTGGAGGTTCAATTTAGAAAATGTAATTAGTTAAGATGCACACACACAAAAATCACTCTTCCTGTAGAATCAAGTCTTTATTAGGCTTTACTCTATACAGAGTGATTAACCAAGGAGTTATCACAGCGAGCAGAGATAGTTCCTTGAATAAAGGATTATGATATCAAAAGAAGAACGGGAATAAATTATGGCTTCCTAGCTTCTTCTCACTTCTAAGTGAATGCTACCTTTTATTATCCTCAATGAATTAAACAACAAATCTTACAAAACAAAGACATAATTTTTGTGATTCTAGAGTCTAGAGATTAGACCAAGATAATTGATCGGAACGCAGTCAGCTGGCTCTTCGCATCAAAGCAGCACATCTGCACGCTGGCATCTTGGAATTCACGTTCTAATTATTGGTCGGAAGTGTTTCATAAGAACTGTTCAGCACTACAACAGTTGCCATGATGTGTGTGTTTTCATAGACAATTTTCTCACAGTGGGGGAAACGCGTACAGTTGCTTCAATCAAATATTAGCATGGCGGATCCAGGGGGCTTTACAGGCAGGGGCGTCGTTAGACCTTTTTCAGTGGGTGGTGTAGAGGCCACCGATTACCGACAAAACTAGCCACCAATAGTACCGACAAGTATATTAATGCCAATGTCTACAAATAAAAACTACAAAATATAAACCCGGGGCCCGGGGACCCTCCGGGCACATACAATGATGTGCTGAGATCACTTTTTCTTCGCCCCTCCTCTACACCTTTAATCAAATTCTACCGAGAAAAAAATCCATCATTTCTGGTTGCCATGCCAACCATAAATGGACGGCCAATCCATGTCAGTCAAATTTCGTTTTTCTATTACATGTGCCATTTCAGTAAACAATAAATTGTGGGTAATTAACGGTGTAAAAGGGGATTTTGACTCACTTTTTTCATTTTCTTCATAACCTTTTGTGAACCTAAAGATATTTCCCTTTCCCTCTCAAAAAAAAAATACACACATTCTGTTGTAATTTCTCCGGATCTATTTAACTTCATATTTTTACCTTATAGATCCGTGTGAATGCCAAGCCATTTGACATATGGACTGATTGAGGAATACCCCCACCACATACACCCTCGCACACACACACACACACACGACCCGCCAACCTACTCCTATTCCTGTACTCCTATTCTTTCTGAGTACCCACAAATCTTACTAGGACTCTAGGAGAGTTTCTTTTATATAGTCCTATGTATTCTCCAGCGTCTCCACGCTCTTGAACTTTTAATGTATGTGGGGGTTACTCGGTGTATAATCTTCTGCATGTAAACAATCACACGCCAATGATGCAAATAGTAAAAGATCACACATATTTTTTTTTTCTTTTTCTTTTTTTGCATGATTTTGGTTATTTATTTACTGCACGATTTATCTCAAGATTTATTGTACTTTTATGATCTTTTTCGAAGGTATACGAGCTCATGATCAACTTTGTAATTATCCAAAGATTATCACAGACTAACTATAAAGATCTGTCATTCTGAAATCAAGCTAATCAACAGTCTTTTTTAACCAATCAACAACTAACAGTAATTCGTACGCGGGTTTGGGCATGCAGAGACCCAGTATGTGTTTCATTATTTACTGAATTTAAAGGCAAAATATTTGATACCAGTGAATTGTTTTCATATTGTTACTCGTTACTTGATTGGTTCTTGTCAATTTGATACATTAAATACCATCATTGTACATATATAACCACGTAAGTACCTGCTGAACTTAGAGAATATAATGCATGTTTGTACGAAATTTATAACTTTAAAATCTCTTTAAAACTGTCTTCCATGAGAATGCACAACATCCATGTTCATGTTTCTTTCTACATACATTGGTTACACGCTTTAGCCTTTAGCTTGGTTACTGTCATACTCAAAACATGCTTAGGACGGCGAGTACATACATATTTTACTACACCCTGTTTGATGTTATGTGAGATTCTTGTCTGTTTGATATCCACCTGAAAATCACAGAATTCTGATACAGTATCATATTTATGATTGCGTCCAGAAGGACCAGAACCAGAAATGTCCAGAAATATTCAAGGAAGAGTGAAAATTCTCTATAGAGTGTTATTATGTGTAGGGTATATGTTGCCCTGGATTCAATAATTAGCGCCTCGGCTTGTGAAGAGAACAATCTTCAAGAACATCTCTCAGATTTAAGTCATCAGTAAGTTCCTTTTCACAACTTAAGATCATGAGGATCATCTAGTCTGCTGTCACCCATTGTTGATCTATAGAAGTTCTTAACGAACTTCAAGACACTGAAAGTCCCTCCATATTGCTACACTTAATGGCGCAGTAAGCATCAGTTTGTAGCATTTCAACACAAGAGGCAACATAGAACGACATCCAGGGACCTAGTCATTTCAGATCGAGAATGCGCATATTGCGTAAGTGCCACGGCCGTATGGCAAGCCGTAATTGGTAATGGTATGGTAATTGTTTTTATTGAAAATTCATTTGCAGCCAGATGGCTGAATTGCAGAATTTTGTACATTGCGTAAAAACATAAATAATTATACAATAATTGCTATTTAAAATGATTTTCGATATCACTAATTCCATTTTGTGATATCACGAAATGGAATTAGTGATATCACGAATTCAATTTGTGATATCACGAATAAAAGTTGAATTTGTGACATCACAAATTCCCATTGGTTTATCACATATAAACCCAATTTTTGATATCAAGAAATCGACTTTGTGATATCACAAATTCAATTCGCGATATTACAAATTCGAATTCACGATATCAAGAATTTAATTTGTCACAAAGTCGATTTCTTGATATCGAAAATTGGGTTTATTGGGTCTATATGGGTATTTGTGATATTACTAATTCGAATTCGTGATATCACAAATTCGAATTCGTGACATGAATTCACAGCTTATTCGAGCATTAGGTTTGTGCAGAAATTCAACTGGGAATTCAAGCACTATTTTTGTGCAGAAAACACACAGGGGTCTTAGTCATGTAGAAATACTGTAAGCATGCGTGACCACAGGTTTTCCAGACACCCCCTATACGAGGATTTCTTATGAAGCCAAAATACACCCTTAATGAGGATTTCGCGTGTTTTTTCCCCCGAATTCACACCCTAAACAGATATTTCACAAAAGTGTACTCCTAAACAAGTATTGTAAAATTGTAACCCCTTGAGCATTTTGAACTGCGATAGGGATTACCATTTAAGTTGTTGACAATGTACAAAAATCAAATTGCGCTTCAGATGTAAAATTCACAATGTAAAAATTTATTTCAGTAGAGAAGCAATAACATCAACTGTACACTTCCAAATGGGTTTAATGCACAGCCACCATAATTATGTCCTTTCTTTGAAAAAAATGATTTAAACCCCGGTCGTAAAAAACAAGCAATTCACATGCCGGTACGCAAGTTACAGGGGCTTCTTTGTTATATTTATTTATTTATTTATTTATTCAATTTTATTTAAAAACAGGGTATTCTTTTCAATGCCAAAGGCCTGCTTTACAAAAAAGCCCTGTACATACAAAGATTTACAAAAGAATACATTATAGAAAACAAAGACATTATATAAACAACATACCATAAGAGATTGAGAAAATTATATCAAATGAATAAAAAAAACAAATTAAAACTAAAGCAAATTAAAAACTAGATCAAAATGAACATAAGGCCTAAAATATTTATTTATTCAATTTTATTTAAAAACAGGGTAGTCTTTTCAATGCCAAAGGCCTGCTTTACAAAAGAGCCCTGTACATACAAAGATTTACAAAAGAATACATTATAGAAAACAAAGACATTATATAAACAACATACCATAAGAGATTGAGAAAATTATATCAAATGAATAAAAAAACAAATTAAAAACTAAAGCAAATTAAAAACTAGATCAAAATGAACATAAGGCCTAAAATATTAAAAATTTAAGATATTATTGATACAAAGTAAAATACAAAAAAAAACTACAAATACACATGCCATAAAAATAGACATAAAATCAAACGGGTAAAAGGTAAGAAATAAAACTACTACAGACTACACAACTACAAACAAAAAAAAACTAAACTAACTGTATGGTAAAAGTCATGATATAACATTAGGTACCAGTGCATGCATTAAAGTGATGGAGGGAGTGACTTAATTTGGTTTTTGAACATTTGGAGTGAAGTTGCCGTGCGAATATGAGTCGGTAGATTGTTATAGATGCTTGGAGCGATGGAAGAAAAAGATCGTTTTTTAAATTCAGTCTTGGGTTTCGGGATAAATAAGGGATTTAATGTAGAATGACGAGTAACATAGTAAACTGGACGTTTACAAGCAAAAGGTTCTAAATAATAAGGGGCTAGATTATTGAGTATTTTGTAGACGAAAATGCAGTAGTGGTAGTTGATTCTATTTTCAACACTTTGCCTTTTGTGTCTTTTGGGGTTATAGATAGTCTGCATTAAGGACTAATCTTGCATATCTGTTCTGCGTCCTCTGTAATTTGAGTAAATCTTTCTTTTTGCACTTGCCTCAAACAACTGGACGGTAATCTATATGTGGAAGAATGAGGAGTGATAAAGATGTTTCAGTAGGCGTTGGTTCAAGTAACACTTAATCCTTCTAGTGCATGCAATAGCCCGATTAATCTTATTAGTCACATTCAATATGTGTGGTGTCCAACTTAGACTATGTGTTTTTACATTAGCAAGCTGACGTTACCGAAATGTATAGATAGCCGGCTTCCCGACCAGCTTTCAATTCGGAGTCGGGATCTAGAAAAATACCCCTAAACGCGTATAGCAGGATTTTGAAAAACTACCCTTTTTCTTGAAAATTGACGTT
Organism: Mesocentrotus franciscanus; assembly: GCA_037976565.1. Taxonomy (NCBI): domain Eukaryota; kingdom Metazoa; phylum Echinodermata; class Echinoidea; order Camarodonta; family Strongylocentrotidae; genus Mesocentrotus; species Mesocentrotus franciscanus. Next base: position 25,621,951 of record CP137678.1, read on the forward strand.
TTTTAACCCCTTAAAAACGCGGCACCGCGAGGACCGCCTGTGAATTTCTGCGCAAAACTAGTGCACGTAATCCCAGTGATTTTTGCACAAGATGAATACTAGAATTCCTTTTCCATTTTGTGATATCACACATTGGATTAGTGATATCACGAATTCCAATTCGCGATATCACAAAATTCAATTCGTGATATTTGTTATCACGACTTGAATTTGTGATATAATAGTCACAAATTCGATTTCGTGATATCAAAATTTGGGTTCATGTGATGAACGAATGGGAATTTGTGATATCAAAAATTCGAATACGTGATATCACGAAATGGAATTAGTGATATAAAAAAAAATCATTTTAAATATAGCAAAACGGCTTGCCATAGACCGACAATATATATAGATCTCACCGAGTTCAAACTTCTGCATTGATATAGTACACGAGGATCGAGCGAGAATATACCGACACAGCAACATATCTACATTTCTCTCTTGCTCCCTCGAAAGGACGACTCCACCCAATTCCCCTCTCTCAGGCTCTTACCCCCCTCCTCCCCCTCCTCCCTCCCCGCCCATACTCTCTTTAATCTCTCCATTTATTTGTTTCATTTCATTTTCTTTTCTTTTTTTTTTCTTTTTTTCCTTTTCTTTCTGTTCTTTCTTTTCCTTTCTTTTCTTTTTTTTCTTTTCCTGTTTTCCTCTCCTTCCTTTTTTTCCTTTATTCTCTTTCTTTCTTCTCTTCTCTTCCCTTTTTTTCTTTCTTTTCCTTTTCTTTTCTTTCCCTTTCCCTCTCATTTTTCCCGACGGCAGCGCAATTTTAATGACAATATCCTGAAAGGTGGGATGTTGCACCCCAAACACCTCCGTTAGCGACGCCCCTGGTTACAGGGGCACGTGAACCCCCCAAGCAGAACCCAACCCAACCCGACATACATTTAGTACTCCTCAAACTGACCCTAGCCTCCTATAACAACTTTAGACCCTGAATAAAATAACCCCTTTTCTATGCCTAGCAAAGAGTTCTTCGGTCTTGTAAAGTGCCCCACCCCTTCCCTTGCAGCATAATCCTATATCCGCCATTAGACAGTTGGATCATCAAGCGCCAAGAAAGGCACTTATAGGCCAATTAAGTCCACTCCAAAAATAACTTGCTTTCAATAGATGCAGAAAAACTGGAAAAACATAGCAAAAAAGTTTGAGGAACATCGGACCACTAATAAGGAAGTTATGATTTTTTTTTTAAAGAATGAAAAACTATGGAACAATGAAAATCACTACACAAATTGCCAAATTGGTTATCAGTTTGTGACGTCGTTGCTTCACTAATTATCAATTACTTTAAATATATTTATCCCCAGAACTTGATTTCCCCATGCCTTTGCCCAGGTTAACTGATTTGTATCATAATGCATGCATGACATTTCACAATCTTTTATGGACTTTGAAAAATTGATACTATTTTCGGAATACTGTATACTCATTATCATTAATTTTCATATAAAATAGTTTATTAAAATTCACATTTTTCATGATTTAACAGAATTTAAAAAAGATACTCTATATTAGTGCATCGACGCGAAAACATAATAACCATCAATATAACTTGGATGCTGGTGTGAGGAAACAAGATTTTTAGGGGGAAAATTGGAAATTTATATTATCAATATAAGGAAAAAAATTAGTGGATAGTGAGTCAATGACGTCACAGACTCATGTGTGAGTTCCCAATTTGTCTTGTGATTTTCAAAGTTTTTCATGTCATTAAAAATTCATCACTTTCTTATTAACTACCCGATTTTCCTCAAACTGTTTTTGATTGGTTTGTCTGATATGTCTGCTTCTATTGAAAGAAAGTTATTTTTGGATTGCACTTGCCCTTTAAATATTGTCTTTCTTTATTCATCTCTTTCTTCCTCTTCCTTTCTTCTTTCTCTCTTTCTTTCTCTTTTTCCCCCAAGTACAATAATTTCAGTGAGTTCGCATTGGAGAGAAACAGAAGTTTTATCTCTCAAGTTGTGGTTATGATAGAAAATGGAACATGAATATTTACAATGTAGGCCCTACATGCGAAATTCTGCTCCAATTTATTTCATAAGGATAAAGCCACACAAAGTACTCGCCCATAACTAGGCGTTGTGGCATGCGCCTGTAATCCAGCTAACAGTGGAAGTTACAAACTGATTCAGCCGAGGACGCAGGTTCGAAACTGAGTCACGTCTTTCGGACGGTGACCTTTAAAGGTCGGTCGCCAGACGTAAATAATCATATCTGATTGATACACGTCTGGATCTGTAAAAACCCAATACACACACACACACACGCTTAATGCCGTTCATGGGTGGGTCTGATTTAGTTTCACAATAACCTCACGACAACTACATAAAGGAACGCTGTACTATGTAGCCTGTTACTGATGTTTCACCATCATGGCCACTGTACAGCTCCCGGAATACATTGCATGACTTGCACGAATCATAATATGTTTAGGTACAACGATTTTTAATATGCCTCACGGCAGTGGACATGAAAAGACATGGTTGAGAGTATTCGCGTCACTCACTAGTCATCCGTGTCTGATAAACCTTGAGATCAATCATTCAGAAGCGTATCAGTAAACCCGATGACTACTGAATTCTCTAATTCCCATAGGCTTAATACAGGGAATACCCGGTTCCGAAAGCCAATTGGTTAAACGGATGCTGGTATATGAGTCGAGTCAGCATACCTTTAACGAAAAATGTGTCATAAAATTCACACTGAATAGTGCATTGAATATTAGGCTTCCTGGGAGAAGTTTCAATTGTAAAGACATTTTTGGCTTGTACCCATTAGATCAAGATCGCGTGCTCGATCTTGTAATTGAAAACTAGTCAGAAAAAAGTCTAGGAGCCAGCTCTCCTGGCTAATTCTGACTTATTAATATTCCTCAGTCCGCCATTAGGATAATAGCTTTGAATCTTAGGCTTCCTGGGAGAAGTTTCAATTGTAAATATAATTTTGGCTTGCACCCAGTATACAGATAAAGATCGCGTTGCTCGACCTTGTGATAGGAAACAAGTCAGGAATAAGTTTTGGAACCAGAGGGATTTGACCCTGCCACCTACTGCTTGCCGGGCAGTGAATAGTGCAATCAAAGAGCGAGATACAGAAAAGACATGTCTAAGACAGAAGCGATATTCCTTGTCGGTGTTCTGGTAAAGAAGAAAACGATATAATATGTCGTGGCCACTGTGCTTGATGTCTGTTACCAATACTTTGTCGATTTAATGCGAATAAAGAGTCAGCAACAGTCACGATCACAAGAAATTTCAAGAAATTAACTTTTACTTCAAATGCCCTATATTGCAGGGCTTCTCGAAGTCCGGACCGCAGGGGATGCCAATCCGGACCGCCCGGGACAGTGTCTCAAATTGGCTTATTTTTAAGTAAATACAGAATTGTAAGGGTGTCAAGGAATTTTAAAGAAAATGTAAAAAGCAAAAGGAAAGAAATCCTAAAAAGTTCAAGAAATTCCTGGGGCTCCGCCCCCTAGACTCCCGGCAAAGTACACAAATTGTCTTGCTTGTCTGCTGCCTCGAGATCACTGGAGCGAAGAAAGGTAACAATGTATAGCAAGAGTCCCTATTCAATGAAGGGTTAACTTCTTTCTTTTTTTTTCTTTTTTTTTATCCCATTGAATATTGTGTCCAGCGTGTTCTGATTTTCCTGAATGTTCAATCTGAGGGCTTTTTGTGCTTTTCGGACCCCCTCCCCTTAAAAATTCATGGATCAGCCGCTCAGAAATGTATAGTTTTACCCATTTCCTCTGAATGAAGTATACATTTTTGCTCGCTCGCAAAATTTAAAGTTTTAAGTTCATAATCTGGTACTGTGCAATAAGTCGTGTGACGTTGGTCTACCCATAGCAATTCATCCAAATAAAAAATCCACGTAAGAGGCATTTTGACAGTTTTAAGAAAATTCCATCAAATTCCAGGAAATTGGGTGTTCTTTTTCAGGAAACTCTATTTAAACGAGTGGAAGTACTGGCGGCTCTGTTTTTAAAAAAACTATTACAATTCGCCTTGGATCAGATATAGACCTAAAACGAGCCTCATTTTCTTCAGTATACAAGTGTCATTACCGTACGATTTAGGAGTAGATTGTCTAAGTCTGAAACAAAATGAGTCGTGCCCGGCTTTCCAGCAATCATAATACGATCGACCATAAGAATTTTCAGGCGAATGGCATCCCTTGTTCCGGACCGTACACATTTGGACCGTATATATTGTGAGGGGCGATGGCCAAGTGGTAGAGCAGTGGTCTCGTAACTGGGAAGTCCCGGGTTCAAAACCAAGTCGATGTGCTAGTGCCCTTTGGTAAGGCATTAATCCTCATTACCACGTCCCTCGGAGAAGACTTAAAGCAGTCGGTCCCCGGTTGCTTACATACAAGCATGCACATGCTTACTTAGCAGTCAGGTTTAAAAAAAACAATATGGACATTTTCAAAAGCCTTTAATTGCGATCGTGTTCAACTCAATGTATAAAAAATCACTGCCTATACAACATCAACACACGCATCATGCCTGCGAAAGTTATTCTCGGTCCTTTATTTTCACCATAACGCAAGTCATGTCTACATTCTTTGGTAGGAAAGTATGAACTGGACAGAATAAATGTTTAGCTAAATGTCGCCCCGGTTAAAAGAGTGTACCCCGTCGTGGTTCCTAAATCGAGTTTGTCAGAATAATTAAATTGCTGGGTGTTTATCATGATGATAATTCGTCTCAATTGATGCCCAGTTGGAATCTATGATAGGATTATTTTCACGCCAAGCCGCGGTCAAGCGCATTTGTAATGACTTGTCCAGAGATATTGAATGATTGTGGGGGGTGATGATGCGCCAGGATGACATCTAATCGTTGCGATTGCAACTCTGTAAAAGGAGTTTGTAAGTTAGAGAGACAGGCCTTTGTAACTTTCCGATTACTCCGTTGATTACTGAACTTTCTAATTGACATAGGCTTAATACATGGACCCACTACTCATCAAACATGCTAGTCCACAGCCTGGGGAGCGTTTCATGAAACAATTAGTCGGTGGTTTTCACCGACTAATATCATTTTCACCGACAATTTTATTGTCACCGACTATTTTCCAGGCCTCTGATTGGTCAAATTTAGTCAGCGCCGACAGTTGTCGGTGGACAAATGTTGATGAAATGGGCCCCAGGACTGTTTCCGTGTCGCGCGCCCAATCAGCTGAGAAAATAACACCCCTCAACGCTGAACCAGAGACAGTCCTTGCCTCTTATTCTTTTCGACGGTTGTTTTGGGGCCGGGGATCGCGCGATGAGTGGAGACACAGAGCTGTGTGTAGGATGCGTGTAAGGGAGGAGGACATAGATGATTGAATCAGTGAGGAATAACAAATGTATAAAAACGACAGAATCTGGACTACAAACATGCCTGTATGAGATTGCAAGATGGTGGGAGTATGATGCAAGTAATTTAGCCCCCACCACTCCCCCTGTCTCCCCTTCGGTTGCTCTGCGCAATCACAGCTATGGCGACAGTTACTCCGCGGTAATTATCATACACTTACCGATTTAAAAAAAAAAAAAAAATTTCTAACTCAACCCTGGACCAAACACTATATTTAATCATAGCCCGAGCCCTTGCTCAAATCTAACTTTTAACTCAAATTTCAACGACGAAATTACACCCGAAACATTGTTTGTTAATGAAACAAATGTGGGAGCACCTCCCATCCCAGCCCTCTGAACGACAACAACAAAATAGTCCTTTGCATATGCCACTAAGATAAGACAATCGAATATACATTAATTTATTTTCCTGTCTTGTTTATGTTTCATGCAGTGACCATATCGGGTGCTCAGTTCGTTGGTTTCTTCGTTCAAGCCCGACGGCGGGACCCTGGCAGCGATACGAACACTGCAGTAGGTAACATAACGGCAGGCAATACAAACATTGCCAAGGCTCTTAAATGTGGCGGAGACACTGCCGTAAGTATGATTCCATGGTCCTCTCACTTTTATTTCATTTATTCAAAGAGGCACAAAAAAAAGCCATAATCATGCAAACCAAAAGGGTTGCACTATAATCAGAGTTTTTGAGACGATCCAAATAATTACAATGATTCACATTTTGCCCATGTGATGCCTTTGTTTATATAAGTTTATAAGTGTATAGAACCTCGTAGTGACGTGACGCGTGAAAAGCGTATAATGCTCGCAAGAATGAATGCGCGTAGTATTGTGACGTCACAATGATCTTACACAGTGGGACGCTTTACGTGAACTTGCGCGTGCTCGAGAATTCGGGGATTACCCTTTTCGGTGGTGGTACTTGTGGTGGTGGTGGTGTTGGTCATGGTGGTGATTGATCAGTAGTGATGGCGATGGGTAGTAGTGATAGTGGCAGTAATGGTGGTGGGTGGTGGTTAATTGTGATTAGTGTTTGTGAGTAGTGGATGATGTGCATGGGCGGTGCTATACGTTGATGGTGATGTGGTGGTGGTGGTGGGCGGTGCTACACGTTGATAGTGATGTGGTGGTGGTGGTGGGCGGTGCTACACGCTGATTGTGATGGCGGAATGAAAAATCTCAATAAATCTACATCTTTGTCATCTCTCAGTAGGCCTATTTAAAAAGATAAATCAGGAAACATTTCTTAATAATATTGATGACCATTTTATCTGCCGGTCAGAAAATAATAAAAGCTTGAATTTGTCTAAATGGTGCCCTTTCTCCTGTCGGAATTTTCGATCAATAGACAATAAATTTAGGCGATGACACTGAATTTGACACTCATACAAATTTGAAACTTTGACATGATTCTATTTAATTACAAATAAATTAATGAAAGTGAATCGCAATTCAAGACTACACCATATTATCATGTCAGACTAATTCTTGATAATTATATACAGCATACATGCCACTGGGAGTACGCGCATTTTTAAAGACTTTTTTTTAAAATCAGATTTAATATTGACCAATAGGCCTACTTGATTGATCAATAGGCTTACAATATACATTGTTCTAGGACAGTGTATAGTTTTTAGACATGTGTTTAAAGAAAATGCATTATTGATTGTTGGTTTGTTTTATACTTATAATAAAGCATAAGGAAATAATACTTTCTTATTAATCTCTGATAATAATGCTTTTTGCACATTTCACAGAACGCCTGGTCACACAAGACCAATGCTGCCAAGACAAGCGAATTCGCAATTTGGACAGCGCCATCTGACGAGAGAGGCACGATAGCTTTTAGGTAGGTACTGTACTTGCAACAATTTCGCTCCGAGTAGAATACAGTGACGGACCAAGAATTACTAGGGGCAGCCCCCCTCCCTCCCCAAAAAAAACCCTCCTGGGCCAAATCGAATATCGTATATGTTTATATGCCTGACATTACCTTTTGATATCCAGTATAAAAAGAAAGTATTAATTATATGCCCTCCAATTTTGTGCCCTACGCGGCTAATTTCCTATAAAGACCTCTACATTTACCCCAAATTTTGATGACATAGTTTTCAGACTTCAATCAATCAACCAATCAGCTAGTCAATCAATGTTGTACAATTATATGAAATATAGTCGCTGTCACTAAAGTCTCAAATACATATCCAATTTTACACCATTATTCTATAATACCAAAGAATTGAATATACATGTAATTATTTAAATAACGAAATCGAATCAATAACGACATCCCCTTCATCTGTTCCTTCTTCTTCTCCTTCTTCTTCTTTTCATTCTTTTTATTCTTCTTTCTTTGTCTTCTTCTTCTTTTTCTTCTCCCCCCTCTTATATTTTTCTTCTACTACTACAACTACTTCTTCTTCTTCTTCTTCTTCTTCTTCTTCTTCTTCTTCTTCATTTTCCTTTATAGGGCTACTATCGTACAAGGACCAAGCAGTGATCGCTACTGGACTGATGTCTATTCAGCTAATCTACCCTACGGCTCCCCACCTGATGACACAGGTACGAATCGGAATGGTAGCACCACCTATCCAGGGGGTAGGACGAAAAGCACTAGCTACTTTTTTGTTATGGGTGCAATTTTCATGGGATCCGTATGTCTTTAGGCCTACCCTTTATTTGTTTCACTGTTGATTTCAATTTCGGGTTCTCTCTCTCTCTCTCTTTCCTTCTTTCTTTCTCTCTCTCTCTCTCTCTCTCTTCTTTGCCAATGTTCTCTTCATGATTATACATGTATTTGATTTGTTTAGCCTACTTCAAATAATAGTGTGTTTAGGGGAATCACCTTGTGGATGGTAAAGTGAGGAAAATAAAGGCTATATATAATTATATTATATATATATACCAATGGCAAAATTAAAACTAATTATGAGACCTATCCATATTCCCATTCAATGCTATACTGGTTCAATGATATTCCGAGCCATATCCTTTTGATACTTAAAAATTAAACTGTTTATTTGACCGTTTAAGGCTGGTTCAGAAATGGTACGGTAAACCACCAAATAAAAGCCGCCGCGGTTTGTATTCAAAATATATAAAAAGAGAAGAAACAAAAATGAATGGCAATTGCGCGAAACGAAGAGATCTGTCTTATAAGAAACAGAAATGTCATCAAAAAAATATATATATATATGAAGAAAAAATTCTCGGCTTTGCCGTGTCATGTCTGAACAAGGCTTTAAAAGGAGTTAATAAGATTTAACCGCTTAAACCTCTATTAGGGTAGGAACATTATTAATTTTTCATTTTTATTTATGCAGGTGATATGTCGAGTCCAACAACAAATCCTACAACCGGTAGCGGACGTGAGTACAATTATTTTCTAATACAATTATATACAAGGGATCAAAACAGGAAATGTGGGAAAGGGGTTCGGGGGCGTATTCAGCATAGGGTGGCACCCCCCCCCTCGTTTTAAGGCCTGGGAAAAAATAGTGTTGGTCTACATTACGTAGAGTATGACTAGGTAGTCAGCTAGACCTTGCAGATAGTATAGGGTGTTTATTCACCCACAAAAAACGCCGCCGCGGCCCCCTCCCCTCCCCTCCCCTCCCCTGTAAATAATAATAATAATATTGGATTCTTATATAGCGCACGTATCGACCTTGCAAGGTCATCACGGCGCTCCAACATTACCCGGTTATGCTAGGCTGCCGAAATGAATAAAGTGCGCTCAACACTGAGCCCTGTGTAATAAGCTATGGTTATAAGAAACAGAAATTTGAAATGTATTACGCTTTACGTCATCTAGAGTGTTTTAGCGTGCCCCCCTCCTCAACACTATTAAGTATCACTATTTTGTCTTGTTCTCTTGCATTTTGTTCTCCTATTATTTCTGGAGCCCCCGCCCCCGCCATGACACTAGGGATGATACAGCACTAATGTCTTGCTTTATAATTTTGTAAAGATAATTTTATGGACGACAATGGGAATGATGACAAAAGTAGGCCTAATTGTGATTTTGGTATGGGATAACTATAAGCATAGTTGAGTTTAGGTATAGAGGGCACTACCCAAAATAATTTGTTGTGAGATAATGAAAAACTCAGTGTCAAATTTGAAAGAGCATACAATTTAAATGACAAAATCATATTTTTTGATCAAAATCGTTTCAGAGACGGCTGAAATATTTAACGGCTCTTTTTATTTGTTAACAGGCTTATACTAAGTCGTTTGAAATTTGTGTATGTATACCTTTCGAGCATGCATGGTGCAGTTATAACTATTAGTTTGTAATGTAATGGTGCAGGTTTTGGTTACTAAATAAAATTCAGTTTGACCTAAACTGTACTCTACCAAAACTCAACTATCCCTTTATAGCCTATTATGTTGAGACATTATTATTACAGTATGGAAATTGTTTATTGTTCACAGGAGCTAACTTTTAATTCGTTGTTCCATATACTATTAATATGGAATCTTCTTGCGGCAATTTAATGTATTCCCCTTTATTAATAACCAGATTTCTTTGAGAAAAAAGCAATTTCAATGAATCTTTTTTCCCATCTCTTTTTTTTATACAGATGCTGTTTATGGCTCATCACTGCTCTTACTTCTAGTTTCATTTACAATCGCTGCAATGAATAATTGACTCTGGCTGGACCCTACTGATTTCTCATGCATGGAAATAGGCAGTCTCTAAACACTTGAGTAATCACTGAGTCAGACGTGCATCCCGGGGAGTGAGAATATAAAGAAATTCACTCTTCTCTTGTTTGAGAGCACTCTAAAATAAATAGACTGTCACTCCAAAACGAGTGGCCATAGGCCTGACTCCCCGTAGAGTGAAAATAGTATGGTTTTTTTTAACGGGAAGTAAAGTTGATTTTCTTTTATGTGATACTAAGAATTTGGTATTCGTTGCATTTTATAGTATCCTTCTTATCTACAAATCATATTTATCTGTCTAAAAATTATTTTATCTGTAAATTACCAGCAACTGACATCTCAGATATTGGTATTAGAAACCATAGATTCGGCATATCAATCGCCCCCTCCCACCTTCCCTGTCATGGTAAAATACCAGAAGTAAATGTCTGAGGTAAAATGCCATAAAAGATGGCACACACTATTAAAATGACAGGTAAAAAATACGTGAATGATGAAATTTGGTCACATTGTTTGTGCATGGATATAAAAATGAATTAAGGGGAGGGGGGGGGGTACAAAATCGGATCGATTTATCATTTCAGTGACGCCATATAACAATAATATTATTATATACTTTATTCAAGCACCACTTCCCGATTTTTGTTTGATTTTTGTTTTTTTTTAAATCACGTTTGGCTCTATGTAGGCTTAGAGTTCTTCTTATTTCAGATAAGACTTGTGTGATATAGTTTTTTGTTATAATAGACTAAAATATAAAAGTGCTCATTGATATCTAATCAGTGCGACCCGGAGGCGATTCTTTCAAAAATAAAAAGATTCTATAATATAGGGTATTCACCTTTCGTTAACCAAACATAGCTCTTTGTGTATACATTATAATAGTGAAAGTCAATTGTAACTATGATGAATAATTATTATAGGCCTATAAGCTAGTGCCTATACAAGTGCCTACAAAGTTGTATTCTGTTAACTGCATGGAATTTTCATTTTCTCGCGTTTTCCATGAAATAAGCTTACAATTTGCGTAAAAAGGGAAAGAAAAGAAAACACTTTGCTTGCCGTCACATAAATGGTTAATTATAAGTTTGACCGACATATTTTTTCTTTTACATTTTAGTTCATGGTGACTATAGTAAGTAAAATAATGCTTATATCTATACTTGCGGCTCTACATATTATTATGAGCCTTAACAAAAATTAAATATACCTACAAAATAGTAATAGCATGTAATAACTAATTTTGTATTAGATTGTGAAATAAATTCATTCGATGAAATTCTGTAGTCACTCTTGAGAATGAGCTACCCATGTTTTCTTATTTTTATGGGAGTATTTTATTTTTAGAAATGGATCGGGAGAGAAACGGAGAGAAAGAAGGTGAAAGAGAGGTAAAGAGAGAGAGAGAGAGAGAGAGAGAGATGAGAAATAATTTCTTTAAAAATGAGGGAGAGGAAGAAGAGAGAAAGCGAGACATGAAGGGAGTCTCGTGAGGGGGTGAAGCGCGTCAAATATTATTGCTGCATAATAATAAACACGCGCGACCAGAACAAATTGTTAAAATACATTTAGGGTATACATTGCCTGGGGAGTGTTTCACGAAGACTATAAGAATGATCGACTTTAAGTTGGACTTAACTATGCCTGTTCATGCCACTGTTTGCTCTCACCATCACCGGCGTTTGTCTCTCAAAGGACGTACAAATCATGGTCACAAATCTACAGAATTTACATTTTTGGATAATTTTTCATTATTGAAGGAAAATATAATATCTAAAGATCATAATGGTGAGAGCAAACAGTGGCATGAACGGCCTGGCGTAGTTAAGTCCAACTTAAAGTCGATTTTAGTCTTTGTGAAACACCCCCAGGAATTGTTGTTGTCATTACACTGTAAATTGGAATTTTTAAAGTATTAAAAATATTATTTTTAGCAAGTAAATTTTTTCTAGAGGTTTAAGAATTTGTTTAGGGGATATGTACGAGCAGTCAAGCTTATCTACGTAGAAATTTATACGAGAAAATATGAGGAAAATACTCGAAAGGGTTCATAAATTATGATATTATGGGTGTTTAGGTGCAACTGTGGTCACGCGTGTATATACAATAATGTTCTGACCGCCCCGCCGCCCCGGAGAAAGAGAGAAAGTGAGAGAAAGAGAGAGAGAGAGAGAGAGAGAGGGAGAGAGAGAGATTGAAGGGTGGGGTGAAAGGGTGAGGGGTCTTTTCAAAGTCGGAAGAAACTCGGAGCCAGATTAATGATGAAGATGAACGGGGGATCGAGTCTGAATAATTAATGTTTACCTCGGGACTGGACCCGCCATTGATCGTAGACTAGATGCCTAATGAGTCATTTTGGGACAAAATTATATTATTATGTTGTACGGATGTATAGCTTGAACAACAGGGATAAAATCGTGGAAGGGGCTTTCCCTTCAAGTGGGCCTCGATCCAGCCCGATCTTAAAAATTCAAACCCAAAACGGGCCTTCAAAGTGCCGGACGCGTCTATTTTTAAAACCTAGACCAGCCATCCTAGCGCTGCATCATATTTGAATATATTTGCGTTGGTACGGTCTGATTATTTTTTATTATAGACTCTCCTTTTCCCAAGATGTTGTCCTGCATGGTACGTGGGCAAAATTCATGTTAAGTTGCAAGAAAGTACACCTCTCCGATTTTGATAATATATATTTCATGGTGACTTGGACTGACAATTATTCTCTTTTACATTAATTTTAGTTCATGGTGATGGTAATAAGTAAAATAATGCTGGTTTACATTGCCTTGACTGTGTTTTGTCATACACTATATAAATTGCAATTAGTTAATATCAATAATAGTTATTTTTAGAAAGTCCTTTTTTCCCTAGAGGTTTGAGAATTTGTTTAGGGGATATGTTCGAGGGGGCCAAGCTTGATCATTTGGTAATTTATACGAAACCAATGTGCGGAAATACTCGAAAAGGCCCTTTATAATTATGATTGATTTGAAGAAAAAAACCTGTGGTCATGCAGGGCCGCCGGAAGTGGGGGGGGGGCCGAAATAAATCAGTAGTAAAAGTACAAATGGTTTGTATTTTTTTAACCATGAAGAAAAGAAAATATAATACAAATTATATTCCATTCAAAGAAAAGGAGAGTAAACAGGAATTAGATTTCCTAAACATTCCACATGCCCCTATATTATATCAATGGAGGATTTGATAATAGCGATAGGCGCATATCGTGGATATTTTGTGGATGGGAAAGCGTGTTTTTTTATTTTGATATAGCCGGGCCAGGGTGAGAAGACATGAGCCCCTACTGGTGGCGTACTGATGGGGAGGGGGACTGCTCCCACCCCCAATAAAATTCAAACGTGGTTTATTTCTAATTCGATACCAGTGATTTACAAATGTTGCTGAAATGGCATGATTTTCCGAGATTTTTTCTCATTTTTTTGTAAATATATATTTTTTTGCGTTTGTTGGAAAATTACAAGTCCCCAAATTTACAGTCAGGCAAAAAATAATTATGCTTATTTAGAAGCCTTCATGTCAGGGCCTGCAGAATGGCGGGGCTCGGGGGCTCGAGCCCCCCTTCACTTTTTTGAAAACGGTGTGTCAAAGAGAAAAAGAAAGAAAGAGAGAAAGAAAGCCACATGACCTGCCAGAGGTAGAGAGAAGAACACCCCTCAAAAAAAATTAGAAGAAATCCCTTATAGACTACTTCATGATAGCAAAATAGCACGCGCTGTTAATACAAGCCACGTCGTCAGAGTCGATGGATCTCAAGTAGATGTCCGAGCTTGCAAGCAGTTTTATGCAAATTCACCGCACTGGCGGTACTATGTAAATGAGGTGTTCAGTACACTATTTGGGCGTGGCTTTAACCACGCGCTCGCCGGTCCGGTCCATAATTTGCATAACCAGCCCGATCCTTTGATTGGTCCAAAGTTTTCGGAAGATCGTAATCTGTGTGTGATTGGTTAGCGCAAGAAACTCATGAGTAGTATCCGATCCCTCATTTGCATACCATATGTAATAAATACGAAATTTTCGCAATTGACCTCATAGTTGTCTATTCAGCTTTATCTTAACGTAACCGCAACAATGCCAAGAAGTCCGTCGAAGTCTAGCCCCAGGAAGGGTAGCCCGCGTAAAGGTAGCCCAGCTCGCAAGGCTAGCCCCAAGCGTGGTGGCAAGGAGCAAAGCGAGCTGGAAAGGGAGGTCGTCGTAGGACTATCGTCAGGCGTCGCCGCCGTCGCCGAGAGAGCTACGGTATCTACATCTACAAGGTGCTGAAGCAGGTCCACCCAGACACTGGCATCTCCAGCCGTGGGATGTCCGTGATGAACAGCTTCGTCAACGATATCTTCGGGCGGATTGCCAGTGAGGCTTCCCGCCTGACCCGCGCCAACCGACGCAGCACCATCAGCAGCCGCGAGATCCAGACTGCTGTTCGCCTTCTCCTCCCAGGAGAACTGGCCAAGCACGCCGTGTCTGAGGGTACCAAGGCCGTGACCAAGTACACCACCTCCCGTTAAATCCTCGGCGCAGCCCTGGTGCAACAAAATCAAACGGCTCTTTTCAGAGCCACCACATTTCCAAGAAAGAACAAAAGAACAACTCTGCGACTTGCCCAGTCCAACTTAGAAATGGGCTAGTAGTCTAGGCTATCTAGATTTTAATTATTAAAGTAGACTAGATCTAGTCTATTATTTTTTATAGTAGATCTATTAAAAGCTGACAGAAATGACAAGAAGGGGCTGCAATTTTGGGTCAAAATTGAACCATTTTATAGACTAGAACTAGAAGTAGAAGTAGAACCTAGCTAGATCTAAATATGGTTAATGAATTAGGCCTAGACTAGATCTATAGAGTCTAGATCTAGAATCCAATGGCAACAACCAAAAAAAAAACGATCTTAAATAAAGATCGACTCGCCTTCCTTTTTGAAATATGGACAAGAAACCAAGATGATCTAGCTTAGATCTATCATCGAGGACTAGAAATAATAGAATCTAGATCTAGACTTTCTAGATCTAAATATTTGTTTTAATCCATGTTCCCTTAGATCTAGTCTAGATCTACCTTCCTTTTTTGAAATGTGGAGACGAAACTAGTCTAGTAAGACTAAGAGGTAATATTACTTGGCCTAATAATGTTTTCAATCAGATTTAGAGATTTGGCTAGGATTATGATTTTCACTTTTTATTGATTTAGAATCTCGATCTTGACCTAGATTCTAGATCCTAGGCCTATATCTAGACTAGACCTGATCTATTTCATCTTTTAATAATTGTATTTTTTAAATCGTTTTAAAATCTGTATTCACCAGTGGTAAATAAATGGTGGGGGGGGGATAGCCCCTAGCCCACCTCTAAGAAATGATGAATGATGCACAATCATGTGTATCAATTTTTGTTTACACTGAACCAGGATAAATGAATATAAGACTTAGGCCTAATGTGATATTACTATTCTTAGTATTCTACGATATTTTGGATCATATGATCATGTATAGAGTAAAAGACACCAATGACACTTAATTGGTATAAAATATAATGCATCTTTAAAACATGTATGTTTTGTTACTTCCTCAGGAATATATATAGACCCCTATATAGAGTCTAGAGGTCTATATACACAAAGTCAGAAAATAATTGTATTATTGTCGAAGCGTCATCATTGACGTCTTGTACTCTATACCTCTTAGCTTTATGTATAAAATGAAGACTATAATTCAAAATCCTTCCTGTGAACAATTCCCCCCCCCCCTCCCCATCTAAACCTTTTCGATTGATATTGTGAAAGATGTGTACCAAATATACTGTACATATTTAAAAAGTGTCAACAGTAACTTTATGACAAAACACAACTGCACACCAAAATGTCTACGATTGAAATTTAATTTTATTATTGATAACTGTTTAAGCGACAATAAAATTTGCGCAAAATCTTTGAACGAAAAATACACAATTCTTTGCTAGTGTTTTAACTGCATTTTACAGACATGTAGGTACGATGTATGCGCATGGAACCATGGTCATATTTCGGTGACATTTCAATCCCCCAATATCTTTCCTCTCCTCACCAACTGTAACCCCTTTTTTACTGGGATAAAAGAACAGCTATACATTTCGATGTACTCCACCCCTCTTATCTACTCTCTTGTACGTTGAACCCCCTCCCTGATAATTCATGTCAATGTTTTTTTCATTTGAACATTTTTGCTGCACCTCTCAAAATTACTTTCATGGTAAACACAACATGACCTCCAGGACACAATTATACAAAACTTGCTTGTATCGAGATAACATTAATATTTTCTATCTTTCACACATTCATCCCATATTCATTGCCATTAGAGTAGCTCTGTCAAAGTTATGGTAAATCTATGAACAATTTCAATCTGTCGTTCCTCACTTCAAAATGATGATTTGACAAAATCACAAGCAGAATCTATTCAAAACCATTAAGCCATGTACATTAGAACTAAAAGTAAATCACTAGTGAATGAATAGCGCTTTAAGATATTTCTTACATACAGTACATGTAACAATTGTTATTGTGTGATTACAGATGTTCAGGTGACATTTTAAAGTACAAATCACTTCATTTCATCCGCAGTGCAATATGAAATACATGTAGATTTATGTGCTGTTTGTTGTTACTGTGCAGAGAAATTTTAGATGTTACACAGATCTAGAAAGAATATTCCATATATGAGAAGAGATTTTTTTTATACGAACAATTACTTATAAAACAGCAATATAATTAGTAAAGTATGAGTACCAGTGAATACCTTTTTGATGTAAACAATTTTTTGACTAGCATGTACAGAATGTACAAGTTTTTGACAGAAATTGACAGGGAGATAGAGAGAAGAATGTATGACAGCCAAAGTGGAAGGAAGAAGAGATGAGAGAAGATAATGAGGAATTGAGAGAGTGAAGGAGAGGAAGATAGTAAGTAAACTGGAAAAAGAAAAAAAAAAATCATGAGACGGAGAACACAATAAGGAATGAAAAATCAGAGGGGGAAACTGATGGAAGTAACAAAAATGCAAAATGAAGCGATGATGTGATAAAGAGGTTTGGGGTAAATCTTTGATGCATTTCTCCCAACAATTGCAATTCTTTGTACCTACATGTATATCTCAAATAGTGTTTCATCTTTCATTACATAGGCAAACTCGCTACTTATCACCCTACTTTTCCCTAAAAGGCATATCACCCTTGTATAATACAGCTACCAATATCTGGAAAAAATTGTGAAGACAAGGAATTCATATCAAAGACACATTATATAACTCTTAAACAATAAATTACAAATCATATATAATTCAATTTATAGGTCTAATCAAGTGTCTGAATAGAAGTTGAAACTCTGACTAAAATTATTTTTTTGAAGGCTTCAGATCCTTATATGGGATCAAATCAGTTTCAAAATCAGTTTTCTGGTGTTAACCACTCTTACACACGTTACATTTCCATTGACTTCAAAAGAAAAAAAATCCTGTGATTGAAAATAAAGTTTAAAAACCCTGTTTTTTTCTTCCCCTTACTCAATCAATTTATTTTTGTATCAAAGCAGTATCAGCACAATTGTTTTCCAAATGCACTTCAAGCATGAACTCGGAACTTAGCTATCTTCTTTAAGCAACTTAGCTCTTCATTTTCGTTAATAAGACATCCCCTACCTCCCCCCCCAAAAAAGAGGGTACAGTTTCAACTTCTATTCAGATACATGCGGGTTTCACCCTTGTATATAGATAATTAGAATGACATCTTAGCCAAATCTACTCTCACTATACAGTCCGAGTAATATACACTTGTTAGGCATTTGTTTACATATTTATTATTAGTTTCATTTCATTGCTGAATCTTTCTGCAATTTGCAGTTTCCTACCAGCTTGTTTTGTATTTGTTTTCTCATTACATTGATTTCATTGATGAAAACATGCTTCAACATAGGATGAAAGATAATCTTTTTTTTTTCCTGTTGTTTTCTTTATTCTAATCAGACATGATTATTATTATTATTATTTTTTTTTGAGACTTTAATATTATATTTCTCGCCAAGTATCAAAGATTTCATTGGATTCTTTCCTTTTTCCAGCAGGTTTACTTAGTCAAGAGCTTGATTAGTTGCCAGTGGTAGGTTTGTTGCCAGTGGTAGGTTTGTTGCCAGTGGTAGGTGTTGTTGCTCTAGTGGTAGGTGTTGTTGATGTTGCCTATTCCTGGTAGGCTGGTGGTGGTGGGGGCTTGTCTATCTTTATTTTGATTGCTTCGTCATAAGACGGAAGGAGTGCCTGTAAATTGTAAATGAAAAGCAAATTATTAAATTATTTTCTCCCTATTTCCATCATTTGCTTACTTACTTGAGAAAAAGAATTACAAACTGAAACATTTTCTTACTTCACTAGTTAACTGCAATTTTTGCTTTTACAATGAAATGCATATTCTAGTTGACATATAGATCTGATCAGCATCCACCATATCATGAAAGAAATAATTCATTGCCTAATGAAACATCAGGGGTCTGTTTCACAAAGACTAAGTTCGACTTTAAGTTGGACTTAACTATGGCAGGCCGTTCATGCCACTGGTTGCTCTAACCATTGGTCTCTCAATTATGATTTTTAGATAATATTTTTTCCTTCAATAATGAACTATCGAAAAAGGTGAATTCTACAGATTTGTGACCACGATTTGCACGTCCCTTGAGAAACCAATGTCAGGAATGGTTAGAGGAACTAGTGGCATGAACGGCCTGCCATAGTTAAGTTTAACTTAAAGTCGATCTTAGTCTATGTGAAACGCCCCCCAGGTTCTTGCACGGCCCAATATTAATTTACAAGTATGACCGACCATATTACAAGTTTGTTATTCTTCTAATTAAAATTTCAGTGGTTCAATGCGTGGCACAATGGCATCTTTTATCAAGGGGCAGAAAGATAATCACTGCCAATCGATTTTCTAAAAAGCCCAATTTCAATCCACATTAAAAATGCTACATTAAGAATGTTTGCAAGATATTTACCTCTGCATCAGGACACTGATCAATTTCCCTCAGCTCCATACTTGCAGTGTGTTTGTAGCAGGCCCAGATACATGCAATGCAGTAGAACTACATACAGGAATATTTAGTACAGTTGGAGAGAGAGAGAGAGACAGAGAGAGAGACACGGAGAGACAGAGAGACAAGGAGAGACACAGAGAGAAACACAGAGAGGGAGAGAGACGCAAACATAAAATCAATTCAGATTAAATGAAAAATCAATATGATAAGGTTGAACAGGGCAAGGCCATACCCATTTATTTATTGATCTGGCCCCTGTACTACGTTGTACATGTACATCTATATCAGGAGTGGATGATGTCATTACATCAATTATTCAATGCATCATAATTGGGCAATAATCTTGCACTTGTACAAGTTACTGGCCATTTTGAAGGTCACTAATAAATCTAGAAAGCAAATACCTGATTTTATGATTGCATAATTATTGGCAATTACTGAAAACCACCTCAGCCTAAAAAAAAAAATCTTAATTAAAAAAGATGAATATCATCCTTCTGTCATGTCAAACTGCTTTGACAAATTCGTTAACAATCTGGCACAGTTCCTAATAACTGCTTTATTCATAAATTTACACATATTCATAAAACTGTACTCGATTTTCTACAATCTGACTCCGCAGTATACGGTTTCAATGGGTGCATCAAACAGCCACAATAAGCATTTCCCATTCATAAGCACATGCAGTCTTATGATCTGATAATTAAATTACTAACTTCCTGTCACTCAAATTTATGTCAGGATTTAAGTGCCATTATATTAAAAACTGATATCAGTACCCCCTTGCTCTCTCATTAGGGAATTACAAACACATTGTAAATGTAGTATTGCAATATCGTCTGCTGAGAGCAAACAGGGCAGTAACATCATTTTGAGAGTTTAGGGCAAATATAATGTTGCCTTGTACATGACATGGTTTTTAGCAAAATATCAGCCTAATGTGACATTAAATCAGAAGAATTTTAAATCATTTATTAAAAAATTCACAGCGATTCACTATAAAGTGGTAACAAGTGAAACGCTCTCGGCGGTCTCGCCTGCATTACGCAATTCGATATGATGAAAAATTGAGGTTGGGACATTATTTTTATAGGCAGGGTGGCCCATTTGCAGACCCCCGAAAATGACATCACATCACGTCTCATTAACATAATGAGAACATTGCGAATTTCAGATCCCCATACAATTAGTGATTTGGGGATGTCAAATATTCTTAACTTGTATTACTTGTTCTTTTTCCTGAAACCTTCATTTATATGCATCTAAGATTTGTCTGCTTCTGTTAAAGTGCATACAAGTTTGGGGTTTTATTGTCCTTTAAACAGCTGTGGTAGACAGATATGGTTTTCTTTGATTTTTGTTGTTTCCAATTGCCAGGAATGAGCAGGGAAGTGATTTTTGTATTTTACAACAGAGATTTTATGAAACCATTAATTTCTCATTTTACAGGGGGAAAATGTTAGTTTTCTTCTCCCCTATATATGTCCAATATACTAATTTAATCTACCGGTATTCATTAAGATGTAAACAGGATCTAACTCTCTCTCTCTCTCGCTCACTATCTGTCTCAATCTCTCAATTTTGTTACCTCTATTCCTAATACATGCAGTCATAATTATTATGAGATATATTCCAATATATATTATCGAAACATCAATATTGTCACCTAGCTGTAACTGATCATGTACATACTAGGCCTGGGATCGAATACTAAAATTACTATTAGAATATTCATGGGAAAGTACTGAATGATTCAAATATTTACTTTCATGAAATATGAACAAATAACAACAATTTATTAATTCTCATATTAAATTTTGAGAACATAATCCAAGTCTACTGACCTAAAATGACCTTTGACCTTGACTTTGTGACCTGGAATTTGTGTCACATGATTTGTGATACTTGATAGCCCTTGGGTACAAGTTTCATGGAATTTGAACAAACACTTTTGAAATTATGCTAAAATTTCAAAATCTTGATGTTGATGCCACAACAAAGTCTAAGTTTCCAGACCTGAAATGACATTTGACCTTTACTTTGTCACCTAAAAGACTAATAACATGATTGGTGATACTTGATAACCCTTATGTTCAAGTTTCATGGAATAGGAATGTATACTTTCAAAATTATGATAACAATTAAAAAAATCTTAGCCTGATGCCACAACATAGTTAAGTTTGTTGACCTGAAATGACCTTTGACCTTGACCTAGTGGGCTGAAATTTTACTCACATGATTGGGGATACTTGATAACCCTTTAGTCTAAGTTTCATTGAATAAGAACTTATACTTTCAAAATTATATTAACAATTCAAAAACTTAACCTTAGGTTAAGTTTTGATGTTGACGCCACCACGTTTGTTGCCTGAAAAGGCGCCTATGTCGCTTTTGCTACGCAGGCGAGACAAAAATTTATCATCTTTTTAGAGGCAGAACAGAAGGGGGAAAATTTTGAGTAGTTTTTTGGGCTTGATCAAAAGTTAAGCTCATTATACATTTGTAAATTTATTCTAAGAGGACAACCCTACCACTCCTAATAAATATGATTTAGTGACACCTGAGCTTAAACAATTTCTAGCTGTGCCTTTTTTATTTTAAAAAAAATGACAAGAATACACCCATCTTGAGTTCTCGTTCTATACAATATGTCATGATCTCTCAAATTACAACTTTCGACATAGTGAGAGATAAATATAAGATGACAGCCACAGGTATCTCTTGCAAAACTGTCCCCAAAAGAAATAAGATTGCAATGATTACATTTCTGAGCAAAACAATTAAGAGAAAATTTGCATGGCTTTTATCAGAAAACGTGGATTTAAACAAAGCTCTAATTTAACAGTCCTGTACATAATATCAGCTGCCAAATTTTATTTTATTTCATTAATGAAAAGGGATAATTATATTCTCTCAATCTTCCCTAAAAAAGATAGATGACGGTTCAAATAGTTTACACAGGCTACACACATGATTACAATGTTTGCTGCCTGGCAGTACATATGCGAACATTGTAATTAGCCTGTGTAAATAATTGTAAGAACAACTGAACAAAATGTCTAATCCCATGGAATCTGCTAAGATATCTGAACTAGAATAAATTTCCCTGCAGACTTACACAGTATCATATTTTCCTGTCTTGTAAATATTCTAATAATGGATGCTCACCTTAAATAACATAATCCCCAGGAAAAGTGCAAGAGCGATGAATGTAAAGACGGGTGATTCAATGTCATACTTGCTGACTGGTAGGTTCTCCTTCCAGTGCATGAATTCCTGTAGTCAAAGATAAAAAGTCAAGCTGAAATGTTAGAACTTGAAAAGGTTCTAGAATTTAACAAATAGTCAACATAAAATGCTGCAAAATCAATTAAAGGTGTTTTAAACAGCAAGATAAGTAACATACTGAAGTGAATTTACATTGTATCTCCATGAACTCTCTCGGCAGATCTATAACACCTCATTTTTATCTTTTTCTACATGTATTTAATAAAGAAGAGTAAATAGTTAAGGTATGGCTTATTGGCTATTAGTTTGTGTGGAAACAATACTGGTACATAATTATTTTTCTCCCAATTTTGGGGGGACATTATAGCTTATATTGAAATATTGTCATGCATAATGTGATGAAAGGAAAGGACTTTCAAAAGAAGTACAGTACCCTCCATTCCTAATTTCTAAATAAGTATAAAGGGATTCAGTGTGACAACATCAAGATCAAAAGAAAACTGCGCTCTTCAAAAAAATCAATTCAGATTTCAAATCCTACCTAGAAGTTCCTTTTATATTATTGTATCGGTTAAACATACATGATGTACAGGTGTATAAGAATAAACAAACTGAAATATTCAACAACAAAAACTTGTATACAGTAGGCTTGCCGGTGCACCATGTGAGAGAGAGGGAGGATTGAGGAGTTCTGAAAAGAACTCTCTGTAATCTTTCTTGAGGGTGTGTAGTCCTGAAAAGGACTGTTGGTGTAGTCTTGAAAAAGACTGTTGGTTATCTTTCTTAGCTTATAGTTCTAAGGAGAACTATAGAGCTTGGAGAGGATGAGTGGCGGGAGTGGCTCAAAAACTTGTAATTTCTTGCTTCCCATTTCCTATGGATGTACAGTAGGAAGCATCATAGTAGAGTTGATCATATTTGCAAAATGACTAAAAATGAACATAAAATATGACCCCTTTTCAAGCTGACATCCCACACTAGGCCACACCCATGTTTGCCTTGGTACTTGCCTGGTTGTAGGGGAATTTCGGGCTATCCTCGTAGTCAAAGTCTGGGTAGTAGGACATGACTCCGATACAGGTGAGGAACGTGATGAAGAAATCAAAGAGCTGGAGGCAGAAGAATGGGAGGATGTAACCGGACCGGTACTGGATGATGCCCTTCATCATCATGGTGGTGATGAGGAGGAAACAGAATACGATGACCAGGCCCACGCAGTAGTCAGCTGAAGACAGAGTCAAAGTGAAAATCGAAAGATATCAGAATCACAGACTTGGTTGTGAAAATTTGTGAAAATGTGGAAATTATAACTTTTAAGCATCGTTCACATACATGTACATGTATGTACAATACATGTACATGTATGTACACGTATGATGCAGTATACATACTTGTACCACCCAAAAAACACACCAAAGCAAAACATGATGACATTAAAGAAGCAGGCCCTCTACATATATTTCTGTGTATGGTAACACTTCATGAGAAGTGAGAATGGTTAGGGATCTGCGTTGTATGCAGCGACAACTTTTTCTTCCTTTTTTTGTTTCACCTGATAACATGACAGAGCTTAACAATAGAGAGTGCCTGTATTATCAATGACATGAATCTTTGCAATAACATTATAACAAAAGCACAAGAAAATAAAAAGTACCCCTGGTAATTTTTTTTGTAAATCTACAAAAAAATAAAAAAAATTAAGGGGGCTACTTTTTAAGCTTGCCTGCATGAAAAGAACACTCTTTAATTTGTTTTGCATTGAACTCTATGCAAATTTTTTTGGGCTCTTTTATGACTTTCGTGGGCTCTTTTTGGCCTTTCGAGGGCGAATTCGCCCGAGCCCTCCATGTATTTTTTTCCCCCTGCCCTACATGTACATGTAGGGGTAGGGGAGGGGGGGGGGGGATGGTTACAAGAGTTATATCCCTGTCTGATCTTCATAATTGCTCCATGTTCAGTGAAAATGGAGAGAATTACATGTACACTGCACAAGTAAACACTGTGAGATGAACATCTGTTGGTACATGTACTTCAGGGATTGATTTGTATGCACCCTTGGTTGAATGCACAGGTGTTGCTATTTGTTTGGTTATAATGATGCAAACAAAATATGTACAATGAGTTGTAAGTGTATGTATGAAGTTTAATGCCAGTATGCCAATAGTTCCACTTGTTATTTATTGGCCAAAGAAGATTACCGGTACATGTTGAGAAACTTGAGGAAGCAATGAAGATTTAGCAATTTAAGCATTTCAAAGGATTTAGCAGACAAAATTCTATGGAGAGTAAAAAGTGTTCACACAGTCAACACATACAGTAGCCTACAATGTACAGGTGCCAATGCTATTGCCAGCCGACTTTTGTTGATGTACATACATGTATGTACATGTTAGAATGATAGAGGGGCAGTTTTGCCACCCACTAATACGTACGTTTGTAAGCATGCAAAATGGCAAAAGTAGTGCCTAAGACTTCGTCCTGAATTGACCAAGGTGGTTTTATTACTTTATACTGTAACCTACAGCAATTCAATTTGGGCAGACAAGATCAAATACCCGCTAATGTACTTGTAGATCTACATGTTGTAGATGAACAAAATAAATTTCTCCTATCTCTTCAGTAATCATGTTTGAAAAATAAAGGCTAACAAAATGCGTCTTCTTCGTTTTGTTTTTAAAGAGATGTTAAACAAAAAAGTTAATTTTCTTTTTATGGCTCATATCAACTGTTTTTAATACAGTATGTCTCATGTTCCCCCCTTTGGCAGCCCATTGTAAATTTTTTAACAAATGCATGAAAGAGTTGCTCTTTCAAAATGGCGACGAAGTGATAATGAGTGCACACGGGCGAAGCGGGCTCTTAATTAGTCTCTTCACGAGACTCACAAAGTAAAATTTCGGTTTAAACCATCTCCATTAATTTCAGGTTGCATGAATTTATAGGACCAGTGCATTTCCAAGGTACATTGGCCCTTCTGAAACTCACATGCATCATGCTGACTGTTCAGACCGAGTGGCGTTTGTGGTGGGTCATCCAAGTCCATGTTCATTGCGTTGTCGCCTCCTCTCATGATCATGGATGCGATCAGGAGCATGGCGAACATTTGACCCATCTGTTGAAAGTTGGAGAAAAAGAGAGAATAAAAATCATGACACTAAATATTCATGCTAGATTATAATAGACATTAATAATGAATGATAATTTCAAAAAAAGGGGGGGGGGAAGGAAGTTAGGAACAGAGGAAACTGCAGTAAGGGGTCTTGCATAAAAGTAAACATATTAACATAAACATGATAAATATTAAATAAGTGTTTCTTAATCATATTTGGGCATTCCAAGTTCTTCTGTCTCCTCCAATCCTCAACTGTCTTATAAGTTATAGCAAGTTGCAATTACAGAATTAGCTTTAACAAATCTAAATCTAATCAAGATCTTAATTGTTCTAAAACCTTGTTCTAAAAGTTTTAACAATATCAAAACAGGCTTTACTTATGACAGGGTGGTTTTATCATGCAAGAGGCTCGGTCCAGGTTGGCGCTACAGAACAGTGTATGACTTTGTCTATGGCTACAGTATGCAATTTTCATTAGTCTATACAGACCCCTCTAAGGCTACGCTACGGACCTTAGCACTCAAATTCAAAAGCCACTCTCAGATCATACTCATAGTCATACGGAACAGTCAAACACCATGATAATCATTAAAATTGGCAAAATGACATGGCCAATTAAATTTACAGTCCTGTCTACAGTCTAGCGTGTTGAATGTCGATGGGATTGTTCTTTGAATTGGTTGGCAATTTGGTATTCCACATTCCCACAAATTATTCACACGCGCCCTTATTTAAGTTACGGGCCAAGTTAATCAGCTCAGCTACGTTACTGTCTGAATCTTTCTCTCTCTATCTCATCTGATCTACAGTATTGCTTGAAATAAAGTAGACACTCTCACATTGTGTCACGCGTGAATGCATGTATTGTTCCATAGGTCTAGACTTGTATATCATGTCTTAGACAGAAATAACCGTCTGGTATGGGTCATTCTTTAATAATTAAAACTGACATTTGTTGACATTCCCCATACATAGACGGTACCCCATACGGCTCGCATCACGGGGAGAGATTGAGCCGATTGACACACTTTTACCCGAAACTTTCTCCCACGATTTTGTTTATTTAGATCTAATTTTCTGATTTATAAATCAGATACAAAAATACTATGTCTATTTTTCTCCTATGTACAGTTATCAATTTTTTATGACTTATTTCTAAATGCGAAATTTACGGACTTACGTATATGAGTTATCCAATTTTTATCTCAGAACCAAGGAAACGGTACGTGCATGCATTTGAACTGGTAATCTATGACATGACCCGCCCGATATATTTCGGGTCAACCGACCAAAACAAGCCCAATGGCCAATCAGAGCACGTGTTTGATATTGGGCTTATGAATATTCAAACATCACCGGCTCAAGCCGGGCTGACTCATACGTAGCTATTGGACGTTCGAAAAGAAAAAATGAATATTCATCAACTTAAACCAAGATGGCTGACAACAAATCTTGTTGACTACAAGACTTTCTCGGATTAATCATTAATATAGGATCTAAATGAGCAAGCTATCGTAAGTCAAAGTATATATTTCCGGGTTATTTATTATGGCTATTTAGATTCAGTGTAATATTGCAGCTAAAGTGGATATATGATTATGAAGACGTAAAGAGTGAAAAACTCGTTGCATAACTCATTCATCGCGGTCCGGCCGAACCGAACCATTCGTTCCGCACACTATCCCATACGCCGTACTTCAGTCTATGTATAGAGGCGGTCAGAGGAGCCAGATGCAATCTCAGCGGAACAACCGTCGATATCAGAGACTGAAGCTTTCGGTCTAATCATGTCTAGACTAGGCCTAGATCTATGTATAGTCATAGAGATCTAGATTCTAGGCCTAGTCTATATATATAGGCCCTACCCTAGATCTAGTCTTTATTTAGAATTAGATACAATTACAAAAAATACAAATAGGCCTAGATCTAATCTGATACTGAGTGATAGTGATAACAGTGATATTGATAATTAGTCTAAAGTGATATTGACATTGTGAATGTGATTGTGATGTCAAATATTTGCAAAACATTACTCATTATTTACATTAATTTAAGAGTAAGACATTAGCAGTGAAATATATTTATTACTAATACAGTAATAAGTAATACTAATATATGATATCAGCAGCTACGCGCGAAAAAAAGCCATTATCTTCAGCACGTCTTTCAAATAAAATAATGGTTCATCAGATATGTTACACTTTGTTGTGAAATGATACTTACCAAGTGCCATAATCCGATGAGTATAGATCCCGTTCTCACGTCCAAACATAAACAACATGCCGGAGCACTCGGTGTTCCCCACCTTGTTCTCATGATTATTGCTTAAAAGTCACGTCACAAGCAGGGAAATGGCCTACACCATCTAGCAATACAGAATTTCTAGATCAAACGGAATATAGAATACTAAATAAACGATCACAAACGAATGATAATTTTAAATGGAAACCACTGAATGTAACGGCTCGACTACATGTAAAATGTAGTTATCACAATAATAATTTCCGCATTTGTTTTGTGTATGTAAAATGCATGGGTAGGTTACGTACTGTACGTAAGTTCCGTTATTTGTTATACATTTACTGTATGTTGTTGTCATTGATGAAGTAGTCCGGCTGCAGAGATCGTCTCGCTCGATGAAGAAACCATATTCATGCGCTGATCATAATGTAGCTCCAGTGCAATAGAGGGGGAATGAATGGTCTTTGTTTTCCTTTTCTGTTGCCTGATTATAATCCTCTTCTATCAATGAAAGACATTGATGATAATGATGATAATGATAATGATCATGTTTGAATAAAAGAAAAAAAAAGAATTCATGGATAGGCCTATTAAATTGATTTTTTTTTCTTTCTAACACAGAATAGGAAATTAGCAGATTTTTTATATTTGTTATTTTATTTATTCTTATTCTTATTCTTTGGGGGTGGAGGAGGGCGTGGGGAGGGCATCACGTTAGATAGTTGGGTATTGTATCCCCATCACCAACAAATATGGGGACAGATCCGTTATGGCACTTAATTACGATTAGACACCCTTAATTGTCAGGCTCTCTTGTTTTATGTAACATTTATTCTTTCTATTCATAAAAGGTGTCTGTCAGTGCAAGCCCTTTTTCCTTCCCCTCCCTAACTCCCTTACCCTCCTCTCTCTCTCTCTCTCTCTCTCTCTCTCTCTCTCTCTCTCATGCAATAATGGTATCCATCTATCTCGCTCTCTCTCTCTCTCTAGCTCTCTCTTCAATTTCCTCCTCTCATATTTCATCATATACATTATTTATGTTTTACAAACACATGAAAGGAAATATGAAGGATAGTGAAAATGAAGAGAAAAGTACAAGGAGTATGAAAATACACAAGCGCAATGTAATTATAATTACCAAAAAAGTAGGAGAGATAGAAGGATGAAATAATAATATTAAAGAAAATTATAAATTTGTTAAAACTCAATAAGCAAGAAAAAAATCATGGTAATAAAAAAATACATGAAGATAAATAATTTCCATGTATCTCAATAAGCACAAATCAGGAGTCAAAATTCTTTTATTACAAGACACTCCACAATTAGTTTTATTACACTTGCACAATAATTATAATGATTCTTGTATGATTTGAACATGAGCAAAAAGAGCTATTCAGCTTCTGGCTATAAATTGGCTATAACATCTTTGTAACATACAACATTCAAATTTGATTCTCATTTTTAAAGAAAATATTACTTTCTCCCTTGATTTTGAGGAAAGTGGTCCACTGCACAATAAAATTTCACCATCAGCTGAAACACCATCCCCACTATAACCAGTTGTGCCCATGAAAGCAATTTGATAAGTCAGGTGACATTAACGTCATGTGACAGGGTCATATGATAAGTCATGTGATGGCCATACAGGGATGAAAGCAAATGGTACCAAATAATGAATATCATTTATCAATCTTTATCACCAAATGCAAATTCAAATCAATGAAAAATTAAAGATGATGAAAACATAAAAGAACTAAACATTGCCATGTAGATTGCATAAATATTAAATAAATCTGTATCTAAATAATATCTAATTAGCTTTCAGGTCTCATTGCAGGTTATTTAGATTGTTAAGTAATTTCCATATTATATACACAGTAGTAACAGAGCACCTCTTGATTGGATTAAAAATTTATTCATTTTTATGCAATCTAAAACTCTTGTTTAACTTTAATTCTTTCAAAGTAAATCATTGACACAAAATAATTAAATGTTGTATCAAAATGAACAGATAAATTTAAATTGTTCTTTTTAAAAGAAATATCAATCACAATTTATGATACCAAATTGGCAATAATCACAAATTATGGCACCAAATTGGCAACATGAGACCAGCATAAATCACTGATACAGATCAGTAAGTGCACATGAATTTTCTAAATGTTTCAACACACACATATACATAGCAGATCCAATTTTAGAACCAATTTGAATACTCAAAATAATTATCTCAAGGTCCAAGAATGCTGTACACTTTTGTTTTAGGAGTATACATAAAAATGAAAAACGAAAAAAGCGCTATAGGCAGTCCTCTATCCATTCTACAAAACTTTGGATGGGATGAACATTTCCAGTTTCACAACACAGATAATTATGCCACTGCTGTCATGAATATTCATGAATATTCATGATTGATGACAGCACGTTTTCTAGAAAATATTTTGGTAAGAGACTTGAAAGTGATTTCAGATTTTGACATAAAGTTTTTACCTCTGTACTTCCTAAATACATTCAAGTGTAACTACATTCAAGTGTAACTTTTTTGAAAAGTAAAGTACATTTAGAATATTTTCATCATATTTAGTACGTGCATTCACCAATATGTCAACAAACATTGGAGTTACAACGATGCATAACATCTGTTCAGAGGCAGAAGGGCGTTCATTCTTTATACCGGTATAAGTATAAGATTGAGCCCCTTCCGGGCATTCAGCAGATTATATATATTAACATTAATCAGTACAAAAAGAAAAACTATATCAGATGCTTGAACATAACTGCCAATTTGGAAATTGGATGTGGTAACTTTGATACTCTACCGGTACTTTTTTTTTTTTTTAATTCAAAATTGGTAATGCAGACATCACATTTCATACAACAACTCAAGTCTGTCGTAATACAGATTTGTTTCCAACACTTGATTGAACACAGTAGTTAGTATTACTTGATAATATACTCTCCATTTTCTTTCAGACCATGCTTTTCATACAAACTCCATCCCCAAACATTCATTCATAAAGTAAAGAATAAATAGAAATTAGTATGTACATGTATAATCACAAAAAAAATCACACAGAATCTATGAACAATTTGCTTAAATGTTGCAATTAGTCCAGATTAAAGATATACTTTTTATCTACAATGTTCATGTACCATTGATAAAGCAATGATTTAGCAATAATCCTTTTCTTTTACATCAACTACTTTTCCAACTTGAGCAAAACTGGATTGAAATTGAGCACGAGTTGTCCATAGTATTTTTATTTTATTGTTTATTTTAATAGTAAAACACATATTTATTCCAACAAAACATATGAATACACGCTCAATATCAGTGTGTTACCATAAATGACTGCATGATTACAACTAATGACAAATTTGTTCATATTGTGATTATTTGTATATGAGCCGGAAGGGCAATAACTGTGTAAACTTTCCCAAGTTAATGCCCTTCAAACTCCCAAATGACAATTTTCACATGAATATATCTTCAATGAGCTACTTTTCTCAAAAGTGCTCCTGAATCTAGATCAAATAAAATGATTAAATTTTGAAGACGTCCATCACACAGACTTATCACCATTCACTTAGATCAAAACTGACCTTTGACTCTAGACGTGAGAATATCTTTATATATATTTTGACGGTGGCCCATATAGGGATAGTTGTACGTACTTCGTGTAGTATTCTCTACAATCACAAAATGAAAATGCAAAACATTTTTTTTTTAATTGCCTTTTAAATGCCCCATTGTATGGCCTATAAGTATAGCAATGAAGCTCTGATACAATAAGACTTTGTACTGTTCATCTAACAAAAGTAGGTAATTTACTCACAGTCTGCACTACACCATTGGCATTACAAAATTAATTAGTCAAGATTGTGCCACCATAACATGCAGAAACCTTATTTTTCAGTGTAAATACCGGTATAACAAATACAAAGAAATTAGGGAAAGGGAAACGATTGTCATTCAAATGGAACCAGGTCTAATTACAACTGTTATTAAAAGAATCTGATTTTATAATCCCAACTCCAATGTCCAATTTCTTCTTTTTTCTCATGTTTCCCTCATAACTCGATCGTATCCCTCCAGACCCCAACAGAATACAAAGTAAAATTTGAATATTTTTTTTTCCAATGATTGAAAACAAAATGGAAGCACTTCATCAACAAAGGCACACGGGTCTGACTCGTGGTACAGATACATGTAGTGTACAATCAGAAATAGACACTGAAGCTAGGTAAACAGCTCCCACCCCCAAAAAAGTAACAATACCATGCACCCAATTAAATAACCGCTACCGGTATATTACATAACATATACTGGGCTCATTCTAATTCTTACAATTTGTCATATTTAACAAACAATTTAATGATACTACAAAGTTACAAAATGTGAATTCAATAAGGAGGGCTATTTTTCTTGATTTTTACCTTTCTTACACTGCTGACAGAAGACATTTATGAGGTTACAATAAATCTTGTCAATGCATTTCGAAGTTGGGCTTAAATTTTGACAGTTTGTCATACGTTTAGTTGCATTTTTGTAAAATTTGGCATGGTCAAATGATTTGTCAGTAAGCCATCAATCAGTAACCCTATAAAGTGAAAGGTCTTTTATATCTATTCACACATGTACACCATTCGCTAAACCGTATGCAACTTCATTTTGGAAAACAAAAATTGGCAACATTTACATCATCTGCTGGGTCATCAGGCAAGCTTCATACAATCAATGTTTAATATGCAAACAAAAATATTTAAAAAAGAAGAAGAAAAGAAAACTACAATGAAAAAAGGGGTGCATTGCATGCAAAATACAAAAACTTTAAGCAAAAAATGTTGATATATCTTACTTACAGTACACACATATCCAAATGAGAGTTGAAGGTAGTGAATGGTATAGGCCATTTTTATGATGTATCAAATTCATTCATGCTTTCTAGTAGCTGTAACATATCTCAAAGGATTGCAGCAGGTTGGTTAAAGTGATACTGAACTGATAAGCTTTCTGCCCTAGCGTACTGTTTATTGCACAGCGCCACCTCATGGTCAACTTGCCAACAGTGTGTGATCCAATCCCCAATTTCTGCTTTGCAGACAGAGGACTCGATGCGAGGACCAACAGTGCAGCGACTTAAGGGACCATACAGCCACATCTGACCTGACATGGCTAGAGGGGATGCATCTAGTATTGTAGCTTTTAAGCTAACATTAATGAATGCAGGCCAAGTATTGATTAAACAAGACACGTGGCTAAGGTTTCTTATACATATCAATCACTTCTCAGTGATGTTCAGGTTATTTTAAACACAGAATCGTATAGAGTCAGTTGCCCATAAATCATTTCAGCCAGAAATTTAACGAGGCTGTCTCCATAACAATGAGCTTCTTTAAGCTTTCAGCTTCATAACAGGCTTCCATTCATATTGTTTGGTAATGTGGCAAGTAAGTATTTTTCAGTCTTTACTTCTTATTCTTATTTCAAATTGATTCAACCATTCCAGACACCACTCATTTCAAACTACATAGCACAGTTGGTCACAACAATGTCCTGATAAGTAGATCAGTCTGAAATACCTCTGTATCGTTTCACACTTCATTAAATACCTATAACCCAAGTAATATGCTTAAGGCAGTGGAGTGAACAAGTACAGATTAAGTACATTAGCTTAGAGTACCGGTATATCCTTAAAGGAATGTTAGAATTGTTAAAAACGAATCCAACAATAAGACAGTTGTAAGTATGAAACAATGCAAGGTAAAGGTACAGGGAATGAAAACACACAGTTGTTTGGTTCCTTGTAATTCATGATCAAGATATCTGAACTAAAATAATCTATTTGTAAGTGTACACCAAATTTTATATCCAGTGTATGGTAGAGGCAGTATACATCTCCTTAGACCCTTTTGCCAACTGTTTACTGTTATGCTCTTGAATTAAAATCACACTTGATTGCCTCAAACATTTGAGGAAATGAAATGTTCAGGATGACAAAGTACACCCCAAAAAAAAAAAAAAAAAGACTATTCACTGTCGTGCTCTTCAATCTATATCGATTCACTTGGGTTTGTTGAAACGTTTCACATAAAAACACAAAGACATCGATGTGTTCATAATTGTCCTGGGATAGAGTGTAGTCCCATTCAGCCATTTACTGTCTGGCAATCCAATATATATTTATATATATCAAATATGTTTAATTAATCATTTTTAATTAATATTTTCAAGTTTTCAAACATTCTTCTTGAGACACAATGAAAGAAATGATAGAGCATTAAAACAGAAGATGAACAATTTGATGTCCAATAGAGTACTGTATGCAAAGCAGAAGATAGTAGATTTACATATGATCTATTTGGAGCAACAAAGTCGTTATCAATGTACTTTAACATCGAGTTAATGCCTTGTGGCTCCAAATGGATTTTACATTTAATGCCTTTGTGGTTCCACACAGACAACAATATCTGTGATTAAAACATTGAAACTGAATTGTTAAGGACAACATATTCTCACAATATGCATTTCAAAGCGAATAAATGATTACCGGTAAGTAAGATTGCAGTAAAGATTAGTAATGAATAAATAGAGTTGAAAGATTATTAGTGGCAAAATGAATTTAAGAAAGCTGTTTTAAGGAATGATTGATTTTTAGTTTTGTAAATAGTACTTTAAAAGAAGATTCTGAATTCAGCCTGCATCTGCTTATTTCAGTGTTCAGAACTTGCAGATTCTATGCAGCAGAGGAGTATTCAAGCAAAAGTGTCATTTGATCTGCATGTATTCCTATTTCTCATGCACACATACATTATGTGTACACGTATTGAAGATAATTGTTATTAAAGTATATAGCTGTATCTATTAAAGCACTTCAGTTTATGAAGCCTAAAAGAGTGGTATATTTCTGATTGGCTTTAAGTAGAATTAGAATCTAATGCAATCTACATAGATGGAGCTAGAGTCTTTATAAGCACTGACTATCAACCACATCTAATATTTCACTGTATCTGATGACTGCATCAAGCTGATAGCCCTCCTAGAGCTTGAATCTGACAAAACATCAAATAAAATGAGTCTGATGTCACAATTCCATAATACATGGTAACACATGGGACTTACCTCAGGGACCCGTTTCACAAAGCGTTTTTTCAATGACAAATGACAAAAATCAGTGACAAATCTGCTGATATCCAATCAGAAGCAAGGATTTCACTAGCTTATAACAAAAACTGTCATTTCTCACTGATGACAAGTTTGTGAAATGGGGCTCAGATTCGTCCTTCTACATGCTCCACTACCTAAAATTATTTAGAAAAACATGCAACATGCAGGAAAAAGATGTACCAATAAATTTCTGAATATAACAATGCAAGCATTCCTTTCTCCACATATATTTGATGTAGTACTTGAATAAATTTTCACAGCACAGAGTAGTTTGGCCATGGCACATACAGATTCACATGAAATTCAACTACATTAATTTACTGCACCAATTAGTACTTCTGACAAATTGTACTTGAGTATGTTTCAAACCTTTGAATTGAAATTTTAAAAGGTGTGAACAGCATGGATACAATTATTCTACATGAGCACGTATTTCTGAAAATAGTCCATCTAATCCCTCTCCTGTCCATGTAATCTCACTATCTGAATGATTATGATACAAACACCTAAAATCTCAAAAACCCATAACTAAGGAGCCAGAACGACTTGTATGCTCTTACATTTCTAGGCTGTTTTATGAACAGACGAATCCCTAATACACTGTATATCAATGTACGGATTCATTGATTCATAAAAATGACAACGATTTATGTCATGTTCTTCTGGACCTCAGCAGATGAAAGTATTCTTAATTTTCTACTCGTTGAGAATGTTTGTTCATCTGCCATTATGGACAGCTACAATTCGATGTCCAAATGATGCAAACACCGAAAATCTACTGACACATCAGTTCATTGAGAGCCAAAAGAGCATCAACTCATCCACTTTTGCATAAAGTTAGTGCTCTTTCCACTCTCAGCAGATTATATATTTGGCATGTTCTAATTGTTGAGAGAGTTTTTAGTTCACCTGCCATTATGGACTGTTACAAGTCGATGTCTGAATGATAGAAACTATCAAAATCTGGAATAACATAAGTTGAGAGACAAAAGGGCATTAACTCAACCTTTTTTGCAAGAAGTTAGCGCCCTTTCCACTCCTTGGCAGATAAAATTATTCACCATTTTCTACTCGTTGACAGAGTTTGTTCATCTGCCATTATGGACAGCTCGATTCGATGTCTGAATGATAGAAACTATCAAAATCTGGTACATGTATAACATAAGTTGGGAGCTAGAAAGGCATTAACTCATATACACTCTAGATTTCTATCAAGTTACTGCCCTTCTGGCTCTGAACGACAAAAATATTCTTCATGTTCTACTGGTTGAGAATGTTTGTTCATCTGCAATTATGGACAGCTACAAGTCGATGTCTGAATGATTAAAACACCCACAATCTTACAACACATCAGGTGAGAAACAGTGGGGTCTTAACTCCTATATACTTCAATAAAGTTACTGCCATTATGGCCCTCAGCAGACAAGAATAATCCTCATGCTCTACTCAAAGTTTGTTCATCTGCCATGATGGAAACCAGTCTTTGGTACCCAGGTAAGGAGAGACTTGGGTAGGCCGATGTACTTCTTGATGGTCACACAACCATGATAGGTCAGGGCTCTCGGCATCGGACCAAGGACCGTCCACTCGTTGGTCTGAGGGTCAAACTGCTCTACGCTGTTGGTTGAGATGGTCAAGGCATCGTCCTCGTCCCCCACTGTCCACTGACCACCGATGACATCGATCTTCTTGTTGGTGACCGTCATGGAGTAGAGCTCCCTCGCGTGGCCATCTGCGTGCTGCATCTCGGCTATTGTGTTCACCTCCCCCTTGTGCGGACTGTAGACCTGGTTCAATGGAAAACAATCAAAATTCTGAGTGTCATTAAATATTTTCTAAACTACATTTCTGAGATTGGAGTCAGTAGGGTCATTTCTGATTGACATGGCTCGGTACACCCTGGCACAGTACATTATGAATATATTCATAATCCTGAAACTTGCATACAGTCTTTGGTAAATAAATTTGTTCAGATTCTATGACTGGCAAATGAAATCTGAGAATTTATGATACAAATAATGAATGTACTTTTCAAAAAATCTTTCTTTTAACAAGACAGGAGTGTTGGTAGTGGATTAGTTTGATGGCACAAACCCTTGATAGTCGTTGTGCCTAACAGTGTCTGCAAAATGAGACTACATTAGGCTCCTGTACTATAGCCGCTCCTACCAGAAACTAACAGATCTAGGCTCTGCTTTTTTACATTTGTTTTTTTTATACATGTGTTATCCCTCCACTTCATTTGATTGTACTTGTATTATTTTGTACACTTTAATTTCATGTTTTGTGGAAATAAATTCAATTAAAAAATCAGAGTCTGTGTTTGTAGACAGTAGTGAACCCAATCTTCTAACATTTATAAATTTCATCATCAAGGGGTGATAAGTGGGCTTATTTTTACCGTCAAATCTGCTCCTGAAGAGAAAGACCACCCGTCAATAAATAATGGCCATAGTTTTTTGTTTCCCTTGCCCAGTATTCCTCATTGAATCATTCAATGAACCTGTACATAAAGACCAGCAGCCTACAAAGATTGCTATCTTATTTCCCTTGTCTTTCTGTACAGTCTTCATTGCATTAACAATAAAGCCCTGGAAAAATTATTAGACCAAGCTTGGGTATTCCACGAAGCATACAAACTAGCAATATGTTTTCCTTATTGTCCTTGAATAAATAACACATTAAATCAATTGCACGTTACTATTTTGGCATTTTATTTCAATATTATTATTATTTATTTAAATATCATCAATACCCTTGCTTGGTCTAATAAGCTTTCCCATGGCTATATATTATATATATCTAACCAGCACCCTGTTTCATAAAACTTGTTTTCAATAACAAGTTACAATAACTGTTATAAGGTACTGAAATCGTGGCATTTGATTGGCTGAGAGCAAATTTGTCATAGAAATTTAGCATTGTTATTGATAACCAGTTTTATGAAACAGGGCCCAGGTGCTGAATTACCTGTACTTTGTACTCAGTCCTCCCTCCTACTAGATAAATCTTGCTCTTCAGAGTGGCTCCAACCCTTGGTTCACAAGGCAAGGATAGATCTTTTATGACTGTCCAACAACTTTTGTCCAGATGAAAGCATTGCACCAGGATATCGTTCGTGTCCTCCATGTGGCCTCCAATTACATAGAGACGTCGACTATGGGCGGTCACGACTGGATCAACGACTCCATACGTCATAGACTCTGTCTGCTTCCACTGGTTGGACCGCCGACTGTATCGTTCGACTTCACGGAGGGGTTCGTTGGAGGAGTCCAGGCGGCCACCAACAGCATATATTCGGTCTTGAACGACACCTAGTCCCTGGCAGAGTCGGGGAACAACAAGCCCACTGCATTGTGACCATTCGTTGAATAGGGAGTTATACCTCCAGGTGTCGCCAGTGATTAACTTTGCCTCATTACGTCCACCTATTACATATACATCATTGCTGTGAGCAACCACACGGTATTCGGTAGTGTTCCCAGGATACTGTGCAAGCGGATACCACTTGCGTCTGACACTGTCATAGTAGCAGGTGTCTCTGATCCAAGTCTGCTGCTTGTTGCGCCCACCGACGACAAAGGTCACATCAGAAAAGGCCCTCCTGGGTTTCATCCGAGTGTCCCCGCTGTTCCTGCCTTCACGTATAATCTGCTGCATCTCCATAGCCTCCAGGATCAGGAACTGGCAACCCTCGTTGTCTCGGATCAGTGGTGCCATCTTGATTTTATCCCGAGCATATCTGGAGGGATGTAGGGGAGGCGGATACACATGAGCATGTCGGAGAGGTACCCTGCTCTTTCGTCTTCCTTGCACTTGACCCACTTCATCAGGGCGTCAAAGGCATCTTCTTCAGATCTCAGGTTGAGGTTGTCATCTCCTAGGTAATCCAGGACTTCCTCAGGAGATAGTTGAAGGAACTGATCCTGCTTGATCACCTCTGGGAAGCACTTCAAGGCATATTTTGTGGCAGCCTGGAGAGATAAAGGGAGCAAGTAAGAGAGAGAGAGAAAGAGAGAGGGCCTGTTTTTAGTATCAGAAACTTGATTTTACTATTTACACTAGCTACAATCAACGTTCAAGTACAAATCTAATTGAAATTTTGATATTGTCAACTATTTAAATTGACCAGTAAGCTAAGGATACGTCAGTGCTGTCGGAATCTGATAGCTGGTATAATCGCACGCAGTGTTTTCACAAAGCCAGATAGACTAGCTGAAGGTAAGTCCTTTTACTTCAAAGTTTAACATTGATTTTTCAATGTTATTTTTTTAGAATAGGAAGATTAGATAATATCTTTTTTCAGATCGTAAATCTCTAGTGGAAGTTTCATGGTCAAAGAAATGAAACTGGAGACAAACTTCTGGCTAGATTCTAGCAAATATCATGAGTTAACCCCCCTCCCTCCCTGTGATGACATGGGCCTGCATCAGTGTAAGTTGAAGATTGACAAATGTCAGTTTAATCACAGTATACCCTATACCAGATGGATTATCTGTCTCATCTGAATAAGCCACATGGAGCAGTTCACAGACAGCATTCTGTAACTTAAACATTACACAAGTATGATTTGTTGTGTATTAAAACAGTTACCTTATGGAGCTGTTCACAGCTGGGATTCTCATAGGCTGTCCTCTGGATCTCAAGGCAGTTTGCAGGATCTAGCATCCCTCTCAGGAAATCACTACACTTCTGAATGGCCGAGGAGTGCTTCATCATGGACGCCAACTGCAGGGCCTCTCTGGCATTCTCTTCAAATATCTACAGGGGAAAAAGGAGAGAGAGAGGAGGGAGGGAGGGAGTGGGAGGGTGGGAAAAGGAGCGAGGGAGGGAAAGAGGGAGGGAGAGACACAGAGAGATTATGATGGGAAGAGAAATATTTTTAAAAAAAGTTAAATGGTACACAAGAAAAGAGGAGAAAAGGTTAGGTATGATGAAAGAATAAAAGGTATAAAAAAGAGAGGAGAGAAATAAAGGGGGAGGGGAAGAGAGGGTGAAGAGAGGGAGGACAGAAAGAAGGAAAGTGAAATAGAAAGATAAAAAAATGGAGGAGAGGGGAGGGATAGAAAGAGTGGGGCGAGAGTTAGGAGAGGGAGAAGAGAGAGTTGAGGGTATAGTGTTTGTGAGTTTAAAATGAAAGGAGAAAAAGAAAGCGAGAGGAAGCATTGAGAAGAGAGAGGATGAAGAGGAGAAAACAGAAATAAAAGATGTGAAGGAG
Organism: Mesocentrotus franciscanus; assembly: GCA_037976565.1. NCBI lineage: Eukaryota > Metazoa > Echinodermata > Echinoidea > Camarodonta > Strongylocentrotidae > Mesocentrotus > Mesocentrotus franciscanus. The sequence goes on from CP137678.1 coordinate 25,662,076, forward strand.
AGAAGGAAAGGAGAGAGGGAGAGTGGGAGGAGAGGAACACAAGAGTGACAGAGTGGAAGAGAGAAGAAAGAGGGAAGAGCAAAAGAGAGGAGAGGGTTTCAGATTTTAGTGTTTGCGACCAGATAAGACTTTATGCAGATGCTCAAATTAATCTTAGGCAGGAGCTGTGCACCTGTCATAAAAATTTAAGGTTTGGCTACATATACATGTAGCTTCAGGGCAAGTCTTATTTCGAATGTTTGTATTTTTACCTCAAGTACGGTTCCGTCATGCAGGTACAGTATTCCCTAAATGTACCTGATGCCTAAATGCCATGAATCTTTTTTTATGATAATGTTATTTAATTCGAAATAGCAAAAACACTATTTTCAAGTGTGTTTTTATATATTCCAAATCAAAGGGATTATCAAATACATGCAGTTTCTTATTCAGTTAACCACCTCTTTTGGTTGTCTGCAAATTAATCAGACCCCTTTTGTTTCATGTACTAGTAATGCATGTCGCCTAAGAAAATGCCCATATAAAATTAATGCTAATTGTCCTTTATAGCCCAATTTTTAATAATAATTTGTAGGAGAATTACAGTACCTCCAAACGAGATGTGTAGGTGTAATTGACAATCATCCTCAGAACTGACGGAGTAATGTCCTCAATGGTCACTTTCCCCGACTCCCCTGTTTGAAACATCCTCTTCTCCATCAATTCATCGATGGTTGCTATGACAACCCGATGGCACTGAAGTTCCTCCTTCTCCACACACAGTCTAACATCCACGAATTTGCCATCGTGTCTTTGGTCATTTAGCCCGAGTAGGATTTCGTTGACATGGTAGGGTTGTTCAAAGGTGTATTCTGTGGCGAGCTTCGCAAGGTCGCTTGCAGATTCACGCCTCCTATTGTCTTGCCTCTCAAGGAACTCAAGGCATGCCTGTTCTGACGAGTGCATGTGGAACTGCCTCGACGCTGCAAGTAGCTTTGTTGCGCTCTCATTGCTGATTGTGAGCTTGGCCGAGTAGATGTAATCAAGCAACAACCGCACAATGAATGGCTCAACGGCATCAATGACAAGTTCATCTTTGGCAATGCGATCTCCTTCCTCTGTCACTTCATCTGCTAGATTATGGGCAAAGAATCTGCTAGTTGCAGCTAGGACTACTTTGTGACATCTAAATTGCATATTTCCTACAAATATGTTGAAGTCTGTGAATCTGTCCTCTAATCGGAATCGATTAAGTTTGTTAAGCACGTCTGCCGCGTAGTTTGGATCGGCCACCTCCTTCTGTTCAAAGACAGACGACGTGACTGTCCAGGTGCTTCCATCTGTCTTCAAGCTGTCCGCGATGCTGAACTGGCTTCCATAACGGCTCAAGCGGTAGAAATTCCCTGCCATGGACAGCCTCTTGGACAAGGACAGCGTTGACCCAGGAGTTCTCCTGATCACAAAGGACAAATTGTTGATCGGGGTCATGTCTTGTCGATGTCCGTTTGGTGCAGGAGGCACCGGTGAGGATCTGATGATATCCTCGCATGATGACGGCTCTTCCTTGATTTCTGTGAATGGACGGCCCCCAGCATCAGGAATCTCTGGGTAAAGGAAATTCCCAATCTCGGTGGAAGGCGGACGCGCCTTCTTTCGACAGCAGCTCTGGCAGCAGCCCATCTTGTCTCCTTCACATGCTACAGCATACTATTCTTCAAGTCATCTGTAAGATACAATGTTCAGACATTGGTAGAGGTTAGATGTTGGGAAAGACTGTTAAAAGACATTCTCTTTCTGATAGTAAACATGGCAATCATGGGTTATTTCTTCAAAGCCTGTCACATTTGACCAATAACAGTAACCACTCTTAATTCCAATATTTATCTCATGAAATTAATCTGGTAAAGGTACTGGATATCGGTGTTGCAAGTCCTATCTTGCCGATTCACAAGCATGCTAATCAGACTTCAGCACTAATGTGTTTTTTCAGGCCTCGGTGGCATTGCAAATTGCAAAAATTTATTCCAATACCTCTCCCACATGAACTGTTGAAGACAGATTCAGGAACTATAGTTGGAGATATTGTTATTTACAGTATAATGGGACTCGCCCTGTGCCCCATTGCAATGAAAAGATGACCCTTGTAGACTGGCATTTTTCACACACTGCCTACAAGACGGCACGTACCTGCAGTGTAAAGTGATAGGGGACAGAATCATATCTTAATTCTTACTCATGGAGAAATCACTACTATGATACATGCTTCAGCATCAATTGCTCTAAGGTCAATTTCCTACACTATCAGAATTCCCAATATCAAACCCTGGATCCCCACTAAACCTATTAAAATGTATAACCCTATTTTAAACAAATAATCCGTAGCCCTAAAGACCTAAACCATGCAGGACTTGACATTTACAGGCGCCTGGGACACACGGGCACCCATATCTGCATGTAGGTCAGGACCACCACAATTTCAAACTTTTACATAGGGCTCATGCATAAAGACCTTAAAAGGTTTAAATCTTGATCCCTTCACGAAAAATGTTGGTGTGAAGCCCTGCCCAAGCCTCACCTAATCTGAACATAAAACCCCATTGCAACCCTAACCTAGAAAGCTGGAGCAAAATATTGGATCACCATAAAAATCTCATACTGCCTATGAATCAGGCTACATTCTGCATGTGAGTTTCAAACATTTTAGCGTCTGGAATTCCAGCCTTATGAAGAGGTTATACCCTATGCCAAACTACTGTAACCTATCCATAATGAGTTTTCCAAATTGCCTACATGTGTAAAGACCATTTGAATTCTCCTGGATTAAAAGCAAATGAAAGTTTTATGCTTATTGCAGGATTAAGAATGGCAAACAGCAAATTGTTGGCAAACAACAGAGGACCATTCACACTCGGTATCTTAAACATTGTAACTCTTCTATTTGCAACTTTGGGAATATATGCTGGAAGAAACTAAAATCGCCATGTGTTTGCTTAGAGCAACAAGGGCATTATCTCATGTTTAATATTTAACACAGAGTTAACACCCTTCTGGCTCTAAACAGATGATACATGTATTAGAAATCAATGCATATACACTATCACATGTACATATACATAAAAATATTTTCCTTATATATACGTGTGATTCTGTCACCTGACATCAATTGGTAATAACTGTCATTTTTGCCAAAGGGTTATATTCTACTTGCCGAAATATATAAGCGAAATAATCAGGAAATTATTTGTTAGCCTGAAATGAATAAGTGTAAACAACACAACATACATTAGAGATTGGATAATTTAGTTTTCTAATGCTGGTATTATAAAACAAAAAAAATATTACCCTCCCCCCCCCCAAAAAAAAAAAAATCAAGGCTGATATGAATGAATTAAACAAATATATATGTGAATACAATGCTTTGAATTTATAAAGTTTAATATGTTACACCTGTACATTAATTCATACATGAATCCACAATTACATGAATCCACAATTTAAATGGCGGTGAAAAAAAGAGAAAAGAATTGCCATAACTGTCAACCCTATGCCAATGCATTGCACGAAAGTAGAGTTGCAGCATTGATCCGCACCATATACAATGTACCATAATATTTTATTTTTTTAAGGATATCCAGGGAAGTATGAACACAGCTCAAGTGCAATGTTGTAGCTGCATGACACGATTATGACATGATCAAGTTTTTGTCATCTGTGTGTGTGTCGGTATGACCAATTCTTCTGACACATCCACACATACATTGTACTTGACGTTTTCTTTTTTACCCTGGTGAAAGCCGAGCTAAACTGATGCCAGCACGTGGGATTTCAATAAAGCTAACTTTCAGTTCAGGTAACGGATTGCATTTCAAGATAAAACTGGCCTAGAGTTATTCTGCATTATTTATGACACAGGGGTGGGTTGTTTGGAAATAACAAAAAATAAGCAAATTAAAGAAAAAAATGATGCTAAAAATCATATTCACTGAAAAGCACAACTGAAAATTGAATGTACATTCAATTCAATTTCAATTCAATTTTAATTTATTGTCCAATATTGGAAATTTGTTTTGCTCACATTTTACAAGCATACAAAGAATCAAAATAACTTGACATACATCATATACCATGACATAGAAATCTTTCAGAATAATGTTATACAGTAGTTTTCTTACGTTACATGTACAGTATGTACAGCATACTCTATGACGGTCTGGAGCCTCAGGACTATTAATCCAATTTCCTTATTTTTCTTTCCTCATTTCTCAGCAACTAAAAGTTTGTAGTGAAATCAGAAGAAGATTCATTTAAGAATCAGTGTTTATTTCATTTGATTCTGTGAGCCTTTATTCCCCAGAATTGCCAGAAATCATTTAGCAACATTTTCTAAGAAATTCTCTGAATCTCTTTAATCAAAAGTGATACCGGTAGTACAAACTGCACTCTTACACAGAAAAAAACAAAAGAATGAAGCTGTAGTCTGGCTACATGTTATTGGTTAGGGAAATTATGACAATTTGGGTCTTGTTCCATAGAACTTTCTATCAAAAACATATCCCATTTCTCTAACAGGTTTGCTAACAGCCAATCAAATGCAACAATTTCAGAAGCTAATAACAGTTATTGTAACTGTTTAACAAGTTTTATGAAGTGGGGCCCAAATCATTTAAAGAATTTCACAGATCATTTTAAGTTGAGCAGTTCATACCTTTCCTAATGATGTTATTTATAGATAATACGACATGATTCTTCTCTACCTGTCATGCCAGTTCCAGTTAGCCTTACTTTTTGACATTTTCATTGTCTCTCGGAACACATGGTCCTGAGAGGAAATGAACAATTGAGATTAGTGTCATGTACTTTGATGACATTGAACCGCTATCCACAGACTCATTAGAATGTGGCAAGTCCTCAATTCACCACATCCATGAAAAACAGATCTAAGGTATTGCTTAATGTTTATCACATAGCAGTTCAGAGTTACAAAGACCTGAATGATTCATTTTTTCCTCCTCAATTTTTCAACAATTATTGAATTATGAATCAAAGTGAATGGAAATTACAAAGTCAACAAGAATATGCCAATTTGCTCATGAACATAAATGTACAAATTTCACTCCGCATTGCCAATTACAGACTTGGTTATTTTTTTATCAAATCAGTCTTATTCATGAACAGCAAAATGTATTTTAACGGAAGTGGAATTTTCCAGTAATTTTGCACTCTCTGCTCATGTGTAATTTGGAAGTCAGAGCATTCTGGATCAACAGATTAAAATAAATCATCACGATAAGGAGACACTACACTGATATGGGATAAAAGGGTAGCCTCATGGATGATTTGTGATAGACGTTTCCCAATGAACAACAGTCAGGTGTGAAATAGTACCTGGTAAAGTACTACATGTATTTCCCTATGTGATAATCCTGCATCGGGCTCAATACTACAGTATATGGAACAGGTGCCCAGTGCATTTGGGCCCTCATAATCTATGTCTACACCCCCCAAAAAAATGTTGGAGGGATGGGGCAGGCATGCACACATGCCCCCAAAAAAAAAAAAAAAAAATAGTAATTAATTCTGAAGTCTAATGAAATAAGACGGTGTGGAGCCCTGCCTACAAGCATTGCAAACCAGAAATTCAATATGCATGAAACTTTCACATATTCCATGAGTGATCCCGATTTGTGAAAGTTTCATGCCCTTAAATGAATGCCAAGTCGACAAACTGACACAACACTGAATTTTGCAATTCACTATTAAAGCTTATTTCCACAAACACCACTGTCATTTCACAATTTGCAAAAGGTTCACTTTGCCTGAATTTGTGGTTCTAAAGTAACCTTCTAATATCTACATGTAGGACCAAGAAGTATGTTTGAGACACTTTTACTTGCAATGATGATTGATACAGGCTTCCCATGATAATTCATTGGATGAGATATGTATGACTCCAAAGTGGTATTGGAAGTTGTGCTTAAATGTCAATGGTATATGAGGTTTTCCTTCTTGACTTTGTTTTTCGAGATTAATGATGATAGTTTACTTACATTGTAAAACCGCAGATCATGCGGTCTGCTATGACTCTTTTGGGCCTTCCCAACTACTCATGTCATTGGTTAAATGACAAACTTTTTTTGACACATACACAGTCACAAGAGATTTTTTCCTGGGGCACATCAAACTGAATATTAGTGCAGAGTCTAAAAATTTGGCCTCTCGATGCTCAGGTATTTGCCTTAAACATTTTCCCCAAAGATGCAACTCAGGGTGCGTTTATCATGTCTTGCCACTCAGAATCAGCGTTTCTATATGTACATATCGAACCCCACTATACGAACGTGTTTTGCGGGATGTTACGTTTATCGACTCGACAAGATTCAAAATAAAGGACTTGTCTCTGCGCAGCTGCTTTGCGCAGCTGCTTTGCGCCGTTTGACCCAGGAAGCAGATTAGCCTGGGAAGGTCCGATTTGTATATATGGTTCAAAACAGCTTTGCGTTTATCATGTCTCAGAAACGTGATTCTGGCTGTATGTCACATTCAAAATGCACTTTTTTTGGCGTTTCAATATACCCATATCTACAACTGTAAAGACGTTTGAAAAAGGCTTTGCGTTTATCACCTTAAAAATTTGCCTGAAAGACGTTTGAAAACGCTGATTCTAGGCAAAAAATTGCACGATAAATGCACCCTCAGTCAGGATCAAACCCTACATGTCAGTTGACCTGAGAGCCGTGGACTAGACCAACTCACATTTGCTCAAAGATTATTTTCAGGATGGCTCTTATTTTTCAAAGAAATGTTTAAATGAATGTGAACTGAGCCTTGATGACTGCGATTGGGTGTTTTTTTTAATGAGGCAAGTAAAGTTGTAGATCTAGCTATCATCTAATTGGGGTGGTATTAAAGTCTATAAATTTAGCCTCCCAATAATGAAAGTATAATCACAAAAGTCGAGAACCATGAGAGCCAACCACAACACCAACTCCCATTTGCCCGAAGAGCATTATTCTGCTTATAGCCCTCAATTGTCAAAGGGCAACCTATATAAAGTGGTAAATTAGGTCTTTATGTGCGTTTTTGTAATTAAGTTTTCACAGGCAGGTATCAATCGGACATGATTCTTTACATTTGGGTATTTACTTTTGATATCATCATCCAAAATACACGACTCTGGATCAAACCTGACTTGACCTGAGACCCGGCCACTAGATCAACTAAAGTGTGATATGGGCCTTGAGCTTAAAAACAGGTACACTGACAGATAGCGTCTACATTCTGTCTATGACCTCTATTTTCTTTGAAATATGATTGAGACACCACCAGTAGTCGACATCTAGATCCTCTAGTTGCCAACACCACATCCTCTGTGAATTAATCCATTTCCTTACTGGATTTTGTCCAGATTTCAATAACTTCCGGTAGGCATGCTTGTTACCTCTGCATGCCCTGTATACTCCCTGGATTGAATGAGATGATACAAATCCTGATTTCCTCTGGAATGAAGTGATTGTAAACGTATCAAAAGGATTAACATAATTGTTTTTAAATCTTATATTCTGCACTTGTTTTGTTTCACTGAGAGATTTTCTGCTTAGTATAGCACAAAAATCATGGTTTTAATTCATATACTTTTCTGGCTCTCAACAGATAGACATTTATAGTTAACACTTAACAACTAAATTATTCACACCCTTACCAAGTTTTGTTAGTTTTTAAATGTATATGTGAAAAATTGACTTGTCCCGATTAATATGTTTCTTGAAAATGTAACATATTAAAGCTTACATGTACATCTAAAAGTATTAAACAAAGGCCCTAATTTAACCAGTCCACCTTTTATTCTTGAGTAAGCCATAACACACAAAAACATCAAATTTACAAGGGGTAAGAATAATTTAGTTGATAACTGTACATGATTGTATAATGATCTTGAGAATTCTCTGGCTCAAAAACATGATTTTTGTGCTATACTAAGCGGAAAATCTCTCAGTGAAACAAAAAAAGTACAAAATATAAAATGTTGTGTTGATTTTTTGTTGATGTTATTGCCTGCATCATACTGTAAGCAATGAATGATAATGCAGACCTACAAGTGAGCACGTACATGTAACAGGAACTATTCAGAAGTGAAATTGCTCTTGAAATTAAAAGTGCATTCACCCCATTGTTTCATAAAATATTCAATTGGGTTCCATCCAAAAAATGACATAAATGAATGTTCAGTTCCCCACGTGTAGCTTCCTTGACCCAGAAGTCACAATGTAATTTAGGAGACATTACATCCCACTCACGCACAAAATGTGTAATTGTGAGTCCTGTTTTAACTGATGAACAAAATCTCACATTTTGTGTCATAAAGAAAAACTAACAAATGTTTGCATCAACATGCATCTTTGTTACTATAATGTCATCTACATTTACATTGTGATGCGTAAAACCTCATACATACAGTGTATAGGTAAATGCTGAGAAAAAAAAATGACATTAGCAAATGAGCAATAAGAAAAGACATCATGAATTCACAAACTAAATAAGTCGAGGGTACAATTTTGAAAAATGACAAAGAATTCCAAATTGGGAGAAGGGAATTACAAGAATAGTAAATTATGACGTTTTTTAGTTTCACATACACGGATGATATAAAGGTATGCCATAAATGTCTGATCTCCTCTGAATCTATCTTTTCTTCGACATGGCATTCGACTCACCTAGCATCATGAAAACATGTCACTTTGACCGTATTTGGTAATTGAGTTCCATTGCAATCTAAGCCCAGTCTACACTTTCAGACCCAGATGTACAGTATGCTGTTCTTAAAGAGGCCTTTCATGTTTTTGGACCTGTGAACATTTGTATCTCAGATTGAATGAAGTTGTTAAATGAATGCATGAATTAGTTTGGGAATATTTTAAGGAAATGGTTAGAAAGGATCAGTGGGTGTGCGCATGTACATGTATAATGGAAAATTGTTCAAGTTTTGGTTTACTCTAAACAAAAATTAATGTCATTTCACTTTCCCCTCCCCTCTAAACATTGAGTCCTGAGGGCCAAGGAGGGGGAAGGGGGGTCTGATGTAAGATTGTGTTGGAAGGCACATGTCATCACTTGTTACAATTAATCGGAGTTGATCACATCACATACATGTACCTGAAGGTGCTTTTCCAGTGGGTCCACGGCCAAATGTGATTACATTGCATAGCAGCAGGAATGGTGTTTGTTGTGTGTAGACTAGCATGGATGACTGTAGATTGTTTATGCAGAGAAACCCTGTCTAAACTAAACTTGAACCCTTGCGCCTCCCAACTTTGTGCTAGAACTTGCAATGATATCTGGGCAAGACCGACCGGTAAACATCTGGGGAATTCATCACCCGTAACATCTTTTCAGTGCCAGAAGGGTGTTGACTCTGTGTTGAAGCATATGAGTTAATGCCCTTCCAGCTCCATACAGACAATAATGCGTATCACCAATTCTACCTTGCTTTTCTGCATGGGCTTCCTAAGAATAGTAGCAACATCACCCTACATCAAATTAGTTGATTGTTTTGTGCACAGCATGAAAATCAATGAAAATCAGGGATTCCAATTTAGTTAAGATATTGTCATTGATTTACACCTGTACATGTCTGTTTTCTCATTGCTTTTGAGATACGTCTGTTTGGAGCCATAAGGGCATTTACTCTGTAATAAAGTATATGAATTAATGCCCTTCTGGGAGCCATAAGGGCATTTACTCTGTAATAAAGTATATGAATTAATGCCCTTCTGGCTCCAAACAGACCATACAAGGCTGACGTACATTGGATAGAGTGATTTGAACCGACATGTTCACTTTTTCAGTTTTCAGGTTTCCACAATTCAAAAGTAAAATTCATTGATAAAGTATCAAAATGCATTCTTTTATTATTTACATTTTTTTCAGCATTACATGTACATAGATTGGGATGAGGGAAGGAGGATAGGGGGAGAGTTTAAATATTTTTAGACTCTGTGTATAGACTCCTACTTGGCTACCTCATGTTATTCCTTCAAATTCCAATACATTATCTTCAATCAGCATGTGTAAAGTAAGGGGCAGATGAAACTATGTTACATTACCGGTAGCTGGGGAGATGTCTAAAACTACAAACACAGTGTTCTTCTCTCCCTTCAGTGAGACTTATAATATGCCTGACTTGTATCTCATGTTGTTCCTTTAATTTTAAATTGACATTATTATCCTCCATCTATGGATTAGATGTTCAAGATGTGGCTCAAACGTTAAGATGAAGGCAGGATGAGGGAGAGGATTAACAAATAATGCAAACACAATGGTTTTCCTTTTCATTTTGTACCCTGCAGGCTTGCTCCATCATAAACAACAAACTCTTTTCTTTTCTTCCATTTAAAATGCACATCATTATCTTTAAACGAGCATATATGCACACGTACATTATGTGAGAGATATCAAAGCCATTCTATGATAATGATGCATTCATTCAAATACATTCAAAGCCATTGAGCTTCAGAGAGCCAGGCAGGGCATTCACATGTACACGTAGGTTATATTTAGAGCGCTGGAATATATTAAAACTAGGAGACACCGAGGAGCCTGCAAGGGCTTACGCATGGGATGGGAGTCCTGAGCGTGTCTCAAGATGTATGAGCATAGACTTCACTTTCCCACTAATTTGTTTAAAGATGTATGTGTACATGTATTAACTTACAATTACAGTTACAACAATTGCACATAAAAACTACAGAATACAGTTACAGTTAAAAACTTGGAATCCAAAGAAAGGAAAGAAAGAGAAGCTATGTACACATACTGTAGGTAGTTTGAGAGAGGGTGAGGGGTGCATTTGCATTATTGTTTGGCTATATTAAGGAACAACTGAGTTCATACAAATTAGTAGACATTGGGGAGCCTGTAAGGGGTAGCGCATGGGATGGGAGATCTGAGTGTGTCTTATTTTGTATGCGAAAGAAGCGCGGACTTCACTCTGACATTAGAATTTTTATAGATATTTACCTACAATTACATTTATAGGATTTACAGTAAGAAAACTAGGAATCAAAATAAATATGAAATAAATATGGAAAGGCAATTGAGCTTGAGACAGAGAGGGGTGGGGGTGGGGGAGAGGGGGAGCAAGGGGGAAGAGGGGGAAGAGGGGAAGAGGGAAAGAGAGGGAGAGGGGAGAGAAAGAGAGGGGGAGAGAGATGGGGAAAAGGGGGGGGCATAGCACTACATGTAGTTCGTTGTACATACATGTACATATGTACATGTAGATACCAAAGAGCTTGTACGGGCTTCAAACAGGGGGATTATAATACATGATTTAAGGGCAAATTTTAACAGGAGCATTATAACTTGGCATTTAAATACTAGAAATTATAAATTAGTATTACAATTTGAAAACTCTAGATCAAAATAAATAAAAGAAAGAAAAGTCATTGAAATTTGAATGCTATCATGCAGTGTACATGTAGCTTGTGAGAAAAAAAGAGAAAGGGGGATGGCATGAACATGTACAGAAGGGTATATTTAGAACACTGGAATACAAAGTACATGTAGTAGACTCTGTAAGGAGCCTCTAAGGGCTTTCCAGTGGAATTGGAGACCTGAGAATGATTTATTTAAAGGTACTACCTTTAAATATGCGAAAGAAGCATAGGCTTGACATTTACATTTTACAGTTAGAAAACTCAGAATTAGAATACAGGAGAGAAATCATCAGGGATTGCTACAATTGACACCTCAGGATATTTATTTCAATAGCATTCTAAAGATTAACTAGAATATAGAAGCTAGACATGTATACATGTATGTACATCACAATGACTGATCTAGGGTTTTAAATCTTGAGCATCAATTCATTGAATTCAATGCACATTAATGTAAATACCTCTGTGATCCTTTATAACAAGTTAAAAAGTAACTTTCTTGCTGTGAAAAAAAGGTTTTCTGAGAAACCCTATATCTTGTTATGATTTAAAATATAATTATAATATATTATACTTATATCCAGATGACCAACAAACAACATAGTGTTTGCATAGTCCAAATGTCACATGTATTGTAGAGTTTCCAATTTGTAATAGCAAAAGAAAGCCCCCTCATTTAAGCCTCATATACTTGGAAAGCAGTTTCAATCCTATCCATTTGTCAACAAGTGATATTTAAAGGTATCATCTAACATTTTTGAACATCCATCTTTAAACTGGTTGAAAAGGCAAATTCAGGTAAGCACACTTTTTTAAAAAGTGATTTAAAGTTACATTTAACAAATTTGACTTTTTCTTCCCATAACTAATAATGCAATTGCCTTGAGTAAATGAATGTTATAATTACTTGCAAACATATTTCAATTTGATGGTTTCATTGATGTTTCAAACACTATAGCCCCAAAATGTCAAATAGTTCTAAATTAGACTACAGTACTCATTTAAAACTTTCACAGCCTAAAGTTTCATGATTTTAAAACTACACCATTTGTTTTAAATCAACAAAATGAACAAAGTATCAATAAAAGGGGGGAGTGTTGGAAAATAATAGGTTCATGGAAAGAAACATTCACAAATCTGGACCCATTCATAAAAGTTATGAAAGTACTGACCTCCATGCACGCACAGGTTTCGGGGGTTTACCCCAATTACAATTGTCACGGTAGACTTTCCCTTTAAGCATTTAATAAAGTGCTTACAATAAATCTCATCTTACTCTCTGTGGATCCCTGGCTTACCGATTACATTCCCCTGCAAGCCCTCATCCATCAAAGTTAATTTCTTACGATTCCAATGAAATGAGTCATTAGAAAAGTGCATATAAATCTATACATCATCTGTTTGGAACCAGAAGGGCATTAACTCATAAGTCTCATATACTATAACACCGAGTTCACGCCCTTCTGGCGCTGTACCGATGGCATGTGCATGTGAAAGCTCCATAATTAATCAGTGAATGTGAGCTAAACAGGGCTTGTCAAGCTTAAAGCTAAAGCTAATCTGGAGTTGGGTAATGGAATCCAATTTAAAGAGTTACCGTCTTTGCAATGGTCTGTGAATTGTTTCAAATGCAATATTTAGTTGGCTCAAAAGGACTAAGAGAATATACTGTAGCGTCTGCTTAGAGCTGTACGGCAGGGCCCCACACTACCTTATTTGAAAGGGGCTCTGAATTTGAGTTTTGAATGTCTTTATACATGAGCCCTATGTAAACAAAAATGAAAATTGAGGGACCAGACCAAGATTTGTGGCCTATGTGTCCCGGGCACCTGTTAGGGTCGAGCCCTGCTATACGGTCTTTATTAATGTCATCTATCACAGGGCTAACAGGCTTCTCGCTCTAACAGTCAATAAATAAACTAATTAAACCTTGCTAGAAATTACATTTACTGACAAAACATACGTATGTACAGTGTATCAAACAAGAATCAAAGCAACCAGACCGACACTAGGACACCATACCAGCAACAGACCAAACAGGAAATTACATGGCCCCTAATAGCTAAGCGGTCAGTTTGGACTTTGGAGTCGGTCTGGAGCAAGTTTTGCAGTGTGATTAAGTTACAAGACTTTTGTTAGTATAATGTTTAACATAGATGCATTGAGACTTGTTTCCTTTGATTTCCTTTGATATACCGGTATCCTTACTCATTACTGAACCATTTACAGTTTCTACAATAATCATTATTAAAGCAGATGTCGTTTCTTTCTAGTCTTGGACGTACATTTTGTATTTGTTTTTCTGTGAGAATACTTTTTCTATCATTAGATCAGTAGATTTATTAATGTAAAGTCACATGGATTTGAAAAGAAGACCTTCGGGTTATATAGTTATTTTAATAGTTAATCCTTTTCTTTTCCTGGCATCCATGTGACTCCCTTGAAATCTTACTCATTTTGTATTCACTTTTTCTTGATTTTGTCTTTGCTGAATAGATAATAATACCAACTAATATATTACCAGACTTTTCAACATTACCTTTGACAATTTTGCACAGTATTGCCCCCTCCCTCAATCAATAAAAGTATGACTAATATGGCTGTCAACATAGACTTCCGGAAATAACCTAATAAATCGGCACTCCCCTGAAACGCTATTGTTCTGATCATTTGTATTCACTATGCACCGACATGTTCAATGTTCCATGTTTAAAAGTCCTACCGACAATCTCCAATCTCTTGAAACCTGTACAATAAAAAAAAATGCATAAATATATTCATACACGCACGATATGTTGAGGTGTAGACTGGCAAATTCATGTTGGCAACAACCATTATTCATCAAATACACTGTACATGTAGTAACTATAAAAGCTGGAGTCTAATGGATTTTACACAGTGTATGTGATGTAATGAATGAATCTGAAGCATATAATTTCACTGCATCTCATGAATTCTTCTAAATACTGTCTGATTAGAGCCAGGTCTGGGTGTCATTCACTCTGTAGCTCCAAACAGATAATGTGTTAATTGCAATTAATTCAGGCTAATGTTCAAAGGGTGTAAGGTGTACATGTATAGTGTAATGCAATAAATATCGGTACATGGAGATGCAGCAGAAGTAGAAGCAGATTAATATTAGGTAGCTTCCTTAGCAGTTTGATGATGATGACGACGACGACGACGACGACGACGACGACGATGATGATTGTTTTACCTGACTGCTAAGAAAGCACAGAGTGCTTGTAAGTAAGCAACCAGGGGACTGACGGCTTTACGTCTTCTCTGAGGGACTCAGTAATGAGGATTAATGCCTTACAAAAGGGCACGAGTGCATTGACTTGGTTTCGAACCTGGGACTTTCCAGTTACAATACCACTGCTCTACCACTGAGCCACCCCGCCTCCTCCTACAGGATGGTACATGTAGTAGTTGGGAAGGCTATCTGTTTGGAAGTGACTTTTAAATTGGGCCCGCCCAGTCCCATGTACCGTAGCTAGAACACTGGTGCGTGGTAATCTTACTTTCAATCAGCGGCGACCTTGGCAAAACTGAGTAATTTGCATTTAACCGAAAACCATCCGGTTTTGACTAGCGGTTAAACGGAATTGGAAATATCCATGATGTTACAGCACTAGTCTTGACCTGCTAGGCAGTATATTGCTTGACTCATTTTGTTAACAAAACTATCATACCACCCAAGTGAATGCATTATGTAAATAAACACATGCACACACACACAATGTGTACATGTACATTGTATGCAAATCTGTAGTAGATGTTAAAGTGGTCAAATGGTCAATTGACCAATTGAGGGACACATTAACCCATATATGGCCATGGTCTATCTTCAGCAGCATTAGAATACAGTATCTCTTTTGTCATGATTATAATGTACATTCTTCATGTACAGTTAGTAAATGTACATGTACAGGTAATATACAGGTACCTACAGTGTAGCACATTCAACATTCCATTTCGAAAAAAGTCCCTAAAACTTTTGGACATCTTTTCAATTTACAGTGTACATGTACACTGTGAGCGTCGAAAAAGTGATGTCCGTATTAAAAAGACGCCATAGACTGAGCTGCCTTAGTGTATCCAGAAGACACAAATGAATGGATTATTAGATGACTTTATCATGAAGTTCAACCATGAGACTAAAGCAGTGGAGAATAAAGGCTCATTCACACTCAAATGTATACTGTATAATGCAGTAAACCACACTCCTTTATTAAAAGTGTGAATGAATACTGAATAGCAGGTGAGGATTGAACAAAAATTAGCTGCGCACAGCTAGGGTCCTACGCATCACTCACACTGTAACTTTGTATTACAGTACACAAAAATGTGAAGCGCACTATAAAACTTATCTTACCCTAGCAGTTATGTACATCGGCATATATACATGTACATGTATATGAACAGGGCTTTGCAGATAATTAACAGCATGATGCTCTTCCACACCAACTGTGTGGAAATTCAGAAATAGTTTGACCTCATTAACACAATGATAGGTGGGCTGTTTACATGTACACTGTAGGTAGATGACTGGATGTTTGTAATTAAAATGCCATATCAAGGAAATGTATTAATTCCAATTTTCCAATTAATTATTCATTACAAAAGTACAACTACAGTACATTCACATTCTACATGTTCATGTTAATGTAGACATCATCGGTACAGTTAATACTAAATTATTCATACCGTTAACAAGTTCGTAATGTCTGTGAAAAATTGATTTGTCCCGATTTATGGTTCTTGAGAATGTGACATGTTACATGTACATCCAAAATTATTCAACAAAAGCCCTAATCCTACCAGTCCACCTTTCATTCTTGAGATACAAAAAACACAAAAACATCAAATTTAACAAGGAATATGAATAATTTAGTTGTTAACTGTATAACAATATGTGTGCAGAGAAAAAGAGGGAATTTTTTCCAAAGATCTAGCAAAGAGCAACTTTAAATAGCTCTTGAAATCTGAAGAAAAAAGCTATGGTACCGTACACAGAGAAAGATCGATCGAGCTCTGGTAAAAAATAATACAACGTTGTGAGAAAAATCACACTTCCATATATTTCTTAACGGAGCCCCTGTGAAAACAAAAGTACTTTTGACACTGACATCATTGTACATATATCACCATCCCTTGTAATGGATCACAACACATAACGCTACTGTAATGTCCTCAAGAGTCAAGACTACCGTTAGTGTGACTGACATGGGAGGGACAATATATAAAGCAATGCTTCATCCCTTCAATGACCATGTGTACAAATATTTTACATGTAAAAATAATTTCACATCGCATGTGACCTGTATTACACACAACAGAAATCATCCCCATAGTGGATGCAGGTACAGACTACATTCCAGGGCAATCACAATTTTCCTTTCTCCTTGAATAAAAGGATATCTGAAGTTCCTGAACATGCATGTGATTTACAAGTATAGTGTACATGTACAGTACACACATCAGAAATATTTGTATACATGCAGTGTGTAACATACAGTAGTACAGTACTGCAATTAAAAACATGTAATTATAAAGGAGGTGCATGAATCTATAATCAATTAACTAGCAAACAATTACAATTTGTATCTGAAAAGAAAGGGCAAATCTCTGCACATACCTCTACATACATGTACATTCAAACAGATGATGGGTGGAAGAAAAAGGTGAAATCACAATGGGCTCTCCTCCATGCACACAACTTCACAAGTCCAAGGCTACTACTCTTCTCCTGCTATAGTAATAAATACAGATTCATAATCAGCTGCAACTCATGCATGTACATCCATCCTCTGATCAGCGGGATACCCCACGACTCATTCTCATCTAAAAACCTGGGCAGGACGGAGCATCTCCGACGATGATGCCCTAATGCATTACCATGCCAGACAAAGCAAGGTGAAAAACCTAATCATCCGCAATGTAACCTGGATGCACGCCTGCACTGACTGACTGGCGGTGAGCTGGCCTGACTGACTCACTGTGATGATTACATCGAGGTATGACAGGCTTTAATATGATGACGGGGAGACACACACAGAGACTGCCCTCATTTGTCAAAAACAATACACTTGGTAGATTGTACACTTGTAAATGTGGGCGTGTGAACTTGTGTACATGTGCAGTCAGGAGTACCTGGGCATAAATGTATGTATGGACATCTAGGCCTACAGTAGCTAGCCTCCCTACAATGTACACACAGTGGAGTAGCATGGGTCCAGGCATTATTAAAGGGGCCCCAGCATCATGGGGAGGGGGTGGGACCTTGTCTTACTCAGTAGAAAAATGCAAATCAGCAAAGACATTCTTAGGGAGAGGGCATGGAGGGGTATTAGCATCTGCTTTTTTCTCTCCCATTTTTCTCCTTTTTGTCTTTTTCTTTTTTCTTTCTTTTTGCCAAATGATGGGGAAATGTGTGCCCCCCCCCCACCCCCAAGACTGCTAGCTATGCAGGCTATGTTCAGATTGAGGACTTCGAACAATCAAACACAATAGCTAAATGTGAGAATGAGTGATATAATTAAATTCCAGATTAGATTAGTTTGGTATTTTATGAAATTGATGGGGGGAAACATGTTCCTGACTCACTAATTATTTCAAACACATTAAAGTTTATAGGCCTAATGTAGTGGTTCATATTTTCCTTCCACATGTGCTCATTTGTGATTTAACCGCACTACAGGAAATTTGTGATTTTTTTTTTCTTTAACACAGGGGTGATAGTGAGAGTTACAAAAAAAAAGGCTTTAGAAATCCAAGCAAAGCAAGTCATGAAAACACAGCACCTCACCCCCTAATTTAAAACCAGATTTACATCGATCGCAGGGACTATCCATTTTTGGAGAAAAAACATCCCCCCAAAATCAAAATAAATCAAAATAAATCCAAAAAATCCCCCCAAAGGCGGGGAAAAAAGATTTTAAAAATCGGGAAACTGATTTAAATAGGGAAATTATCAGACTTGTTAACACCTAGTCTTATCTATTTTGTTGTGGCTTTGATTTTTTTTGTATCTTCAACACAGCTCTTCTCCTTACAGAGTTTTAAAGAGCTACATGTCCCTCAATTTTCTTAAGAGTTTTGCTGCACCTACTGTACGTACATGTAAACTGTAATACTGTATGTACATATAATTTATGTTTACATGCACATTACCAGCCTCGTCTCACATTCAATTTGATTTTAAATTCATTAATCATTCACAGGCAGTCTACCATGTAACTTCCACTCAATCCAATGACGTCGTTGACGATCGGCAGTGCAGGTCTGACTGATATCACGGAATGAGTAAGAGTGAGTGGAGGGCTTTGTTTACATTTCTGTTATTCAGGCCAATATATCTCACTAAGATGTAGATGTATCACACAGTCCACATGCATGCAGTGCAGTGAGGATGTAGTCTGCAAGCACAGACTCTAATTTGACAATAAAAGACAATTGCATAAAGTCTGGAGCAGAGCCTAGTTCTGTCAGTCTCTGGCTGTGTTAGGAGCAGCTCAAGTACATAGCCTATGGGATGCAGTAGACCATGCAGTCGGCATAGTCTATAAGTTCAGACACTCTACTACGCACTACGACTAAAAAGGGTTTGTGCATGCAAACTAACGAGGATGATTCATATGTATGGGGTTTGTGTGCAGTGCGTCTGCTCTAACGTGGCAGTGCAAGCAATTCACAGCTCTCCACTCCTAGCCTCGGACATTGCCATGGTGAATGTTCTCTATTCAAATAAATGCCAACTTTGCACTTTACATTAACCTAATTTACAAATATAATGTGGTAAGAATGATCAGGGGAAATGGGCAGTGCAGTAGGCCAAACATGACTACCAGAATTGAATGGACATGTTGATGGTGTACTTTAAAAGACTGTATATTGTTCTACCCTGACCCATGCCCCTGACCCATGCCCCCCCCCGCCACACACACAAAGAAAAAATTAAGACTTTGTTCAAGTTGACTTTTACCACATAATCTTATCTTCTCTATCTTCTATTTTGTTTTATATTGTAAATGATAAAAACAAAAAACCTGATTCAAAATTTCAAATATTGCCTTCCCTCAAAATGGGACTTTTATGTAGATTGTACGTACTTGAAAATTGGCCCAAACAATTAGTTCTATTAGAGTCAGGGACTTGTGTGATTTTATAATAGTCAGTTGACTTACATGTAGGTCACATTGGAACTTTAAATAAAAAGCAAGATACATGTACATTCTATGTACACTACCGCTCAAAGGTTTTGGCACAACGGTTCGGTTACGGTTTGGTACCGTTTGTCCTATCGTAAGCTTTCCGCGGTTATCTCCAAGCTTTTGTTGTTCGGTGAGAATCCGCGGGAAGCTATCGGAGCGCAAACGGTGAGCAAACGGTGAGCAAACGGTGAGCAAACGGTTAGCCAGAGAGCGCACGCGCGGATTTCTTTCTCAGAACGGTGAACGGTGAAACTCCGCGGTTAGCTAAAGAGCGCACGCGATGAAAGGCTGTATTGTGACGTAACAATGACTGATTTTACAAAGCCGCATGTAGATCTAGGAATCACGTTTGCTATAAATGTTTAAAGAATGAAGACTTGTGCTCTGCATTCGGAACGATTCTGGTGAAGATAATGATGGTGACGTTTTAATGAAGTTGTTAATGGTGATGATGACGATGAAATCATGATGAAATTATGATGAGATGGTGGTGATGATTGTGGGGCGGTGGTTACTGGTTAGGTCTTAGGATGATCGTGAAAATGACGATTGTAAATTTGATGTTGATGAAAAATGAGGGAATACATATTAGCGATCATTTTTAGTTGTCGACGTGAGATTCGCTAGAGGCTTGATAATAAAATCTTTAAAATAGAATGGATCAATGACTGTCACTGTCTTAGGAGTGTCGATTAGACCAGAGTTGATTTAACAGGAAAGAATGAAGGAAAGAGAAAGAATGAGAGGCAGGCAGTTTTGACAAAATTTGAAAAGTACTGGATGGAGTTGGAGAAAGCTGAAGATATTATTCGGGAAGGAAAGGAGATGAGGTATCATCAAGGCCAGAATGGGGGAAAAAACAAATAAAATGATTATGGTATATATATGAAAAGGGGAAATGGCTATCGACTAAACAGTGTTGATTAGTTATAAATATAATTAGGCAAGACACGAACACGTTAGTCTATTTCCCGCACAACTTTCTACTTCTAGTTCCTCTTTATATCCATTCATTCATAAAATTAATGATTTATTGAATAAAAACTTCAATGGCAGCCGTGCAAAGCTGCATTGATGATGTGTACAGTATAAACGAATTATAAATTGACAACTGACAATTACAAGTAATACAAAATCACAATCAAATATGGTTTTAAAAAATCATGATCAAAATATGGAATATATAATTATAATTTATACTGCCAGAATTACAGACAAAAGAACATGACAAAAATGTAGTACCGAGAATGAGAGAGAGAGAGTGAAAGAGGAGTGTATGTAAGTGATGTAGTAAGGAGGAGGTAGACAATCGTAGAGAGTAGCCATTTCCTATTTCCTCCATTCCTGTCAAAAGTAATCCAAACTTATCAAAAACTAATCAAAACCTTTCCGAATATTCAATCAATTTTTTTAGATACTTCTTGCTGTAAGTCAGGCCCATGTTCGGGTTCGGTGGTATAATATTAATAGCAAGACCAAGAAAAGTTCGTAAATATACTCACCCCTAAACTTGATTTACTACGCTCGCGTGGCTCCTGTCAAATTCTACCAGTTTTTAACCAGCAAGCCCCCCAGGGAAACAATTTTATCTCTTATCTTGTCGACATAATTATATCATTCAACGACTCGACTCTTATCTCAATCTCTTGTTGAGTGACTTGATGACAGAGAAAGTCCATGTTACGCAATGTCTCCCTTTGGTTCCCACGCTCGGACCTGTAGTTCTTGGAGCCTTGCCAACTGCTCATGAATATTGATGTTTGCGGTTCGACAATGCAACATAAATATTTTAAAGGGTAAGTCGAGTTGTTTTCTTCTTTCCTACTACGAACACATCCATTTCTATGAAATAATATTTTATTAGAATGTATGGTTTTGTGTTTGAACACTATCAATATTGATGGAATCATACCATATTTGAGTTTTCTGTTGTACGCAGGAAACCTACATTTTGTTTTCTTTTATCCAAACACCCGCCTGTTTTGAATGTAAACATTCCCTTCCTTATCTTGGGTTGTTGATTATTAAGCAGCAAATGGGTTTTCTTCCAGTCTCTCTCTACCCCACCCCTTTATCTCTTTACTATATTCCCTCTTTCTTTCTCTCTCCCTCCCCATGTCTCCCTTCTTTCTCTCTGTACCCTGTCCCCTCCGTCGCCTTTCTCTTATTTCTCTTCCTCTCTCTCTGTCTCTCTCCCGTCCTTTCAAGTTTTCTTATATTCATTCCTTTCCTGAAAGTCTCATAGCATGCGCGTCATTTTCACTGAAATAACAGCCATTTTGTATCCATGTTATAATAAGTTCACGACCCCATATTAATAGATGTGACATAACTTGGAAATAATCTTATAAGTTTTGCAATAAATTTTGCAAGGAAACAATTAACCTCCCTGGTTTTATGTCGAATACAAGAGCTTCCCAACTCAGGAGTAATCATAGCTTGCATGTGAACTGAATGTCATAAAATGGAGATCCCATTGTCATTATAATTACGGTAATCCCTGAGCGCGCGCAGTACATATCGAATTTCAACCACCTGTATTTGGGTCATGAGGTCATGTCGAGATCGTGTCGCTTTTGTTTAAAAACAATCCTGGTTTGTGAAAATAATGTTTGCGGTCTGTGGCAAAATTTGTATTTTGTAGGGCCATGGTTCAACTGATTGGTAATGAATGAATAGAATTATAAAGAATTATTTGTTATTTGGAGTTATGGATCGTTCATTAAATTTTCAAATCTCTATATCTCTTTCTTTCTCTTTATATCTTTCACCCCTCTCTCTCTCTCTCTCTCTCTCTCCCTTTGCGCTCTATTCCCTCTTTCTTTCTTCTATCTGCCTGTCCCACTAACCCCTCCCTCTTCTCTCTTTCTCCCTTCCTTACATTCATACCTTCCTGAAAATCTCGCTACATACACATCGTTTTTCTAGAAATAGCAGCCATATTTATCCATATTATAATAAGTTCATAACCCCATATCAATAGATGTGATATAACTTGGAAATAGTTTTGCAATCAATTTTGCAAGAAAACAACTAACCTCCCTGGTTTATGTCGAATAGCTTCCATGCAAACTGAATGTCATAAAATGGAGATCCCATTGTCATTATAATTCGGGGAATCCCTACGTGCGCGCAGTACATATCAAATTTCAACCACCTGTATTTGGGCCATGAGGTTAATGTTGAGATCGTGTCGCTTTGCCCCCTCCCTTCCACACGTTCTTGGCGGGATTAATCGCAACTGATCTCCCTTCTTTTCTTCTTCCTCTTTTGTTCCCTTTAGCTCTCTTTCCCTTTCCTGTCCTTCTCTTCTTTTTTGGCGGGGCGGTGAGGGGAGGCAAGGGCCTTTGCCCATCCCCCCGATCCACAACTTATTGGGGGGGAAATTGCAACTGATATCCCCTTTCTTTTCTTATCCCTCTTTTTCCTTCCCTTTATCTCCTCTTTACTTTCCCTTTCCTTCCTCTCTCTTATTTTTTTATGGGGAATGTAACAGCCTGGGAGGCAAGGCCTTTCGCTCCCTCCCGATCTTCTTATTTTCCTCCTATTTCTTGTCTTCTTCCTCTTTCACTTTCCCTTCTTTTCATTCTCTCTCTTTTGCGGGGCAAGGCCCGCCCCTGATCCGCGCCTGATTTAACTCATGGGTAAGCAGCTCTTAGTAGACTATTATTCAATTCCATTCTATTCAATTGTTCCCGAAGAGTAGTTAAGAGATTAACTTATAGGGGGCAAGGGCCTTTTGCCCATCCCCCCGATCCACAACTTATTGGGGGAAAATTGCAACTGATATCCCCTTTCTTTTCTTATCCCTCTTTTTTTCCTTCCCTTTATCTCCTCTTTTACTTTTTTTCTTTCCCTTTCCTTCCTTCTCTTTTTTTTTTGATGGGGATGTAACAGCCTGGGAGGCAAGGCCCTTCCGCTCCCTCCCCGACCTTCTTATTTTTCTCCAATTTCTTGTCTTCTTCCTCTTTCTCTCTCTTTCACTTTCCTTCTTTTCATTCTCTCTCTTTGCGGGGCAAGGCCCGCTCCCCCTGGATCCGCGCCTGATTTAACTGATGGGTAAGCAGCTCTTAGTAGACTATTATTCAATTCCATTTTATTCAATTCGTTCCCGAAGAGTAGTTAAGAGATTAACTTATATAAACAAAACTAAAAAAGACTCGTACATGACAAAACATGCCAGGTAATACAAATGGAAGTAATCATTACAAAATCAAAAGTTTAAAAAGAGTTATAGGTAACGTTGTATGTAAGTATTGGTACAAAAATCATTGATATGTAGATATAAGATCCTGCGATGAAAGCTGTATTGTGACGTAACAATGACTGATTTTATAACGCCTCATGCAGATCTAGGAATCACGTTTGCTATACATGTAAACAGGAACTTTTAGATTTGCACGACGAGAACGTGGACTGCCACATGTGACATCCTTTAAGGCAATGTGACATCCTTTTAAGGCACTGCCGGGCACTGCCTTATCGTACAAAAACAATGCTGATGGCCAATCAGATCAATCGTTTGATACTGGGTTAAAATATCACTGGCTAACTCGTGAATATTCATTAACTCAAATCAAGATGGCTGACAACAAATCACGTTGACGACAAGTCTTTCTTGGCTTAAACATTAATTTAGATTTTAGGATCTAAATGAGCAAGCTATCGTAAGTCAAAGTTCATATTTCCGTTTCAATTATTTTATAAATTAAGATGGAATGTAATACTGCAGCCAAAGCGGATATATGAAGACGTAAAGAGTGAAAAAACTTGTTGCATATCTCATTCATCTCGGTGCGGCCGAACCGAACCATTCCTTCCACACACTACCCCATACGCCGTACTCACTGAATTCAGTCTATGTATAATTGCGGTCACAGGAGCAAGATGTAATCTCAGCGGAACAACCGTCTATGAACATTCTCTCACGCTATTGTGATGAAATAATCAAGTGATTGTGACGTCAGTGGCAAGCGCGCATCGGTATGATTGTGAATGCAATGAACTAGTACTCCGATCTCCGCGTGTGTGCGACTTTTGAGATTTCTACAGATACGCGCTCGCAGACTCAGCGCACACATATCTTTCTGTTATTAACCGTAATACTTCGGTTAGCAAACGGTGAGCAAACGGTGAGCAAACGGTGAGCAAACGGTTAGCTAACGGCGCGGCACCGAAGAGCGGTGAACGGCGAGGCACCGTTCTCCGTTCACCGTTTACAGTTCGGAGCGGTGCACGAGAAGAAACCGATGCCAAAACCTTTGAGCGGTAGTGTATGTACTGTATATTCTCAGTACAAGCAAAGTATACTGCAAAGTATAGTACTGCAAACAAAGATACGTGTACATACAAAATGTACACCAGTACATTTGTGTGCATGGCATGAAAATGAAGAAATACTATTAATTGTACATGTAGTTCAACTACATTATACACTGGATGCAAGTCATCTGAGATAATCTGTCTCAATAATATTTCAATTTTTGAAGCATTAAGCAATAAATGGACAACACAAAGAGATGCGGAAACACAAAGGGGGTAACTGCATGTACAAAATACTTCAGCCTACCCCTAAACATATTGCAATTTGGAGTAAAAAGCCCTAGGGTATATGGCTTACAGCGAAGTTCCAGCTCAGTGCTTCATGTACATGCATGTACAGTACATATTTTAAAAGTACAGAGATACAGGGAATCAGTATAGGGCCATTCACACACAGAACAATTGGTGAGATTCAAAGAATGATTTTTGAACCACGATCAGAATCTCCTTATTTTGTATATTTATATTCACATGTACATGTATTGTGCATTTTTTTTTGTCTTAATGACCAATATCAAATGGGTGAAGCTCTCTGTGTTACAACTGCATGTACATGTACAGTGCACAGGTACATGTTTTAAATTATGTCAGTGAAAGGGAAATAAGAAAATTTGAGGCTCTAGAATGTACCTGTACATAAACGTGCAACAGCAAAAATCACTGTCAACATCAGTTTTTTTCCTGGTGTAAATGACCCTCCTGCAGCTTGTCTTCAGCATATTATGTGATTCTGTTTAGAGCATTCTTTGTGTGATACCTAACCCCCCTTGCACACTATAGCATGTCATGCGCAAGACTTACCCCAGAGCAGCTCAGTTATTCCTGGAATGTCGTGAATCACAGGCGATGAGAGCCTCACTGAATGATTTTTCATGTCATTGTATAACTCGATCTCCAGGAATACTTGTATAAGTCTTGGGATTCTTGGAGCTGCCCATATTTGAAGATTTGCCAGAACATTGGGTAATGCAAACAATTGCAGGGAAAGGATGGACTTTGTTGTTGAGGCAGAGAGATTGATGGAAACTCTTTTATCATTTTTTTTCCTTCTTCTTCCTTTTCTTTTTGGCCATACAGAATTAATTCTTAGTTCCTCATCCCCTCATACTTCCATTTCTCAGCCCTGATAAAGAAGAACCAGAGCAAATCTAGGCAATGAAGTAACGAAAATCATGAAAGCAACTAACAAAATTGAGCCTTTGTCATGCATTATTTAAAAATGTATTAAAAATTGACCATAGAGCATTTTAATGTGTAGGTAAAATATTATCAAACAACATACAACCCCCCTTCCCCCTCTTTTTCAAAAAAGTCTAGATGAGAAACTACATTGTAGGAATCAGTTTTAAACTTTTTATTCATGACCGTACAATGAATTCAAAATAATCTAGAAGAGGACATGGAAATGAAAGACAAAGAACAGTATATCCACTATCCATCAAGGTCATACATGTAGATTTTGTAAAAAATTACCATGGGGAGATGGGGGGTACATATGGTATAATATCAGTTAGGATAGTGTTCCCAGCATTCTGTTTCATTACTCACAATTGTTATTGATTTCGAGTACAGATGCTCTTGAGATAGGTTTATACAGGTCAAGTTTTGCAGAGGCCTATACATACATTAACATACCAATGCAAATATTTTGATGACCAAATGAAATGAAGCTAATACCGTACATGCACAGGCACAGGTAATGATACAGTGATATCGAAATGATCCTGTACTTGTACAGCCATGGAGGCCTAATACCCTATGGATTCCTGATGGGCTCAATAAATATTTCTCAAATTGTTCCCTGGAGTATTAGTGTGACATGCCCCCTGGCTGCTAATGAACATGTACTGTATGTCTATGATAGCCTCTATTCAGACTACCAAATTCATTGTATATCTCTATACAAGAATCGAATGATAACTTGATAAGTAATTAATTTTTTTCTAGTCACAATGTCATAAACATTTGCATATACATGTTCGTACATGTTACATGTATATCAAAATGCATATATGTTTTGAGCATCCCTTTGAACATAAACTTAAGTCCTAAAAAACTCCTAATGTCACGTCATACGGAAACCGTATAACTAGGCGGGGCTTATCGTGAGTGAACCCTAATGTAGCGGTGCCGTGGTCGAGTGGTAAAGTCGCCGGACTGTCGATCACAAGGGCCTGCGGTTCGAGACCCGCCGCGGCACTAATGTCCTTTGGCAAGACATTCATCTACATTTGCCACACTCAACCCAGGTGATGTAAATGGGTACCTGGCAGGACTTAATTTTTTGAAATGCTAGAGCGCCGTAATGGCAGCACAGCTAAAGCCGGGATAATAATCTCCAATTTTGGAAGCGCTTAGTGATTGTAATAAGCGCTATATAAAAACTGAGTATTATTATTATTATTATTATTAATGATTAGCCACCTGGCATGTCAACTGACCTCTTCAAAACTAGTTTGTTTATAACAAAATCTTTATACGATGTTGTCATTCTAGTGTCAGTGTATATCTCTTTCACAATACAATGAATTTTTATAGAACACTTCATTTGTATAAATTGCCTGTAGTCTGAACAGGCCATAACTTCCATTCACACTGTGCATTCAACCCTTGGATTGGGATGCATTGATGAAAGAAGGTGTGTATTGCATGTACATGTACATGTATGGTCCCAATTTCTTTGCGATGGTACATTGACTTATTATGATTTATTGTATAGTTCAAACAAGGGAAACGCTCTTGGCGGTCTCGCCTGCATTACGCAATTCGATATGATGAAAAATTGAGGTTGGGACATTATTTATAAGCAGGGTGGCCCATTAGCAGGCCCCAAAAAATGAAATCCTCTGAATATAATCACCATTTTGAAGTGAATATTGACTAAGAATCATCAGAAGAATTATTTACTATTATTTGTACCAAGATTGATAACTTTCATGAAATATGAACAAATGACAAAAATTGATTTGTTAATTCTCATATTAAGTTGTAAAGGCCTAGATCTAAGATATAATAGGGGGGAGAGATATTTGTAATCTGGTGCCAATTCCTTTGCAGCTAGTGGTACATGATTTATTGCATAGATAATCCAGAGAAAATGATATTATTGAAACAGAGAGTGATGCAGGAACAAGACAACTTACATGTACATGTACAGTATATGTACAATATGAACTTGTAATAAATCAAAGCTTTCTATTCTAGAATATCAATCTCTGTACATTGTAACTACAGGTGTATGGAACAAATTGGCAGCTCACCAGGAATTATTTGTCAAACCATTTTGACAAGGTAGGGTCTAATTGTTAACCATTGTTATTGAAGGAGTTTCATTTCATGCACAATACATTACGTACATAAAAGGTGTACAATATACAAATGTGTGAAGTCAAGGGAGCGTTGCAATACAAACCCACCTCAAGCTTTTCTCTAGTTCTGTCATCCATTCAAGAAGTGTCTGAAAACACATCTTTTATAATTTGTTGTAATATTCCTCTCAGTTTGTAATTAATGCAAGCTTTGTATGATAATGTTCTCTCTTTTTGTTTGTTTGTATTTCTTGTTTCTGCGCTTTGTATCTAATGAAAAGGAGCTTTATAAATGTAATATTATTATTATTATTATTACTATTTTAAGTCTTAAAATGAGCCAAACACTATTTCTATGTTACCAATGGTATGGTTTATATTATTGCGTTGTATTGATGTACTCTGTTGAGAGTCAGAATAAAAGTTACCATTGTGTTAAAATATATGAGTGAACGTCCTTCTGGTTCCAAACAGACGATAAATTTATTTCATTTTATGGCGCTTCTGTAGTAACTGACTTGGATAAACAAACCGAACTGAGCTGAATTCACTGAGCCCTATGGCTTATCGTAAGATCCTCAACAGCCAAGTATGGCCTACAAACACAATGTACCGTAGGCCTACATGTACGTCTTCAAGCCTTTATTTACATGTACGGCTACCCAGTATGCTTTCTTTATTTCTATTTAAAATCAATAGCAATTGCTTGTGCATTTGTATGTAGACACAAAGTCACACAATACATTGATCAACTGAACAATAGTTAGTTTATCTCAAGGTCAAAGTGTCTATAGAAGACGGGTTTAAAGATCAATTTTTCTTGATTGCATACATGTAGCATGCACATTCACAAACATATGTACACATAAGCATTCAAAATCATATTAGACTTAGAGAGAGAGAGAGAGAGAGAAGCAACGTTCCCCACCATGCCCCCCCCCTCCCCCAATAAAGGATAACATTAATTCACATTGTAAAATGTAAATGCACTTAAGCCTATCTATAGCATTTTATAATAACGATCAAATGGGGAAAATATTTTGGAAAATGTGAAGAGAGAAAAGGGGTTTACAAAAAGGGACATGGTGCAGCAGTAACATAAACAAAGATGACCGCACCTCAACGCATCTTCCACGCCCTCAAAGGCTCACACCCTCGACCACAGCATTGTTGTTTTGCATTTCCTTCACGGTCATCTCCATGTACTGATCCTACTCTCAGCGTGTCCACACACAAAACAATTTATCCCGAAACTCTATAACGATACGTCGTATAAAGAATCATCATATAAATTCCAGGGTGTCCACACACAAGAAACGTCTTATAAAGAATCATTGTGTAAATTCCAGGGTGTCCACACACACAAGAAAGTAATCCCAAAACTCTACAGCGAAATGTCGTATAGGTGCGCAGTTTGCTACTGCGGTCATGAAATGGAAGCAGAAATGAGAGGTCAGGTCTCCTTTCGCGCGCGATCCGACGTTAAGCCCCGCCCAGTTAGACTAGTTCCGTCCTCACACAAAATTTCCGTGATTAAGCGTGATTAGGCGTGATTAGTTATTGAGTTCTAGTTCAAACGATGCCCAAACCTGCGTTTCGTTATACGACGTTTCGTTATACGACGTATCGTTAGTAAGCGTCCACACACACAATTTCATCATATAACTATCGCGAAACGGTATAACTAATCACGCCTAATCACGGAAAATGTTGTGTGTGGACCCCCGTCTACATGTATGTACATGTACATTACATGTACATTACATGTACTGTAGTAGGATCAGTGGCACTCTCCTCTCTCCCCCCATAGCGGACCCACCCTATGCCATTGACCCATTGTACATAAATGTTGTTTGGAATGCACCTGTGTTTGCTAAAATCGCAAGGAAAAGGAAAATTTCAGTTTAAAAAAATACAGTAATGCATACTGAGGAAAAAATAGCCTTTTGACCCTAAGATTCAGCATTTGTTCCAATGCTGATAGTAAACAAAACAAATATGAATCACAGTTCTATTATTTGATTAATTCTACCTGTTTACATTAAGTATACAATGATCACATATTTCTGCTGACAATTTGGACAAAGACCCACCGGGCACAAAGAATACACCACCAGACCATAACAATACCTTCACCTAGTAAAAGTCAGATCTGCTCCAGTACAGTTAACACACGACCAAGTGAGAGAGATTTGCACTCAAAACCAAGCACAGCTTGACAGAAAGATCAAATAAAAGAAAAATCAAATGGGAATATAGGTAGAGGTGTAGCCCACACGTACGTCCTTTCAATGGCAAGACTTTTGTTGGAAATGTATGATGTACATTTTAGGCCTGCATGTGTACAATACATGAAGGCCCCTAAATTGCTTCACTTTGTGTGTCAAGTGTGCCTGCATAATTTGTACCTGTCCAGATTTCCTTAGGGCATACAGTATATGTATGTACAATCACCTCCTTGCCATCTACATGTAGTACTGTCAAATTGAATTAAATGTCATAAATTATAGGGGACAAAGAAATCTGGATCATTTTCTGCCACAACAAAAAGCAACAAGGAGTTCTTTCATTCAAAACATAATTTGATATCATAACCATTAATCAAGATCAGATTTCCCACGCATTAGAGCTAAAAAAATGATTATAACTTGTACAAAGACTTGATTTTTTAAAGGGCAAGTCCACTCCAATAATAACTTACACATGTACTTTCAATAGAAGCAGAAAAATCAGACAAACCAATCAAAAAATCTATTGAAAGCAAGTTATTTTTGGAGTGGACTTAGCCTTTATAGACTTCAAATGAATTAATCATCCTGTTCAATTTTTCTACACATTTATACACTGTATAACATCCCCCCCCTCATTGTTATTTAGGGTACGCATATGCATGTTCCCTCCCTTTGAAAGCACCCCCCTATCTCCGGTGTGTAAAGTCAATACGAGCCAGATTTTTTAGTATTACGGGCCAGACTTTGTTGCGTGAAAAGTACCCCTTTATCAGAGATTTTGGGAACACGAATGCAGTCCCTCCGACCCTGGAGTGGGCGGGTATAACACCTGTAAAGAAAGAACATGTAGGCCTACATGTATAAACAGATTTTATGCTAATATATTGCCTGATTTAGTTTGTTTTAAATATAGAAAGACTGAATTTGAATTTGAATTGATTGATGTGTTGCTGGTATAAAATGTGGAATTTTGACCTCAGTGGGTAATGTATTCTTAATAAGTTTCTTAACCATGCATCTATACAGGTAGATCTACATGTATCTGTCAATCATACATGTATATGAAAAATAAAATCAAAAACATAATGAAACATGAAACAAAATCTGTTGTATGTACCATAGATTCTGCTGGTACTATGCTGATAAGTGTAGTTTCTGTGACTGTCCAAATTTATTGCCACTTTCCCATCTGTACATGTATCTACCGGGTAGTCAGCCTGCCAATACCGGTAATGTATTTCGGCTATAAGGGGAGTGTTCAAGTTACTCAGCTAAAATAAATGTAAAGAACCAACAATAAATGCCTGCCTGGAATGTATTTAGGATTTTCATCACAGTACTGTAAAAAATATAAAAATAATAATTAATAAATTATTTTTTAAAAAACCTGGCTTTATGAGCATACATACTGTACAGTGTACAGTACATGTACGTATACATAGTACATGTACATGTAGGTGTGTATGTAAGCATCTGGAATGTTCAATTTAAATTTGCAAATTTGCCTGCCTTTAAAATGAATATCATTATTATTAGTAGGGCCTATTTGGCGTCACCTGTGCCTGGGAGGCAAACAAGAGTGTCCTTACATGTATGCAGTAGAGGTCAACAACAAATCAACATCTACACATGTACATGTAGATTCTCATACCATGTTCAAAACAAGAGTTCTCTAGACTCTAGATGCACCAATACCTTTTAGGTTAGATTAACAGATAATAATAATTACCCGGTATTAAAAGCAATAATAATTATTAAATTAACATAGTGCTTCATAATATTGTTTCTAAGCAGTGTAATCACTGTACTAATAATACCCCGGTATTAGCCAAGCTACCCTGATAAGGTGCTCTGCCTCTGGCATTCAAGGTATTTCTTCCTACTGGGTACCTACTGTACATGTACAATGTAAATACATGTAAATCACCTGGGTGGAGAGTGGCTAATGTAGATTTCATTTAGCAAAAGGACACAAATGCCATGGCAGGAATCAATACGCAGACCAAGCGAACGACAATCCAGTACTCCAATGACAAACCCAATAGACCATGACACCTCTAGTCCTCTACATGTTAATACTCAAGAGCATAAAATTGAGAATATATATACATGTACCGGTATATATACAAACTACATGTAAGCCTAAAAGTTCAGTTAGAGCATGTACGGCTTGTACGCAGCGTAGTACATGAACATGTATAATACTTTATTTTATCTTACAAGGTGTTAAATAATCTTTGTACAGTGTACATGTACAGTACACTGTAGATAGCATTCTCATGAGTTCTCATGTTATTCTCATTGTCAGATTTATCACAGATAAAATCTGAGATTTTTTGTCTATGAATGAGAATACTGTTTAGTCTTAACATAATTTCAAATACATGTGCTTGTATTACAGTGTATATACAACATGTACATGTACGTGTGTACAATAGAGGAGACGAGTTGGTTCCGTCGGTATCTACAAGCGACTGCTTGTCAAACAAGAGATTGTGGGTTCGGATTCAACCCAGGCGGATGACTGAAGCCTGTGTTGTGTCACTTGTGTGTCAACATGCCCCTCTCCTGTTTCATAGATGCCGGCTATGTTACAGTGGAAAACACTGTCCCTCGGAGAGGAAGTTAAATGGAGGCCCTGTGTAGAGGAGAGTCACCACCTTTGCATGTAAGAACCTACTGCACTATTCGTATAAGAGTAGGGGAAAACCCCGGTGTAGTGGTCCACTTGTACATATCCAATCAGTTATACCAGGAGGAAAGACCAGAGGGTTACAGTGATTCAGTTCACTCCCGGACATGGGTCACGCCAAATACATGTACACATGTACATACCGGTAATAATAATCATAACATGATTTCTGAAATGTTGTGCTGATATTTTATCTCATGTTTGTAAGACACGCCCATTACACATGATATATACCGGTAACACATGTACCAGGCAATAATCATTTTGTTACACAGCTCAGGGAAGCCCAATCAGCATCAATGCTGTTCTTCCCGAGGACCCTGCACTTATTACTGCCCTAGCAATTTATCAGAACCCTTTACACTTTGATGGAGAGTGGCAAAAGTGGTTAAATGTTTAAAGTTTTGCCAAAGGACATTAGTGCCGGGCTGGGATTCAAACCCTCAACCCTTGGATTGATAGTCAAGTAAATGAATCACTAGACCCCTCTACATGTATACCATAACACCTACTGTACATGTGTAGAGTACCAGACTTAGTTACCCAGAAAGACTCCAAGCACTTAAGCTTCCAACACTAGAGTATCGAAGGCAAAGAGCTGACCAAATCCAACTATACAAGATCATGACTGGACGAGAAGATATACAGAAAGAGGGATTATTCTCTATGAGCAAAGAAAGTCGGACGAGAGGTCATATCTTCAAAGTTGAGAAGCCACATTGTAAGACAAGTGTTAGACAGAGGTCCCTTGCTGTTCGATCAATTAACAACTGGAACGGGCTACCCAAATCGGCAGTCCAAGTGCCATCTATTAACAGCTTCAAATCTGAACTAGAAAAGCATTGGCATCACCATCCTCTCAAATATAACCCTTACCAGATTGACTGTATGATGCATTTAAGGGTCTTTTTTCCCCGGATTTCTTCGTCGAAATTGAACTCCGCTCCGTGTTGAAATTTTTGCAGCGCATGCGCAGTAACAATTTCAACACGGACCGGACTTCAATTTCAACGAGGAAAACCGGGAAAAAAGGACCCTTAAATGCATCATACATTCAATCTGGTAAGTGGAACCGATGTATATTAGCCTAGACCTAATTTTCAAAAATAAATGCATCGGATATGAATCCGCTAAAGTGAAATTTTAGTCCAAAAGTTTGGCCGGAATTTGGTGGCCAGATCCGTACCACCAAGTTTGCATAGGAGCGCCTATGGTCGGCTTCTGTCTCTAAAGAGAGGAGCCGACCCTACCCAAATCAGAGGCTAATGAACGAAACAGACAGAAATCTTCAGTCTAGTAGTACACGTCCAGACTTCATCATCATCATGCAGAAGTCGATCCGTACTTATCAGAGATAAACAAATCTAATCATTAATCAATATGTATAGATTTTGATATGGGAATTGGGTCAAATGACCAAGATAAATTAGATACTAACAGAATCTGAGCTGAGCCTGAAAAAGCTTAAAACTAAAACTAAAAGTGATGACTGATGGTTAACTTAAAAACTAAAATAGACCCTCTAGCTCTAGAGTCTATTTTTAGCATTGCTTTCCTTTTCATTAAATTGTAGATCTAAATTAAAATATTTTAAGGATTAGAGCATATTCAGAAGACCATCCCAGACCTGCGAGACCTTATTAATCATTTCACTCACCGGTTCAAATTGATTCAATAATTGGTTTAGCCGTGCTGTATTACTAGCTGAAGCGTGAAGGGCTCAGTGCACTAGTAGTAGTAGGCCGCTACTCTTGGCGGGTCTGGCATGTGTAACTAGGTCTACGCTCTTTCTCTGCTTTGGTGTCTCCATACACTCTCACTCTACTTTCAATTCCAGCTGATTGTTCCACTGGTTTCTAGCTCATCTATGGTCCTCTGGTAACTTCAGTTTATAAGGTGATGTCTAGCGAAAATACAGCGGAAAGGACAAAGATGAAAACTCTGGTGCTGTGGTAATATTAAGTATCGAGTTTCCACTACCAGCTGGCGATCTCGATCGCGGCGCCACTCATACCGTACCTTGCATACGATCCGATTCATGCATGCATGGTACACGCACAAAGCACATGCAATGCGAGATACCAATCTTCCTAGGAATTGTAATGGTCTTTTGGTAGTATAACACGCGAGATGCCTGTGACGATGTTGGTGTTGCCAAAATGGAGCGGGGCAAGGAAGGGGGTGGCGGATCCAGGGTGGTGGCATAGGGGCACGAGCCCCTACCCCTGGCAAAAAAAGGAAGTAAAAAACAAAGATGGTAACCACAATTTTACCTTTGGGGCTCAAGGGGTGTTAAGTTAACAAAATAGTGCTCACTACCCCCGGCCTCGCCACCGGCTGGATCCCCCTGGGGGATTATACCAAATATGCAAAATACATATTTTTGTATACGGGCGGATAAGGTTTGACGCAATGAAAGAAAAATATAGCTCAGTGTTGGGAGCCCCAACAATTTGAAGGCAAAATTTCACTTAAATTGTATCATAATATAAAGATGGATTTTCAAAACAATCGAATATTGATGAAAGAATACAAAATTTAGGTTTTCTGCGTACAACAGAAAACCCAAATTATGGATTCTTTTCTCAATATTTGTCTTCAAACACATTGGGGTGATCTTTGCAGAAGTGTGTCTTCAAGACAAAGACCAGTTCTGGTCATGCGATTGCATTGTGAAAGAAACGTTGTGGAATCGATCAGAAAATGTTGATCATCTAGCATATAAGTATTGGTGTGTATTGCAAGGTTCTGGAATCATCAAAATGATAAGAAATTTGGCCCAGTCTTGGTAAAGTTACAAGCACTGTACACAGAAAGATGTATATAATATAGGTCTACGCGACCACGTGCGCGATATCTATTTGGTCCCAATAGATATAATAATTTACCAAATATATCAATTAGTAGGCGGTTTCCCGGCAAAATTGGTATCATCACGTATTAGTCAAAACATATTCTTTCACATGATTGGTAATGAGAGCTTCCATTTCATTTTTTTTAGAGAGGGGCGTTTCCAAAACTGGTATTTACCTATAATGACATCCTCTCTCACATTGAAGTGAAATTTCGCCATCAAAT
Organism: Mesocentrotus franciscanus; assembly: GCA_037976565.1. Classification (NCBI taxonomy): domain Eukaryota; kingdom Metazoa; phylum Echinodermata; class Echinoidea; order Camarodonta; family Strongylocentrotidae; genus Mesocentrotus; species Mesocentrotus franciscanus. Next base: position 25,698,331 of record CP137678.1, read on the forward strand.
TTTTAGTGAGTTTGGGACTCCCAACACTTTAGAGGGGCTTTAAGCCCACCATTTTTAAGTATTAAAAAAAAAATACTGAAGTGCATGAGAAGTGGTGTCATTTATTCTTCATAACCGACAGTGCGGTAGAATGGGGGAGGGGGCTCAGGGGGCTGGTTCTGGACCGGCCTGGACACTTAACAAACTTTAACCTGTCACATTTCCCGTTTGCTTTTTAAGGCTAAGTCCACTATACAAAATTAACTTGCTTCAATAAATGCAGAAAAACAGGTGAAACAGAGCAAACATAGTTTGAGGAAAATCGGATCACAAATAAGGAAGTTATGAAAAGTTATGAAAAGTATGAAAAACTATATATGGAGCAATGAAAATCGCTACACAAATTGCCAAATTGGTTATCAGTTTGTGACGATATTGCCTCACTATTGCTTAATATATTTTTATTCCATTAATTTCCCTTTTTATCCCCAAGAACTTGATTTCCCCCATGCCTTTGCCCAGGTTATGACTTGTATTGCATGCATGACATTTCACAATCTGTTATGAACTTTGAAAAATTGATACTATTTTCGGAATACTGTATAGTTTATTCATAATTATTAATTTTCATATAAATAGTTTATTAAAATTCACATTTTTAATGATTTAACAGAATACAAAAAATAACTCTATATTAGTGCATCCACACGAAAACATATTACTATCAATATAACTTGGATGCTGGTGTGAAGAAATAAGATCTTTAGGGGGAAAATTGGAAATTTATATTATCAATATAAAGAAGACAGTGGATAGTGAGGCAATGACGTCACAGACTCATGAGTGAGTTGCCAATTTGTCTTGTGATTTTCAAAGTTTTTCATGTCATTAAAAATTCATAACTTTCTTATTAGTATATCCGATTTTGCTCAAACTTTTTTTGATTGGTTTGTCTGATTTTTCTGTTTCTATTGAAAGTAAATTATTATTGGAGTGGACTTGCCCTTTAAAAGGAAAATGCATCATGCAGGTAGCACTAAATATTGAGAATAAATTGTCATTTATAACCATTTTTATATCGCCACGATCGGAAAGACTTTCCAGTATTCAACTTAAGGGCAATTTCTATCCCAGCCAATCTTGTTTTAATTACATAATTATGTCATTGAAAACGATGGCCGCACATATTTTCAAAGGGTGGCGAACAAAATGAAAATGTCTTTATCTTATAGGTTGGTCGAAAGTCGATCTTTCCGATCTTTTTTTTAAATCAAATTTCTCGTTCCTAGTTATGATTTGGATGATTATTGAGTACATATAGACGTAGGCTACCAGGCGCTACAACCTCACATGACCCGCCCGGCCCTGACCATACCGATATTCAGAGCACCCGTCATCCGTCGGTCACCCGTCCATTACCCTATAATTATATTCGGGCAGTGAAGTGGAATATCTGTAGCTCTTCTAATCTGGCTACAATATTGATGACAAAATTACACCTTCACTTCGCAAGAAAGACACAAAAGGTGTTGCTTTTTTTCTCTCCAATTCTTTTTTTTTTTTTTTTTACTGCGAGCAACTGGAGCACATATACCGCCAAAACTGATTTGGTTTAGCTTCAAAATGAACTACATTGGAGACGGTGTAGCGACTGATGTGAACATATTAAATGCTTCATAATAATTCCATAATTAGGGCCTGAAGGCGAACATAGTAAAATTGAGTGATGAATGGTATTTTGGGCAGTATTGGTTCAGAGCGACACCTTTCAATAGAGTTTTGCGACTAGGATCGGAAATTGACACTCCTTTCCCAAAATTCCCGTGCCGCCTTTGCCCCTCGTCGTTTTTTATTTATCTATTTTTTCAGTTATCTTAGTTATTCTTTTTGAAAGATGATATGTTCTAGATTGAGGTGATGTCATGGAACAGTGGTTCATTCACTTGACTTTCAATCTGATGGTTGGGGTTCGAATCCCAGCCCGGCACCAATTTATTTTGGCAAGACTGACATTAATCCACATTAGCCACTCTCCGCCCATGTGTATATATGGGAACCTGACAATCGTTGGGGTATTAATAATTGCAGGGCCATCGGGAAGAACGGCAATGAAGCTGATGAGGCTGATGAGGCTGATGAGGCTTCGATTCTGGGTAAACGAAATTCTTGTTATCGTTGTTGTTGGTGTTGATGTCATTATTACAGATAACAAAGTAACAAGAATAAACGCATGCAATGTATTTACTACTTAGCGTATATTATAATTATGCACAGGGCGTACGTTTATATTGCTACGCCCAAAACCGGGAAGTAAGGTGTCTTGTTATTATACGATCTACGAGAGAATCCGGTGCTGGCGCTGCATCCATTTATATCATCATCCACCACTTCACTTTTACCAGGGAAGCTTGATCCAGGGCGCGGCAAGCGGATCGGAAAGCTAAGATATACATGCGAACGATAAAAATGCAATGGGCTAGTGGCGGGTCGCGGGTCCAGTAGAAAGGGGTGAATAAGGGGGATAAGGGGAGGGGGTGAATACGGTTCCTCCGTTCCTGTGTTTCCCTACATTTTTTTTCAAGTGAAAATGAAGTGATTTAAATATGCGTAATGCTTTTGTTTGTTTTTTAATCTAATATTAATCTGATAATAGAGTCTGAAGTAAATCTGGAACAATATATGATGTGCATTACAACTGATATACAGACAAATTCTATGAAAAGCCCTATTTCGAATTTGGGGCAACATGAAGTAAAAGTATCTAAATTTTCCTTCACTATCTGGACAATTTCCCTGACCAAAGTAGACTAAAGTTATACTATGGTCCAAGATACACTATTTTGTCAAAAGATACACTTTTTGTGTTTATCCATTTGTCTATTATACTCTGATTATAAAAATTATACTAACAGTAGCATACGATTGATGATTTTTTTTTTTTTAAATGAAGAGCTTGGCAATTATTTTGATACATGTGTATTCTCTGCCTAAAGTGTTCGTTTGTCTTACGCTTTATTTAATTTTGTCTTTGTGTAATTCTCGTTGTTTTCTCAATAAAACATTTTTAAAAGGATTATTTGTACAACTTCTACCAATGGTACATCACTGTAGTCAGGTAGATTTTTATCGTAATAGGATACAGGATTACTGGGTACAGCAAATTATAGCAAATTGAAGTACTTTGAAAACATTCAAAGACAAAATTATGATAGAATTGAAGTGATAATAATACAAGGATGCACTGGAGACCAAAGGAGACAGGGTAGACAGAAGCTTAGATGGACCGACGGAATAAGAAACTTAACAGGTCTATCACTTGTAGCAGCCCATTGTATGGCTCAAGACAGAACACTCTGGAGAACCACCATCAACAGAGTCACAAAGGGTCAACCATGACTCGTAGGACCACGACGACTAATAGGCCTATTTAACATTTTTGTAGGTCAAGATTTACAGGACCGACAAGCTCTAACACCCCACAAAAAGGACAACATTCTTGGCTAAAGCAGTACAAATTGAGGAAGAAACAACAATCGATTTTCATAGCAGAGAAATAAAAAAACAAATTTATTGACCATAATATACATGTATAAGAGTATATTCTCTATAAGGTTAAGCATGAAATGTTCTCAAAATCTGCAAATATAGTAAAAGTCCCATTTCACCAATAAAACAAATTTTGAAAAAAAATTTACTTTTGATTAAAGATATTTGATGATTCTTGAGCTTTGACAAAAATCCATCAAAAGAGAACCAATTAAAAACAAACTAACAAACATTTTGTTTACATCTTTTTAAACAATGTTTACAATAAAATTTAAATTATCGTAATCAATATATATCTCATCACAACCACAATGAAATCTAATGCAATAATGGAGGGTTTAAGAGGAATGGATCACCCTCTAAACTGTTATAAGTGTGAGTAATGGCTTACAAAAATGGTAAAGCACATGTGTATATATATAGTTGAGCTCTGTTTTTTAAAGCATAAATTCTTGATAAAGATAAAAACCCTTTCACCTACTATTATACAAATTGTATGAGTCCAAACATACAATTTAATTTGGAAAAAAAAGATCCTTAAAATCTCCTAAATTAAAGAAAAACTATATCCTAGGATTATCTTTTGAGTTTTTCTTAACTAAAGTCCTATCAAAATACTAAATTCATTGAACAAATATACATCTCAAAATCACTTTCTTTAAGACTTCTAAACAAATCTTACATACATAGAGACAGACAGACAGCAAAAGATTCAAATATATTTCCCCTTTCCTACATGACATTACAGATGTTTGGAGAAAAATAAACACAAGTGCATTGTTTCACGAAATCATCTCAAGTACAAATTTACCAACATCCTAGTGAAGTGTGTGTATCAAAATTAACACGCATGTCACTAGAATGTCGGTACTTGTGACGGTTTTGTGAGACGATACCCAGATCACTGTTCCTTCATTCAATGAATAAATTACATGAAAATTGACCACATTTCAGAAGACAGATGTTATTAATGAAAAAAATGAAAAAAGCATATGTTACTAAAAAAATGTATATGAAAGATTGACGGATAAGAATCAAATTTTGATAGAGTAATGTAGATAACAAAAATAACACACGTTCCACGTAATGTCACTAATTTTCTATCACATTCACAATTAAATCTAATACAGTCAAACCTGCTTTAGTGACCACCTGTCTGCAGAGACCACCTGTCTACAAAGACCACATTTTTTGTTTCCCTTGAAAATGGTTTCTCATTGAAACATGTACTAAAGGAACCTGTCTACAAAGACCACCTGTCTACAAAGACCACTTTTTGTGTTTCCCTTGGGCGGTCGCTACAGACAGGTTTGACTGTATAAGAGAATACAACCTTGAGAAATATGTGCATAATGGCCCAGTATGAATTCAAAGACAAATGTGTTTGCAAAAAGGAAGGGGCTACTGTTTCAAAACAATGAAGTCCTTTCAGCAACTTAGACTGCTAATATCAAATCTCACAAAAAGATCTATAAGATTGCAAATTAAATACATCTTGGGGATGCTTCACAAAGATCCTAATTGAACTTATCTCTAGGTTGTCCATTTGTAGCCTTAAAATAAAATATATGTTCAAAAGCAAAAATTCAACAATTTTAGACTTTTTCGTAAATTCCACATCATGAACATGTAATCCCTTGATAATAGAACATATGAATGATTTGAATCAACATTTTATGCCTTTTAAAATAACTTTTACAAAATATTTTCAAAGATGCTAATGGCTTTCCATAATTGTTAAGTCCAACTTAGGATCTTTGTGAAACATCCCCCCCCCCACCCTTATCTTGTTGACAACAGGAAGTGGTGTATTCAGATATTGACTGTCTCTGATATAGTAACCGGTAAATGCATTCCCCCCTCCTTTAAACAAACGCAATGCTGTGATGAGGACTCACACATCACAAATGAATATAGATATTTCCAACATTCCCAAATTCTTTAATTATTAAAAAATGTTCTATTATGTACTATCTCTATCAGACTGAAATATTGTTTAAGCACATGTCAGTAAATGTACTTGAAAATTAATTACCTGTACTTGAAAATTAATTACCTGTGCTTGAACAAAAAAATAACTATGTTTTATACCACATGGGAAATGGAAAAGAAATACCTGTAGTAGAAATTTACAAAACCTTAAGGGCATTTATGGCATAAGATATTGCTGGGGCATTTTGTGCAATTGAGCCATATACAGCACATTTGAAAGCATGAACTTCAATTGAAAATTGCACAGATCTTTATTGGCTTTAGGATAATGTTCACAGATTCATACAATGATGCATATTAAGAAATTACTTCTTGAAAGTTTCTGCTACTAAATACACTTCATCACTAAACTTGGTAATAAAGCTGAATATATTGCAAAAATTCAGTCACTACATCAAATATCAGTTCTCTTTATAGAATGAGAGAAGACGGCTAGAGTAATAATACAGTAACAGCAAAATATACAGATAAGTGAAAATATCATTATTTTTCTCTCACATACAGACAGATAATACATACTTAATCAATAATCAAACTATCTTTTGACATTATATCCGTTTGGAGGCAGAAGGGCGTATAATTTGATACAGAGTTAGCACCCTTTGTCTCTGAACAAACAATGTCATTTACTGTCAAACAGGGTGAATAGGAATAAAACTTGGATAAGCATTTTTGACACACTATTTCCCCTAGACCTTATCCATTTCTGAATGCATAATTAATAAAAAGAATGGCTAACGGTTTCCATCATTGTCGGGGGAAAATAATGTCTGAATAAAAGACTGCTATCGACTCAAGCATTCATGCTTATGATAGTTGGCCTATGCATTTATCTTGATTCTTTGATTTACCTCCATACTTTCAAGTTTTCAATTATATATATGTTTTTTTTTGTGTATTTTAATTGTCACATTTTGTGTAAATCAATTATATTTGAATATTTTGTATTTGTTTTTTCAATAAATGCAGAAACATCTGCTAAAAAAACAAAAACCAATAGCATTTTACCAAATTTTGTTCCTATTCATCCCATTTTATAGTACATAATTTGTTAACTGCCTGCAAGAGGGTTGTTACTGCCATTGCCAATACATACATACATGTAGCACTGATGGCCTTCTTGCAGGAAGCCAAAGGTTTTGCCTTATACATGTACGTACAGGATTGTACGACACTTGCTCCTGCAAGACAACTCGGCGTCAATCTCCTACACTAATCAAGTTCTTAACTTCTACATTGGACCCAACACTACACCCTACACCACCTTGGACAAAATACAGCTCGGAGCAATCGCCGCAGGAGTACATGTCATATCGCCACAAGGCTAGGTGATTCAGCTTGAATGGAAATATTTACATAGACATATGAGAAGAAGAAATACCTTGACCAAGGAAATGACATCACAAGCTGACTAATATCAAGCCTGTAATAGGAAAATATCAAGACTAATAGAGAGCTAAAAAGGAAATTTTATCTGCAAATGTACTTGTAAAGTTGACCTTTACAGGTTATATCAATCATTTGCAGACATATAACAAGACGTGACTAACTTGAATCAACCCTGCGTTAGCTATGTCTCCCCTACCCCTCCCCCGCCCCTAAAATTTTTTTTTTAAAGCAGCCATCCCTTTTAACTAAATCATACATTTTATGAAAGTAGTTATCTTCAGTTGCTTAAGAAATGAATATTGATGCTTTTCTCATTGATTTAAACATTTTTATGGAGCCTTTTCATAAAGCAGATACACAGCGCTTGTTGTTGTTTTATTTACAAATATAACTACATGTACCTATAAGTACTTGATGTTTTCATTTCTTCTACAATGCTTTCTTGTTTTCACACGAATAATACTTTAACTTGTAAAGGCACATTTCAGCACGTTTGATATAATAAAGCGAGGGCGCTACACAACTACAAATGACAAATTGCACTAGTCATTGTACTGTACTACATGTACCAAACTATTCCAAATTTTTCCAGTTAAGCCTTGGTCATGAACATGCATGCTGTGTTAAATGCCAAGGCAAAATATAAGGATGTAAGAATAGTGCGCCTTGCATTTTTGTATCTTATAAACACACAGATGAGTAAGTACGTGTAGACTGTAGAGAGTTTGTTATGCACAGCGACTTTTTTTTTTCATCACCAATTGCCATTCATTTACACAAAGAAAACTGCTGTGGTTTAGCATGTCATGTGCATTTTTCAGGCAGTGGACACATCGAGTATCTAAACACCTTACATCTTTCATGCATATCACAGGACGAAAATGAATACTTCGCAATTGAGAATGTACAAACATTTAGTTCAAAATGCAACAATTACAGATGAATATAGACTGCTCTGTTTAAACATTTTGGCCTATGAAAGTATGTTATGTTCCTTACATTTAAAGTGTTGTTCAAATTATTAGCATTAGCCACTGGGGCATATCTACTAGCCACTAGTCATTTCATTTGTGTAGATAAGTCCTTAGAGGAAAATCCAACCCAAATAGACAACTACTGTAAAAGAAAGCATAAAAATCAGAGAAGCAAACTGATGTAAGTTTCAATTAAATCTGACTAAATATATAAAGAAAATTATGAATTTTTGAAAGTTGTAATCACTATACGTATGGGCACTTCAAATTGGCTGAAGCGGTAATGTCAATGTGATGAAGTGCCGGACTACTTTCCCATCTGTTCCAACATATAAAATGAATAAAATTGTTTTTTTTTCTAAAATTCATGGCTCAGGAGGGTCTATTCTTTTGAGAGGACCTATAATAATATGCTATCTATAATATATTTTGAGTAGTGCCCCAAGGGAGAAGGAGCTTACGAGCAAAACAGAAATGAATGATATTTTTGTACACAGCAAATGGGAGAGTTATCCACGTCCTACGTCACAATCTACTGACCAAACTACCAATTTGAGATTCACATAGACTTTAAGTGATCTCTCATTTAAAACATTCATAACTTCCTTACTATTGGTCTGATTCATTGCAAACTTTTGCCATTCTGTTTCTCCTATTTTTATTCTTTTATTCAAATCAACTTATTACAAGGGTTGGATTGCCCATTAAACTTTATGGTGTAACCAAAATTACAGAACTACATGCCTATGGATAACACACTTGACTCAAAAGCATACAAGATCCTCCACACCTTCAAAAGAATTCTGCCTAAATGTCTAATAATAATAATAACAAAAATTAATAAATAAATACCAGTACATCAACATTATCTCCCGATGCCCCTTTGACAACAGGTAATAAATCAAGAGTCTCTCTCCTCTTTGACGAATAGAGAATTCATCGATCATGGCCAATATATTGAACCTTTGGTCGAATGGAAGATGCTTGTCTGTGGACCAAGCATTCACATGGTTCTATGATGCACTCTTCACCGAAGATTGAGCCGTAGTCAACATTCCACACCAGTTTAATTCCTAACTTCCACAAATTCCGACCTAAAACTCAATAGCTACCTTGACCCTATATCTTTGGCGAAATAAAGCCCAGAGCAATTGCCACCAGAGCAAGTGTCTGGTCACCCTTCATAAATTAACTCATAATTTGTAAATCAAAGATGTTGATCAACTAGTTGTCGTAGTTGATTAATAATGCTAAATATATTACTCTAGTTGATTGTTCCAGTTGATTGTTCCAGCTATCACACACATGGACTTACCAGCAGACTATTTAAACAGATTATAATAAAATTCAATCATGTTTATCAACAGCTAGTTAAAAGCTCAGCCTGATCATTAAGTATCAGCAGTTCGTCCAACCATTACAACTACAATTCAATGGATTCATATTTTAGTCCACCGTCTGGTAATGACATATTTATCTGTGGGTGACATGGACAATTCTATGGAATCAAACTTTGATGGGTAGCCATGGCAATTGATCTCATAAACTTCCCAATACCTTAAGTGATACCCCAAACAACAGAGCATAAAACCACATCATAATCTATGACTCCTTTTTTTACAGGTCTCTTAAGTTTGAAAACTCGTCAAATGTCCATTTATGAACACACCACGCTCTGCTACATTCTAAGCTAAACTTCTGTATTTATAAAGAGGCAACTCCATTGGTTGATTGAAGGTCACTCTAAATCACACATAAACAATGCCACTACTCCCCAGCTGCTTGTTATAACCAACACGGCCTGACAAAATCAAGTTCTCCTTCTATCTCTTTAACAAAATTACAAGAAAATAATAAAAATATATAAAGTCTAATTCCATAATACAATTCATCTTGTGATGCCCATGAGGACTAATGCTGTATCGCGACACAATATTTTGAATGGGTTAAAGGTAAAGACCAGTTTTGGAAACGCCCCCCTCTCAAAAAATGAAATGGAAGCTCTTTATTACCAATCATGTGAAATAATATGTTTTGACTAATACTTGATGATACAAATTTTGCCGGGAAACCGCCTACTAATTGATATATTTGGTAAATTATTATATCTATTTGGACCAAATAGATATCGCGCACGTGTCGCGTAGTCCCATATACATCTTTCTGTGTACAGTGCTTGTAACTTTACCAAGACTGGGCCAAATTTCTTATCATTTTGATGATTCCAGAACCTTGCAGTACACTCCAATACTTATATGCTAGATGATCAACCTTTTCTGATCGATTCCACAACGTTTCTTTCACAATGCAATTGCATGACCAGAACTGGCCTTTATCTTTAACAATAATAGATCAGCATAGCATAAAAAGAATATATTTTAAGGCTTGTTCAGATACGACGCGGCAAAAAACGCTTCTTTTTTTTTCTTTTATGACGACGTTAAGTGTAATACGTTTCCCATTTCTGTATCCTATACCACAGAGCTTAGTGAATACGCTCAAGTCCTCTGCTGTCCTCTGCTGTGCAGAGTTGCCATTCATTTTTATACACATTTTAAAAAACGCGGCGGCTACAAAGCATGTACTGCAAAAAAAAAACAGAATCTTTCATTGCATGAAACTTAAATAAATTTTAAGTTTCATTAAAATAAAAAAAATCACAATTTTTCTTTCTTTCAAGGTTTATGCTGGAAAATGACTAAATTCAATTCGATTAAATTATGGTTTATCAAAAACATGTTCAATAGTACAATGAATATGGACTGAATTATACATGATTTACAAATATCAATATCAATACAGATTAGAAAATATGTAATTTCTTGCGATAATCTTAAGTTTCTTAACACAGGATTTTGCTGTCATAAAACAATGAAGTGTCTGGTTTTACAGTAAACTGATCTAAAAATCAGTACAATAAATTTAAACACAAAATATACGCCTTTTTCCTTGATAGATAAAAAGCATGCATTATTGCTTTGCCTTTTGCTTCTGATCTGCTTTTAGCTCTTCGTAGACAGGCTGGAGCTTGGCGAGGAACTGGGTGTGGTCCCAGACGGTTGCCAGGAGTCCATCCGGGGCCTTGGGGTCGTCCGTCCTGTCGTAGCTGATGGTCTCCCCCTTTAAGGTGGTCATCTTGGATTTCATCTCGGTCAGGATGGCGTTGCCAGCACATATGTCCCATTTCTTGATGAGTGTGACGTGGATGTAGATGTCCGATTGGTCTTCTAGGAGGGACATCACTTTGAAACCTGGAGGAAAATATGAAAAGAAGAGATGAAAGCAATCAAAACGAAGGGCAACAACTGAAGCATTTCTTGGTGAGCATGATATGGATGTAGATGTAGATGTTAGATTGATCCTCTAGGTGAGACATCACCTTGAAGCCTGGAGGAAGAGATGAAAGAAATCAAAGTGAAAGGGCCATAACAGAACTTGCAAGTACTAGGCTTTAATCCAAATGAACCCCGGAGTTTGAACCTTGGATAAGTTTCTAATCCACATGATCAGCAAATGTACAGTTGAAGGTCTACAAGAGAAACTTCTTGGGGGGGGGGGTGTTTCACAAAGACTAAGATCGACTTTAAGTTGGACTTAACTATGGCAGGCTGTTTATGCCACTGTTTGCTCTCACCATTTACTGGCATTGGTCTCTGAAGGGACCTATAAATCGTGGTCACAAATCTACAGAATATACATTTTTTGATAGTTCATTATTGAAGGAAAAATATTATCTAAAGATCATAACTGAGAGACCAATAGTGAGAGCAACCAGTGGCATGAATGGCTTGTCATAGTTAAGTCCAACTTAAAGTCGATCTTAGTCTTTGTGAAACACCTCCCAGGTCTTCCATATCTTCTAGAAGATGACTTGACACTTAGTTGCCAAATTTTCACTGCCCAAGCTGTTACCCGATACTTATGTTTGAGAAAGCAAGAGTAACCTAATACAGCTATTTGACAAGGGAAATGAGAGCTTTGATGTTGACTGGCAGATTGTCAAGTGTCACATTACAAGAAAAGATGTATTCAAATATCTTAAAGACCATAAAAAACAAAGCGGGTTACATAAAGATAATTTTTTTTATTCAATAATGAATTTCAAGCAACCAAACTTCACAACAGACTTCGTACAATAGACTTACCAGCTCCTCCTGCAGGCTTGACCATAGTGCCTGCTCCAAAGGTCTTCTTGGAAACTTCTGCAACCTGGCCAGAGTGACTCCTTGACACAATGATTCTAGGATTTTCCAAGGCTTCAGTATGGTGCTTGATCTCTTTCAGGTGCTCTGCATGGCCTTTACCTACCCATGCCCATGCTGTAGAGGAAATGAAAGGAAGGGAGAGAGCGAGGGAGAGAGCGAGGGAGAGAGCGAGGGAGGAAGAGGGGGGAGAGAGAGAGACAGGGAGTGTGTGGGAGTGAGAGAGAGAGCGAGAGAAAAAGAAGATGGTCGGGAGAGGGGAGAGAGAGACAGGGAGTGGGGGAGGACCGAGCGAGAAGAGAGAGACAGAGGGGGGAAGAGAGAGAGAGAGAGATGATTATTAAAAACATGGGTGATCCTACATGTACATTTAAGATTACTTTAACAACATTTGCTCCAGGATGACTTCCATCAAAATGTTTGTTGGGTTAGATTTGCTTTGATTTGAATGCATCTACCATACAAAAAAAAGAAGAAATCATGAATAGTAAGATAAACGACAAACATATGTACAATGGTAAAGATGGATAACCCTACAAATGTACATGCATATGGGGTGTCTCAAAATAAATGCAAGAAGATCTTGATAAGCAACAACATACTCAGCCATTCTCAATGAAATTCCATTGGTAACCTTGTAGTATTATCCCCTACATGTAATTGTCCTGCAAATTTCGGAAATAATTTAAGTGAAAACTTTGAAAGTTATGATAATTTTTGTAAAACACAGCACTTTCCAAATGTTACAAGGAAAGCATGTGAATGACAAACTTACATGTAAGTTACCCAACAATATAAATATACAATGAATGTACATGTGTATGTGAGAAATGATACATCATCCTCAAGGGACGTTCGAAATCTATCAGAATGATTGATTCGTTGAGGTCATGTCACTTACTTGTCTTGGGTCCCTCTTCCAGGAATGGTTTGTGTATGACTCCCATAGTTGGTACTCCTTTCACTGCTACACACACCATTGTTGTCACGTATTCTAACAAATCCTCTGCAAATGGGAATGAAAAGGACACCACAAATCAATATATAAGCAAAATTCATTCACTTACACCTGTACATAGTTACATGTGTACATTTGCTAGACTGCCTGATTCAGGGACTCTTCAACCATACTCCCCAGGGAGTGGAGCGTGTGCTCTCACTGTGCACAATCATGTGCATTATCCATTGAATCCAATGACCGGGTAATTATAATTACAAAGTAAAGCACTTGGAGACATACTGTAGTATTAAGTGCTATAAAACATATGACTATTGTTATCATTATTATACATAATTTATACCCTAACTTGGTAAATATGTATCCCTTTCTTGTGTAATCTACAGTAAGATCTACATGATGTAAGTGTACATTACATAAATGTCCCCTGGGCCAATTCCCGCTAATACATGTACATGAAAAACCTAATTGTAGGAATTCCAACAGGTACTGTCCAGCTTTGCAGGAGTTCAATGTTATTTTCAAATAACCTTACATACATGTAAGTGATGCAATCCTATTCTGAACTTAGAAGATAAGGTGCCACGGTGGAAATGAATTACATTTAGCATTGACAGTATTTATTTACCAAGTGATTGACAAATGAAAAGAACTGCATGGAAAATGTAAAAGAAGGTCTCAATTACTAGACAATTTAGACCATGGATACAATAGATTCTCTTAAAGTGTCAGCTTAGGACCTCACAACATAATTAGCAATGTCATGTAAGCAACAATTTTCTGCTGGTGCCTGCAGACTACATTTAGCATTACGGTATCTGTTAAGTTTTTAAAGTTCCAGACCCCTTTCGTGCCACTACAGTACCTGACTTCTAAGATATTAATGGTTTAATAATCCCAAATAAAATCAATCGTACAATTGCGCACAATTGTACATGTATACAATGTACATGTAATTGGAGTAGTGCATTTACTGTACACAATCAATCAAACTTTCTGATATTTTCTAACTTGCCACCCTACTACCTACCCTAGATCTTCCAATTGATTTATACAGTGTACATCCAATTCTCCTGCACAAAAATACTTTCCTATTCCATTACTACAATCTATCATCTGTACATTCAGCTATATGTACGTTGTATTCTGAAATGGTCATAATTATAAACTCTCAAAAAAAGTCAAAAGCCTGATTTTACTCAAATTTAAACCCAACGCTGGGTTTAAGCTTTTGTTCAAAATTGTGTTTAACAAAGGAAGTTAGTCTGAGGTCTATTAAAGTTTTCCTTTGGTAAACATGATCTTAAGTGCTTCTTAGACCCACACTCTGGTCTATTAAATGATTACCAGTAGTAGAATACGGGTCTTTGAGTCTCATTACCAGTGAAGACTCCACATTTTTGCAGGCACCCATACATGTACAAAATAAACAATATTAATCAGCTACACTGAAGTTAAAATAAACAAAAACTTTTATGTACCATGTGTATTATATAACCTGAGAAAAAAACTCTGTTCATTTTAGTAGCAAAGTGTTGAACAACCTATTACAATGCAATTATTGTCTGGCAATCAAGGCATAGTCTGCATAATCAGACCTTTGACAGTTTTATTAAATAAAGCACTTTAATAGCATGAAACTGAAACTATTTTTCCTCATTTTTGAAAAATGAAAATATATACATGTACATGTACAGTGTATGTCATGTATGCTAAGACATGTCTTGCAGCTGAAAAATGTTTTAATGTCTGCAAATGCAATACAGTAAACTTTAGGAAGAATTCTTTGGGCCATTATATTCAGATATTATTGAGAAAATACAATACATGTGAGGGTAGGCAGATAAGAACCATCATATTCGTCTGTACAATGTACACAAAATGTACAGTACATTGTACATGTAACTCCCATTAAATACATATATTTATTTCTTAGATTATTTTAAGATTTCTTCATATCCATGCAGGCAATTGTAGAACCTAAAACTTTCGAGTAATAGAGATTTGCAAAAGGTTCATGCCACAAGAAAGGAAAAAAAAACATTTTATGGATTTATCACATCACAACACAAAATAATGGAAATTCATGAATTTCTTTCAATGAAAATGGTTGTGATTAACTATTCACAAAAGTTTTACGCCACAAAAGTACATGTACATGTATATTTTACTATACTGCTGCCACCAAAAGTTGTCAAATTGCAACTCAGGGGACCTGACATGAAGCGCAAGATCCCTCAAAGGCTGGGTTCCAAGGAGCTGTAGTGTTCTTAAGATGGTCTCTGATGTAATCTGAGCCATATTTTGAAGTATCTTCAAACAAAGTTTATAAATAATATTTCATAAATAATTTCATTATTCAGAAAAGTCATTTTTTTCCCTTTGATTTCATAACTTGTCAAGTTGTCACTATGAAATGTTACAGCCATGAGCCATCATTGCTTTTCAAACCTGTCTTGTCATAAGTGAAAACTGTGAAACCCGTTGCTGTTACAAATACAGTCAAACCTGCTTTAGTGACCACCTGTCTACAAAGACCACCTGTCTACAAGGACAACATTTTTGTTTCCCTTGAAAATGGTTTCTCATTGAAACATGTACTAAAGGAACCTGTCTACAAAGACCACCTGTCTACAAAGACCACTTTTTGTGTTTCCCTTGGGCGGTCGCTATAGACCGGTTTGACTGTACATGTTAACCACTCCCCCATCCCCACCCTCCCAGGACAACCCCTGTCTACATGTACCTCAGGGCCGGGAGCACTGTACCTGTATATTCTTGTGTTGCATCTAGAGGATCGACCCAGACGGTGATATCACTAACAGAAATCCTTTCATCTGATTGAATGATCTTAGATACCTCAGGCAGGTCTTTAGCCACAGGCGTCACCTTGTCCATGTCAAACACCTTATCTTCATGTTCCTCTGAGACGACCTAAGATTAAGAAGGAGAGGAGATAATCACAGTAAACTAATATGTATTTTGCAAATTAAATTCAAGATTTCAAATCTTTGAAAAGACATAGACCCTAGGCCTAGATCTACAGTTGTAGATCTAGATCGAGTTTCATAAAGCTAAACATTTATTCTACTTTCAAGAGTGATGAATTGAGATTTTGTGATGACAATAATTGACTTTGTTGGGCAACTGAAACTACAGATCCAAAAATATCAAACAAAACCATTGAAAACTAAGACTCATCATCTTCTTCTTCTTCCAGTAAAGTAAAGTACAGACCGCCGTTGGCGTATTATCGTATCTTGGCCTTGTGCTTGTCAAGTGCCGAGTATACAGTGTAAGTAAAAAGGCTCTAAAAATAGGCCTACAAGACGTACAACAACTACAACTTTACAAGTAGACTAGTACACAAGAGCCTCATCCCTCATGAGGCATGTCAATGAATTTCGTTTAAAATATAAATTCAAATACTTCACAGTCTTCAGAAAAAAACAATAGAGGATGACGTACATGAACAGATGGAAATGACTTTTGAAATCCAGATATAATAGCCTCATGTGACTTCATATCTCCGTCGGTTACTGGATTATTTGCTCCTTCGGCTGTCTTTCCTTTGCTGGCTTCGTTCAGTTTTTTCGTATCGCGAATCTCCTTCACAACCTTCCCGCCGCGCTCGGCGAGCTGTATGCTGGCGACAAGGAGCTGCTTCATGCTGACCAATTCACCCTGCTGCGAGATGTCACTGTTCTTTTCTTTTCCATAGAAAGAATTTTTTATGAGAAGAAGTGTTCCTCCTCCTAGAACAACAAGGAATATCATCCCAACGGGATTCACCTTTATGTTATTCATTCCGAACGACATTGATAATTATGACCTGTCCTTTCAGAGATTACTTGGATTGCCCTGGGGTCGCGTCAAGCTAGTTAGCTGTGTACGTGGATATACGAACCATGTACGGTTGCGGTATAGTACCAAAGAATAGACACATCGTCCTCAGATCACTCAGCTCTTGACAAATCGTCAATAAACATCTTCCAGAAGTGTCCCACGCCTATATATCGCGACCATAGAGCTATATCGCGACAGCACTAAATGGGAGCCAGTGGCAGAAAGATAACAAAGAAATCTGAAATAAAAGTGTCAATAAATGAGGGGATCCATTGTGTCAGTAGATGCCAGGAAAACATCACTTACGGGGGTTCAAAATAGCAACAACAAAAAATCGCCTCGACGCTTCGCGGCTCGTGGACGATGCTCCGTGTCGGCATTGGGTCAACCCCCCTAGATCCCATCATCCGCCCCTGGATCCCTACTCTTTGAGGGGGTAGGAGAAAGCAATTTTACGTCATATTACTCTAGGAAGTGCCTGAAAATGCACCTAATGTGGTTCTAAATTGCAAATGCTTCCTACTCAGGGAGGGGGTTCTGACCCTCCCAGCCCCACCCCGCTTGGTCGCTCCGCTCCCTCGCCGCTGACGCCTCGCTCCATCGTTTTTCATATATTTCACCCCATGCGATTTTGTGCCCCCCATAAGAAATTCCTGGCCAATCCGCCACTGCTTACATTCGTGTATCGAGGTCATGACTTAATAAATAATTTGTTATCATGAATTCAAATTTTCTAGTACTGTATGTTGATTGCACAATAATTTGTTAACATTTTGAAACATTTCTTCTTTGTTTTTTACTCGCTCGCTCGCAAAATTTAGAAACAAAAAATAATGTGCTCTTGGATACGTGTGTACATTGCACTTGACGGCACTTGCCATAGTGATGCAAAATGAATATTCTGTTATGAATTTGGGATTGGAGCCGACGCCAACTTGTTATTTCTTGGAGGGTGCCGTGATTAACAAAAAGTTGAGAAAAAAATCTGAGCTATATGATGTTAATTGTAGGCTATTATTTATAGTAATTATAATAGAAAAATTCATTGGTTAATGTCTGCGCAAAACTGATTGCGTTCGCTGAAGTTAGTAGAGACATCTTCGTAAGCACCAATGCTAATGGAATAGTGATGATCCACGCAATTTCAGTTTGTTTTCTTTCCAATATATGAAGAGCTTGATTCCAAAAGGAGCTAAATCCATTTTTTATCAAAATTGATTGATTAAAAAAACATTGTCTTAAAATACCCATTTCCCTACATAGGAATAAAATGCACTATATCACATTCTGAAATTTCAGCTTGAAATGTAAAAAAATTAGCTACAAAATTATGTTTTATTCCAAAATGAGCTAAATCCATGAAGAAAAAAATATTTAAAAATTCAGCAAATATAAAATATACTTAGTGGATTTTTTTTAACCATATATTATTGGTCAAGGGTAACACCTCTAACATAATTATATCCATAGATGAACATACATTACTAAAGGGAAAGTGGTAGATTAAAAAATGTGATTTACGCGTAAATATATATATAGGCCTATCCAAAGTGGATTTAGCTCCTTTTGGAAATGAACTCATTTCATATATAAAAGACAACATCGTTTTGAGAATACAGCACGAGGGTACGGGACATTTATTGATAAAAAGGGGGCAATTATATATAATTAGAAGCAACATGATCGGATGAATTATCAAAAATTAATGTGAAACTAGGATCATTGATCAGACGGGAATAGGCACTTTCTTTTCTTCTGTTTTAATAAAGGAAGGGCATTTCAGTTTGGGATGGGGGGGGGGCAAACATTCCAGGGGGCTCACCTTTCAAGGGCAGTGGCGTAATGAGCAAAAAACCTCAGGTATAGAGCCAGGCGCGGATCCACAATGGGGGCCGACGGGCCCGCCCCCCTAGCCCCCAAAACAGGTAAAAAAAATTAAAATGGTTACGTAAATTTTACCATTTTTAAACAAAAACATAAAATCACCCCCGCTTCTTCGCCGGCCGGCTGATTCGCCGCATAAGGCTCACGAATTGGACCACCCAAAAGCCCCGCCAAGATGCCAGCCGTTCTGCAGGCCCTGACATGAAGGCTCCTAAAAAGCATATATTTTGCCTGACTGTATATTTGGGAATTTGTAATTTTCCAACTAACGCATAAAAAAGTATAATTTACAAAATAAAATTGAGAAACAATCCCGGAAAATCATGTCGTTTCAGCGACATTTGTAAATCACTTGTATCGAATTAGAAATAAACCACGTTTGAATTTTATTTAGGGGGCAACTGCCCCCCCCCCCCATCAGTGGTAAATAAAACATTTTTACTCCTTCACTGCTGATTTTTTTTTTTGGGGGGGGGGCTTTTTATGGGGGGAGGAGCGAAAATGCGTTTTGTCCCCCACTTCCGGCGCCTATGCGGCAGGGGCGTCAATCCGAATTAGACCGTGGGGGCACAAGTTCAGTGAGGATTAAGGGGGAGGGGGTCGGAGGACATAGAATGCGGTGTTTGCAGGGTATGGTGTGGCATATGGGTTAACACCCCCCTCCCAATAATTTAGTATCAGGAACAGTGAAATATAAAGACTGAATAAAACAAAATAATGAACGAAAGGTTTAATGTTTGCATTTTTTTTCCTCAAAAAGCGAAAATGTTCCATAATATATAACTTACTTTAACAGAATTTCCATATCTCAATAATTTAGAAACCCTTAGATCTATAGGGGAAAAGTGTGGGGCATATTAAAGCAAGGACCTCAATGGCGCGCTCATTTTGGTTTCATAAAGCCCCCATCACACCAGACTCGTTCAGTCGTTCTCATCACTACGTTCTGAAAAAAATGATGCCAAACGGTTACAACTGTGGTGAACGCGAACGGAGTGGACGTCTCCCCTCTCTTTCTCTGTATCCATCTATCTCTCCGTCTCTCTCTAAATCTTTATCTCTCTCTCTATCTCTCACCCTCTCGTTATCTCCCCTCTATCTCTATCTCTCATTTTATCTCTCCCTCTATCTCTATAACCTCTCTCTTTCTCCCTCTATATCTCTCTTTCTATCTCTTTATCTATCCCTCTCGTACATCGTTTGTAACATTATTCTGCCAAAAGGGGGTTCGACGGCATGGATTATCAGAGAAACACAGAAAAATAATGTTCTCTTAATCTCTTTGAACACCTGTAAGGATTCAGAAAAGGCTAAAAAAACAAGCACTCATTCGTGACTTTGATAGTGTTTATGATAGGCAAGTGACGACACTAAGTCTTGGTATATTTTTATACTTCGCCCAAGCATTTGACATGATTGATCACTGATCATATTTTTTTGCAAAAAAATAAATAAATAAATAAATAACAACATTACACCATATATGCTGTTCCATTCAAATTTTATGATTAAACTAGTCAACAGTTATATTATTACATTCTATGATGAATCATCAAAAATGAACTAATATCATCCTCAAAACAAAACAATGCATTTTAATTATTTTTATATTTTAATAAAGCAGGATATGATACTCAGAAAAGTCCCACACAAGGTAGTCAATGTTACATATCTTACATGTGATTTCTAGAAATGCAACACACATGGTTCCCTACAAATTTGGCGTTGATATCATCCTTTCTTAGCATGTATAATTACATTTCCTCTTTTGCCTGGAAAATGTGGTGAAAGTTTCATTTTATTCTTCCAAATATTCGTTCTCTGCTTTCTGAGTTTTGAACAAATGCAGCAGCTATGTCCCTGGCTTTGACATGTGCAAGTCGCTTCCTATGGACCTGGCACAACATGACATGGTTCAATCTCTCCTGCTTCATGGTATTTCTGAGCCATGTTTTTACACGTCTTAGGGCACTGAAAGATCTCTCTGCTTGGCAAGAACTTACTGTGAAACAAGCAGGAGTCTCAGAAGTTGCTCAACATTTGGGAACATCCCCCTAACTTCCGGAATCATGCCCTGAAATGCCTTCCTGCATTCTTCCACAGAAGAATATTTGAACTGATCGATGTCGGAGGAAGACCAATTCACACCTAAGACCAACCCCCAATTCAAACTTGTCAATGAGATCATCATCTATTGATCCACATAGTAGAATCGATGCCAGTCTTTTTTGTTCGTCTATATGTCTGTTGAGGTGAAGTAGATCCTGAAATTGGAAAGGGCCCTGTCTATTAGCTTGAAGAACTCTACACGATACTTTTCTTCTAGAGATTCTGAAACATATTGCTGCGATCCCTCAGTGTATCTAGCTGGAATTCTTTCTTTGCGTGACATTAGGGGATCTAGCTTCCACTGCTCGATTTTCTTCATTACTTCAGTGCTTCTTCATATAGAGCTTTAAAACTCTCTTCAGAACGGAACTCTTGTAACTCGTTCTTAACAAGCTCTGCAGAAGCAAGCATTCCTGAAATAGTGGCTGAGGGACGTTGAAGGATTCTATTGAATTTCTCCATACACATCAGAACTGGTAATGCCACAACAAGGCCAAAAACACATTTTCCTGCCGAGAGACACTTCTTTTAGCAAGTGGCACGGGAAGAGAGATCAGTTCCAAAGTTCTTAGATGAAGTTTCAAGTGCTTCCAGGACATTTTCGTAGTTGTTCAGCAAGAAAGAGAGACTCAGAGGAAAAAAAAAAAACAGATTTTAACCCCAAATCGTGGGGGGACATTTCACCATCTTAAAATTCGTGGGGTGTCCCCGTCCCCCGGCCCCAGGATTGACGCCCATGCTATGCGGGACACTCATTTAAAGACTAAAAGAGAGAAATTATCAGATGTAAAAAAGGGGTAACTACTTATTAGAAGAAAAGGTAAAAAAGGGTATATAGTTTTGCCGCTTTTGCATGGTAAAAGGGGCACCTTTTTATAGATGCTTGAAAAGGTGTGGGAATCCGTTGCCTCTGATGATCTTTTTTTTGCCGAACCACCAATCTACCGATATTTTCATTGGACGAACTCGTTATTGACCCTTTTTAACCGCAAGAGGGCTAATATGGTTTTGCGCAAAGGGGTGGTGGTGGTTATGCTATGCATGCGGTATAAACAACGATCACAAAATCAAAACATTAACATGCGGCATTTCATGACGGTGACAGAGCTTTGAGAAGACAGACTCTGCCTCTCCACAAATATGTCGGTGTAGTGTTCTAGCTCTTTACATCCATCTGATAAAAGCATACATCCAGAGTATTAGAGTTAATTCATTTGGATATCTGAGATTTCGATCCAGGTTCAGGCCGATAATCATGAGAGGCAAAACCAGATCTTTCGATGGTTCGGCAGTTTTGTCTCTGGCTGCAAAGGCCGCAGGGAACATATTGATCGTTGGTGAAAAACTCAGGTACGTTGGTGGTCACTTTCTCACCCAAATGATATTCTTTAAAACTTCAAAATTTCTTTAAACAATATGTTGTAGTTACGAGAAGTCAAGGCTTTCCTTAAACATCTAATGACATGTGCATGATTGTGGGTTGTTTAAGATGACAAGGGCGAGGGTAAAATATTTACTCTTTTCGTTAGGCCTATAGTGTCTATGCCAGAAAGTGGAAATTTGGCATAATTCTTTGAATCAAACTTCAAGACTCAAGTTCAAGCTGGATCTACATCCGTGATCTAGTATCAGTATCAAATTCAAAATCATCGTCATCTGATAATATAGTCTAGATCTATAAGGATTACTGGATAGGGAGTGAGGTAATCCTGTACTACTGTAGCTCTCCCGGGTCGTCTTCGAAAAATATTATAAGTTCAATTGACAGTTCGCGACTTGTTAAAACGGAGTGTAAAATGCGTGGATGTCGGCTTACATAAAATTTGCAGTCTTAAAAATATCTATATCTAGACCTACATGTATGTTACGTGCAGTGACTAGACTTCTAGAGATTCTGGCAGTTTATTCCATAAATTAATAACATGTTTACTGAAGAAACAGCCTCTGACATTATATAGCTTGTGGTGAGTATTGATCTGTAAATCATTGTGATGTCTGATGACTTTCAGCATGTTCAGTTTCATGAGACATG
Organism: Mesocentrotus franciscanus; assembly: GCA_037976565.1. Classification (NCBI taxonomy): domain Eukaryota; kingdom Metazoa; phylum Echinodermata; class Echinoidea; order Camarodonta; family Strongylocentrotidae; genus Mesocentrotus; species Mesocentrotus franciscanus. Next base: position 25,721,242 of record CP137678.1, read on the forward strand.
ACTTTTCCTAGTAGATCTAGGCCATGTGATATAATTAATAAATCTCAATTGATTAACTTACATGTATTGTCAGCGTCATGAGCATGATAAGTCAATTCTCATGTGAAGCTGTGTACCAGTTCTCATGTGAAGTTGTGTACCAGTTGCCAGGGCTGCGTCTCACGAAACCGTCATAAGTACAAGTTCAGTGACATCCCATTGAAACGCGTGTTAAACTTAAAGGTACTGGTCTATGTCCCATTTGCAGGCCCCAAAAATGAAAAGGTTAAATTCCAATGGCATATGAAAGACAACACTAATTTAGAACTTCCCTAAAAAAGGGGGTTTGAAAATGTCTTTAAGTGGGAAAATAACGACTATTAGTTGTCGAATCGACTTAGGAGCTATAGAGCCAGTAAGTAATAGTCTGATTTTTCAGACCATTGTACCGAATGGTCGTACGTTTTATGCTGCGCAAAGATTCAATCAGTTTAATTTTGGCCATTACAAGAAGTGGGTTATTGATGTAGACAAATGCTCATGTACCCTTTACAGCTCATTTTATGTATGTTATTACCAAAGATGAAAAAGCCAGTCAGTCACTCAATAGTGTCTGACAGTGAAGTCTAGCAAGTAAACAGGTTTCCTTGCATAATTTGAATATTAGGACACTGCTAACGTTTAAATTTCACAGATAGGACATACATGACATATTCATAATTCCTGCAAAGTTCTACAGAATTTGATGTTGGCTGCAAAAGGGACATAGTATCTTTAATACACGCATTTCAATGGGATGTCGCTGAACTTGTACTTATGACGGTTTCGTGAGACGCAGCCCAGATAGATCTAGATCTAAATAATATATAACCCAGATCTACATGCATGTACTATGTAGACTAGATCTATATTAATGTACAACAAAAAGAAAAGTGGTTGGAGAACGCTGGGACACTTGACCATAGAACTTAGAACTAGAAGTTGAGAAGTTACTGTTGAGAATCCTATCAATGAATGCTGTAGTTTGCTTTAATATCAGATTTACACATTATTAGTCTTTTCACAATAATTACAGTAAAAATTAAAAATTAAATTCAGGTAAATGAGGAAATGTAATTTTTTTGTATTTACTCTTATTACAAATTACGTAAATAATAGGCTTATAGGCCTAGTCATATTATAATGTCACTGTTAAATAGAATAAAATGAATTAATCTAGATCTATGAAGATCTTATACATACATCATACAGTATGTTCTTACATTGGCTCAATGACATCTGTTCAAGATTATGGCACTCATTTTTTTTGTAGTAATATAATTATATAACCTTGCATTTTCATCAACTTATTCTCAGGCATGAATTGAAAACCTCAGGTACCTCTCTAATTCAGGACAGACGATACAGATTGAGAAATTACCAGAGATGCTTTGTGGGTAAAGCCGTCATTGACTGGATCGTCCAACACGAAGGCATCAAGGATCGAGCCAAGGCCGTTGAACTTATGAATATCCTACAGAAGTACAATATTATACATCATGGTATGTTTAACAAATAGAGATGCTGCCTGTTCTTTAGATGTGTCTCTGGCTTTAAACACAGATTGGGTTCCTCCATCTATATTTTAAGCGAAGGGGAATTAGACAAATTTGAAAGACGAAATTCAATAGTCGAAGTGTTAACTGTTTTAGTTCTACAAAGGGCTCTCGCATAAATTGTTATTTAGGTTTCCCATTTGGGCAACCAATGTAATTAAAGAAGTTGCCCAATTTAATTCTTGTTGGTTGTACATGCAGTGCACTGCATAAAATAACTTGAAACAGTAAATGAAATATTGAACAGTTATGATTAATTCAACATCTACAGTGTACATGTGGTTGTTCAGGCAAGGCATCATTATACCATATTTAATAAACTTAAGTAAATTACTGAAAGTACCGGATACCTACATGTACATGTACATGTAATTTTGCCAACTTCCATCTCAGATTTTTGCAGAGTGTAGTACAGTGACCCTGAGTAACCTTTCTTTCACAAATGTACTCATGAAATTCTAATTATCTGTTTCTTCTCTGTACCCCTGAAAATGATTAGCAGGACTGTTCTTTCTTCTCTTTGACACATTCTTTCTGCTCTTTGGAGAATGTGTAATTTATGGATGCTTCTCCTTTCTATAGCTTACAATGGTGATGAACTATGTTATTCTCTTCTACAGGCAGGTCTACTTCTACTTCTGACCATAAAATTGGGAAAGCACCTTGGGTACAATTTTAGGTCGAGCTTCAGGGTCGCAAAAAACAATCCAGCTTATATATTTCCTCCTTTTAATTATCCAAATATTCTTTTTGTAAATGAAATTCAGGCCTTAATAAATTTCATGAAGCATGTTCACATCTGCAAGGTTTGAATAGAAAACCCAATACTTGTGCATAGATTTTGGGAAAAAAATAAAATGCTCTCTTATCTCTTTGTACTCCCACTTTTTCTGCTTATTCAAATTTAAATTTAGGGATATTTCTGCTGACTGTACTATTGTCAATGCACCTGTTACATGTTTACATACATTTTTGTATCACCTGTTAAATAGAAAAGACCGGTTCATACACTGTATTGAAATTTATGAATGTTTATTTCCTGGGGCCTAGTGACAAGTTCATTAACCTCTTATAAATGAACGAACTGCAATGCTTGGAACCCAGTCTGCATACATTATTTGTTTCTATGTCAGGCAAACCTGGGCTAGCTTTTAGGCTGTCAGGAACAACCTTTAGTTAAAAAATATGCAGAAAATTTGAATATACAAATTAGTAAACGGGTCTATCCAGGCTTGTTAACATTGATGCAATGCCAATAAACCCTGCTAACAAAGCAAACTTCTGAAAGGACTTCCCTTCTCAAAATGTTGTTTATTAGTTTTGACGTGACCTCATTTACCCCATGGGCATTCATTCATCCATTCACCTCACTGCAATAGAGTTGAAAGTTGAAACATCTTTGTTTTGTTACAAAATGTTATATTTTTGTGTGCACGAATAGTCAGATGTAAATGCAGGTTGTAGACATTCTCTGCTGCTGCTAGGCCTGTCAAACCTCAAACAAGATATCTGAAGAGTCACAAAGCCTTTAGAACCAACCTTCTTGTGAAAGGAAGAAGCTTGGGATTTGAATAGAACATTATTAAGGGCCTTTGACCTTCCCTTGTATCGTGATTTTATCACAATTTGACCTACATACTATTTACCTACAGTTTATCTTCTGACTGAAGTTCACTGAACATTGTCAGTTGGTCGTTCAACTTTGAAAGATCTTATGTTTGCCCATGCTTTTTGTTGGTGTGTTTGATTCTTCAAAGATACAAATGGTTTTATGGCTTGGATTGCATTTGGATTTGTTTTTATTTGTCGAAGATACAAATAACTCTGTTGGTTTCATTTGTAATTTTTTTAGTATTTATTTATTTATATTTTGTTTATTTGTCAAAGATAAAAGTGATTTAAGGGCTTGTATTGTATTTGAGATTCAAGGGATACATGTCGGTCTAGGGTTCGTGGGGCATTGGCCTAAGGATGAAGTTAGGAATTTGAGTATTTGACTGATTATCAGTACAAATCTTGCAAAGGAATTTGTCCCCCCCCCCCCTCCCAATCCTTGATTACACTGTACATTATATTTTTGTCATGTTAAGTGTTTATAATTTACTGTTGAGTACTTGGTTACCAGAATACTAGAATTTGTGTTTAGGAGAGTTTCATTCACTGTAAAATGAGAATTTTTTTTATCTACATGTTTTCACAAATTGTCAATATACTTGCAGGTTAACTATCATATCCTGGTTATGTTTGTTTTCATGTTGGACGCTTCTATCTTTCGTTATCTTTTAGTATGTGATGACCATCTATTCAAGGACGAGATGCTTTTCTACAGGTTCAGAGTCGATGACAACACTTTCAAAGACAACAGAGAATCAAGAACAATCGTTCATGGTACAGCCATATTCCACAGGTAAATAGCTCATCAAATTCTTTGCATTTGTGATTTAGAGAGAGAATGTGAATATTTCTAATTTAATTGTTGACTACCCACAGATGATTTATGCAGTTTTTTGCAAAAATGGCATTGTAGGAAAAGTTCAGAGCAAATAAATTCAGTCATTTGTGAAAAAAATGTAGGAGTTTTATAAAAATATAAGATTTACATGTAGAACTTTGGAATACTCCAAAGAATTTACTTAAAGTACAAGTCCACTCCAAAAATAACTTACTTTCAATAGAAGCAGAAAAATCAGACAAACCAATCTAAAAAAGTTTGAGAAAAATCAGATAACTAATAAGAAAGTTATGAATTTTTGAAAAAGTATGTAAAACTATGGAACAATGGAAATCACTACACAAATAGCCAATTTGGTTATCAGTTTGTGACGTCATGTCCTCACTATTTATCAATTGCTTTACTGTATATAGTTTAATCCCATTAATTTCCCTTTTTATTCCCCAAAACTTGATTTCCCCATGCCTTTGCCCAGGTTATATGAATTGTATCATATTGCATGCACGACATTTCACAAAATCTTTTATGAACTTTGAAGAATTCATACTATTTTCTGAATATTTTATATTATAGTATTAATGACTGCTTTGAGAGAAATAGTTGTTTTTATACGCTCAAGGGAATGTTACAATTGTGCTATTGCCCGAGGCGTGCCGAGGGCAATAGCCCAATTGTAACCTTCCAGAGCGTATAAAACAACTATTTCTCGAATATTAAAGCAGTCATTAATACTTTTATATGCCGAAAAATAGTCAACTTACCAATCAACTGGTAGAACAGGAAGAGCAGAAATACATAGAATCTAGTTAGTGTTAGATCTAATAATATATTCAAATCTGTTATTGAGAGGCACTGGAAAACCCATCCACTCTAGTTTTCACCCTATCAGAGACTACCCAACGTGACGAGGGGCAAATAAGCTACAAGCTTTACGTCTCTACATCCAAGTAAAGTAGTCTAGACTACGTCTACCGCGGTGCGGTAATGTTTAATACTCACTCAGTACAATGTCAATGACAGTAGATCTCTAGACCCCTCTAGTACACAACAATTAATGTGTGGGACTCCACTGACTGGATTTGACTATTATTAGACCTTACATTGGTGTGCTTGCTGTCAGCATCTTGCATTTGATCATCATTAAGAAGTTGAAATCTTGGGAGAGTTTCTTCAGCCATTTTTGCCTTGTTTGGAATTCAGTACGATCGAGATTGCCGTACGGTCGTCTGCGCTACGATGTATTAAAAATTGATAAACTAAGCTAGCGACCGATTATTCGCACACTTATGGTGTCCGCCGCTCAAACCAGTTTTTAACACGTAAACCAATGGGTATTTCAGCAAGACTGAACCAATTTCCCGGTAATTGGAATTTTGCCGGGATTTTTTAACTATTTTTTAAAACTATTACATGGCTTTGGCATTTTTCGGGAATAGTTAAAACAACGACTGCAATTTCGACCAATCAGATGGCTTAAGTGAGGTATATAATCATAAGGTAAGTGAGGATTTCTTAAGTGAGGTATATAATCATAATTATTGATTTTTATATAAATAGTTTATCAAAATTCAAATTTTTCATGATTTAAGTGGAAAAAAATTACTCTATATTAGTGCATCCGCACAAAAACATATTAGGCCTACTATCAATCTAACTTGGATGCTGGTGTGAAGAAATAAGATTCTTAGGGGGAAATAGGAAATTTACATTATCAATATAAAGAAAATAATTAGTGGATAGTGAGGAAATGACGTCACAGACTCATGAGTGAGTTGCCAATTCGTCTAGTGATTTTCAAAGATTTTCATGTCATTAAAAATTCATAACTTTCTTATTAGTTATCCGATTTTGCTCATACTTTTTTTGATTGGTTTGTCTGATTTTTCTGCTTCTATTGTAAGTAAGTTATTTTTGGAGTGGACTTGGTCTTTAATGCTCTACAGGATATTCCTATTAAGATGTAAAAAATGTAATAATTGTTTTAACAATGCTATGTATTTCATGTGCTTTTATTGTAAACTGAATGTACCAAGTAATTCAGCTCTCGGGCGGCTGTTTTCAGTATTTTTAATGAACCATTCAACTCAATTCCACTCAAGAGTGATTTCAATTGAGGACGATTGGTTGTAGGAGCACATTGGTATCGTAAAGATAAAACAGAAAGTGAAAACATCTTTTCCTTGATGGAATAAATATCATTTCCTCTTCTTTTGTTACAGAGTCAAAAGTGAAACTTCTTCTAGTCAACTGCTGAAACCACACACAGAGTTTGGACACAAGTATGCTGATGTGAGTAAATTACGTCTTAACGAGCAATTAAACATAGTAATTATAAGTCATGTCAAATACTTAATGTGCAGTTGTGAAGTGAATTGCCTGATATTTATTCTAAATTATGGTTTATGTGGTAAATGAACCTAATTACCATTCAAGATTATTGCACAACATAGAAAGAAACCTACATTTGAGAATAGAACCCTTGACAAAACAGGATACCGGATCTGGACCATGAGTTATAAAGCCTTTTGATTGATCGTAAGGATAATATTGAGCATACAATGTAAGTCTATGGCTCATTGTGTATTGATCAAACTTAAGATCAATCATAACTCTTTATAAATATGTATTGTGAGATTTGCAATTGTCCTGAATGAATGGATTGATTACATTGTGCTTAAAATCACAAAAAATGGAAAGGCATTACTCAAAGATATGGTTAGATAGGACAGTGGCGGATCCAGGGGCCCGGGGCCCTGGCCCTCCCTAGAAAAAAACAGGTAAAAACACCCCAAAAAAAAGAAGTTGGGCCCTCCTGGCGCCCAAGGGGGTGGCGGTGGAAAAAAAATTAACCCTTCCCGTAGGGGAAAAAATTGTGTTCACTACCCCTGGCGCCCAAGGGGTGGTGGTGGAAAAGAAATGGGGTGGTGGTGGAAAGAAATTACCCTTCCCGAGGGAAATTTTTTTCGGGTGCCAAAATTTTTTTTTGGTCACTACACACCCCCACTGAGCGAAAAATCGCCCAGCACGATTTTCAAATTTTCGCACGAAGTGGGCCCCTTTTTAGGCCCCCTCCCTTGCCGCCGGCTGGATCTGCCCCTGAGATAGGACTACACAAATATAATGACATAATTTTTGTCCAAAGTTTTAAAATATTTCCAGTCATCTTAAGATCATTTCAGGAACAATCATAATCATGATGAGAATTAACATGATAATAAAAAGAATAAGAAAGCGCTCATTTAATTTTTCACCTCTACCATCACGTACCCTTCAATTAAATTAGCACTTAGAAGTGGTAATTTTAAGACCAATGTACACTGCACATGTACATGTATGTAGATGAACAAAACCGGACCTGAACATGTATCCTGTTTACTTTGTCAAATGTTCTATTCTTAAGTATAGGTTCCTTCTATATATATATATATATACACATATGTTGTGCAACAATCTTTGACTAATAGAGCACATGTTATCACATGGGAAATAAAAAATTAAGAAATTGAAAGTTAAAAGATGTAAAAAATTGTATTTACAGGGGATCAGTTATTGAATGTTATTCCAGAGAGTATTTAGAATGTATTTAATATAAACCAGACGTTATTGTACATTAAACTTTCATGATTTTTCAAATAGTCTAGATTTGTGAATAATTTATGCTACAAAATCATTTAACAGACAACTTTTAATTTCTGCTATCTCCATTTTTGTGCCTTCTTCTTTCTGCCTCAATGACAATTAATAATTCCCAAAGGGTCTCTGATTTGTGATTTGAAAGTACTGAGAAAAGCAGTACAGAGTCATTTATAAGTCAAGTAAGTCCTACCAACAAAAGAGGCAGACAAATTTCTCGCTCACTGGTTGATAGTAAATAGATACTCTGTGAATAATATTCATTAAAAGATTCCCTGTAAAAATAAAACTTTCCACATCTTTTCAATATGAATGTCTTATTTTTATTTCCCTTAAATATTACCATTGTGCATTTAGAGGTTATGACAACATAGAAAGAAACCTATACATAGTACATGTACATAAGAATAGAACACAAAGTAAAACAGGATACAGTATCAAGCCCGATTTTGTTTATCTATATACGAGAAAAGAGTAATTTCATGTCATATTTTTGGTTTACCTCCAGAGTTTCTATGGTGCAGAGCTTGTATCGTGGCTGTTACGGATTAACATGTGTACTTCTAGAGAGGAAGCAACAAGACTTGGTAAAGATCTCCTGGAGGCTGATATCATCAGACATGGTAAGCTATTTGGATTTATAGGTAGGCCTATTTAGACATGACACGGTTATACCACAGAGTTGCCAATTTGTGTTTCATCCATTTTAAATTTGTTAAAACTTTTCTTATTACTATCCTCTTTCAGATTTTCTAAAATTCTCAGCGATCTGTTATATTCTCTTTTTACGAAACCAAGCATGATGCCAGGGTGAAGTGTCCCTTCAATGAACCAATACAAAATAATAAATCTACAATATATAGTACCCGGTATGTACATGTATATAGGCCTCAGTGCGACACTTTAAATAGACACAGTTAAAATGGACCATCACTTAACAGACAAGCATCTTTTGTATCAGTTTAACCCTGTCATGACTGATATAACGTTACTAGACCAAGAAGACCAGAAGAGATAGTGGATCTTTGTGAGCCTCTTTGTAACCCTTTAAGTAATAATAAACCTTATCACTTTTTTCCATATGATACAGTCACGATGGACCATCACTTCAAAGATGAGCGACTCCTCTATCACTTGAACCCCGTCATGACTGATCTAAAATTGACGGATCTAAAGACGCTAGACCAAGAAGCATCAAAGGAAGCATCGGGACAGGCAGCCATGATGGCGTCGCTGACGATATCAGGAGATCCTCAAAGAAAGCATTCAAATTCAACTTCCTCAGGTAAGCCTTTCATCCTCACCTGGACCTGGACCTTTTACAGTCTCGGGACAGTCTTGATGTTCTAAATTTTTAAAGGCCTGAAAATGAGGTGTCCTGATTTTTTAGAAAGTATACAAGTTCAAGTTTTAGATGCGTTATTTTGTCATGCAATGTTGCCTTTCTCAGATATAAGTGTACTTTTCCTCATTCTTACATTGTGTGCTCCACAAATCTCTCATGTTACATGTGTAAGAAATCTTTTGTTACTTTCAAAAAAAGAATAGATTAGTGAAACATAACATCTGAGCTGCAGCGAATGAACTTAATCGGCCTATTCAGGACTCTCCTTACAGGGACTGCTGGCATGAGCAGCTGTCAACAATTATCTGTTGATACATGAAGTGGCTATTTTTGGCAATGGCACAATATATACAAAAGAAAAAATCCACATACAATATCACAATGATGAAAGACCATAGATATTTGTTGGCTATTGTATCCGTATATGCATACAAACCATAACCTGTGTATTGCAGCACCTCCTTGCCCAAGGGTTTCTTTCCGATACTCCCTTCAGAAAAAGTGGCATTTCTTCCTAACCTCCTACTTCCCCCTTCCCCCTTCCCCTTCCCCTTCCCCTTCCCCTTCCCCTTCCCCTCTCACCACAAAGGGCTGTAGCAAGAACAGCAAGTATGTTTGTTTTCCTTTATTTATTCCTTTATGATACCCATAGGAATTTTCATTCTTTAAAATCTCTCATTAACATCAAGAATTATGAAGACACTTGCATATCCATGTTCCACTTGAACCCCACCCCACCCCACTAATAGACAAATAGTAAAAACGACTCACTATCACCATCAAAATATGGGTACGCACACGTACGTCACATCTCCAATGCTGTGTGACTATGTCAGTTTAGATTTTTTTCAAACCTTTCATTTAATATTCAAACTTTAAAGACACCTCACTGGAGAAGGCATCGATGACCAGTTCAAAACTAGACATTGGAAGCCCAGACCAGAACCAGAATCGGTTACATCTGGGAGGACCCTCGAGCGACCTGGACTCGCCCGACACTCCTTCAGCCCCCATCTGTACCAGAAGTTGGGGATCATTCACTCCCAGTGAGCTTAGGCATCCTGAGAGCCCCTTCATCAAACGACAAATCAAGGTAAGGTTCACAATACAGTCAAACCTGCTTTAGTGACCACCTGTCTACAAAGACCACATCTTTTGTTTCCCTTGAAAATGGTTTCTCATTGAAACATGTACTAAAGGAACCTGTCTACAAAGACCACCTGTCTACAAAGACCACTTTTTGTGTTTCCCTTGGGCGGTTGCTATAGACAGGTTTGACTGTAGTATGGTAGTTCAATGGAAGTACCTCTATGGCTCAAACACTGCCAAGTATTTGGGACATATGGGTACACTAAATCTATATCCAGACCAATAAATTAAAAAATAAATGAATAACAACAAAAAACAAAAAAAGAAGGCTCATGCATACTGACATGCTATAGTGTACTAATTCAATGTTTTTTTTATTTTTTAATTCAATGGTCAGGCCCAACACTGACAGGCGTATGCTACTCGTTGGGGCTGAAAACCAATGTCCAGAGCCCCCCACCCACCCATTAAGAAATTGTAACATTGGCCTAGTGCATACAGAACCTAAAACATTCAATCTGGACCCCATACCAGAAGAGAAGTTAGAGTGGAGCCCTGTGTACTGCACTATGACATAATTTAAATTTCCTTTATTGTGGTGTGACCCCAAGTATGTTCTTGGCCACTGTCCCTGCCCCCCTCCCTCCCTAAACGAAAAATATATTTTAAAAATTGTGCCGTAGCTGATTTATAGAATGACTCAAGTATATGATATTACTGTTTATTTGGATAACTGATTATGTGGATGTTGAGATATGGGAAGGAACCAACACTGGATAGATTATTTTATATTTTTGATCAGTGAAATCCTGTTCAGTGATTGGTCAGCATAGCATCATGTGACCAAACATGACATTGCTATGATGTTACCGATAAGAAAAATGTGCTATACAGTGACGTCATCCATGGTATAGTGCACTATACCATGGCACTATACCATGGATGACGTCATAGATATGCGATCGATCAAGATCAATGTGATATCGGTGTCGGCCCGGTCGCGGTACGGTCGTCTGCGCTGTTCTCACTGCTCTCTACACTAGTTCAGTCACAGTATACATTATTTATTATTCTTGTTTTTATGAAGGTTGGTTTGAAAAATATAAAGTAAATATATCATGCACTATTTCAAGCCACTAGTGAAATTATGGATTCCTCGGCGACGGAAATAGCACTATTCCTGCCACCTCGATCCATATAATTTCTACTAGAGCCTCTCAGTGCATGGTATATTTGTTTAATATCTTTTGTACAGGGTAAATTGGATGCATGTTCATTATTCTTACTTACAAAACTGAACAAACTTAATTATTTTGATTCATAACATCACGATTCACTTTGATACAGGCATGAATTCTTCAAAGGTGAGAAGAAAAGAAAAAAAGGTGAGAGAACCTAATTGGATCTACATGTATAAAACTGCCTTTTGATTGCCCCTATAACAGATTGTAGGAGACTCTGTTGGGTTTGGTCTAGTGATACGTGGAGACGGTCCAACCTACGTACAGACGGTAGATCCTGAGGGACCGGCAGCTGCTGCAGGTTTAAAGGTAATGATATTAGATCCCATTTAGACATGGCATGTTAAACCACCTTTAATGATTAAATAGAGAGAATCGGTTTGGGAGGTCAGATGCTAAAGGTCACAGGATAATTGATCAGTGAACATTCATATAAGGTAGGCGGAGGCATATTGAAAATGCGGTCACATTCATCTCGTGTTTCATGTGTGAATATAATGACTTGATTTTTTTTTTCCAACTTTTTTTTTTTACCAAGATCAACGAAAAATATTTTACACTGTATCCATGTCTCTATTTTTCATTTATTTATTTATTTATTTATAATCTTTTGTCAGGGTAGCCCATTCACCAATAAGTAGTGGTTTTCCATGGGGCCCTGAATAAACATGAACATATTCACATCAAAAAGCATAACGCTTTATTTTTTTTATATACAGAACAGTTAAAATAAAATTCCATATTACATTTAGCTATATTATATTGGGGAAAGTAGCCTCAAATATTGCCCGGTACATCTATATAGAGATATTGCAAGTTTAAATATATTCTCATTTAACATAAAAGTGACTTGTAAGTGGACTACATGTACGTGAGATACCCTTATGCCCTTGTGTAGAATATGGCCCGCATGGAAGTGACTGAACCCAAGTCTGAATTTGGTTCTGTGTGCATGATGATGATTTAGTGCTTTTCTTTATATATTCATACTTGAACTCCTTTAAAGCCCCTCTAAAGTGTTGGGAGCCCTAAATTTGCCAACAATTTCATGGCAAAATTTCACTTAAATTGTATCAAAATGTGAAAGAGGATGTCAAAGATTTCCCCCCCAAAAATGTGTTTGAAGACAAATATTGATAAAAGAATACATAATTTGGGTTTTTTGTTGTACACAGAAAAACTAAATTTTGTATTCTTTCATCAATGTTCGACTTCAAACACATTTGTTTTGAAAATCCTTGCAGAAATGTGTCTTAAATGACATCCTCTTTCACATTATGATACAATTTAAATGAAATTTTGCCATCAAATTTTTTGTGGGCTCCCAACACTTTCAAGTACACTGTAAAGGATACTACCCACTGTAAAGACCAATTTTCCAATCTCCCTTGAGTGGTCTTTATACAAAGATTTCACTGTATCAGGTCTTTTTTTATTCTTTCCCTCTCACAGGTGAAAGAATACCTGGCTGGTGTGAACGGTATCGACGTCCTTGAAATGAACCACACCGACGTTGCCAAACTCATCCTTGCAAATCCCTACGAACTCTCTCTTGTTATGATGATTTTAAAAGATGGCGTCATGGGAACTTAGTTTGACAGAATGGGTGGTGAAGTGTCATGTCAGTTGAGTATTCATTCTTAGAATTCATTTTCTGCAATGTGGTCATCAATCGCTGCAGTAAGTCAATGGATATATTCAATATACATCTGTATATATTTCAAATTTACCTCAGCTTTGTTATTGTTCAAGGATTTTTAAATGGATTTGTGTGATCTGTTGATTTTTTATTTCTATCTATGATACATGTAGATAGGTTGGTTGTTCCTAGGTTGTACATGATTACTTGTTTTTCAAGAAATCACACATGTGGTGTCTGTTTTTGAGATGCAAGGGGTGTGGACCATGTCACATTTTTTTTTACATGACAGAATCAATCAAAGAACATCTCTTAGAGGTCAATGTTAAAGCCACATACATGTAGTAGACAGTGTCCATGTGTATTGCATCATAATTCGCTGACACCAGATTTGATTGAATTCCCAATTAATGAGTCTGTCTCTCTAGCAGCGAACCCGTGGTCCCACCGGCAAAGAGTCCAACTTACTAGCCTTCATATCTCCAGGGTGAGGGAATTTGCTATTATGGTGAGAATTCCTTATGGTGGTAGGCTAGGGCACAGTGCATTACACAACCTGTCAGTCGTAAAAGGGAAGTCCACTCTTGGTGACTGACAATACTTGTTATTGGGTAATCACCCAAATGGTGGCATTCTCCATGAAAACCCACTACTATGAGCCTGGTGAACTATGAGCTGGCGCATGGTCTTCACCAGCTAAATAATAATCTATTTGGATTGCAATCACCATTTTGAAAGCGCTAATCTTGAACACTGTTGAAAAATGGTTTTAAAAATTGCTCTATTTGAATCAAGGATATCTCTTGACAATTCCTGGTTACGCTCATTTTTTTATTTCATATTCTGATAGATCACGAAGTGTATAATAATTATGATTTTGTACCAAAATGTTGGTATGGATTCTGGCTAAACATTGTAGGAATAATTGTATGTGAAGAAGACCTAAATTGGTTTGAATGGGATACCTGCCCGTGCAGGGGACTTTGGAGCAGCACCCCTTAATTGCCCTACTGTTCCAATAAATCCTATGTTCCTGGTGCAAAGGGGATGGGAGCTAGGTCCCTTAATATTGCGAGGCCTCTACTTTCATCGGCTCGGGTGAGCGTAAAGTCCCCGGATATCTTGTTTTGATTTTAACTTTGTAGTTTTATGTGGGTTTAATTAATGCTTTTTTTTTCTTCAAATGATTTGTTTCGTCATTAATTGCACTCAATTACTTGCCAATAATTTGATGAAGAAAATTTGTTCCTTTCACAGTTAGCATCGTGCCAAAACTCTGTCACATGCTGTTTGCAGCCTCACCATAAACTATGTTTTTATGTCGTTACATGGGTAAATCGAAAAGGCATTATTGCAACATTTATGTGGTACAACAAATTCATGCATTTCCACACACACACACACACACACAAAATCACCAATAGTTACTATTATTACTTCCAATTTCCGCATGTACTATTTTTTAGTATTCAAGTTTTTATGGATGATTTACATTTGAAAGGTTATTTTCTCGAAACTTGATGTATTCAATTATTCATCTATTTATGATGGAAAGAAATCGATATCAAAGGGGAGAGAATTTTTTCGTAAATAAAACAATGCATTCAGACAACCACTTTTCTTGTTTTTCCTGGAGTGAAATTTATATACAGGTTTCTTTGTATAGATTATAGCATTTTGTGGGATAGATGAATCATCCCTCACAAACATTGAATATCCTCTCTTTATCAATTATGGTATGTTTAAACATATTTCTATGGTTATGAACTGTTTGCATAACAAATGTACATATAGATAGATTGTTGTATTTTAATTGAATGGTAGGTTTGGGTTCTATCTATAAAAGCTTAATGAAATAAAATCTTTTTCTAATCTTAAGCAATAGACTATTTTTGTACTGTAATCAAATTTAATGCATAAATCTTTGTTAAGAGCCATGTTACAAGTTATTTCATTCACCTGTTACAAATAATTTTATTTCAATAGTCAGAACGCGAATTGTATACAGTAATTGCTGCTAGGTAGCACAAACATTATGGCCTGTCTTACCTGTTTGACTCTGGAAATTCAAATATTCTTAACAAGTTAATGAAAGAATTTACAAGGCACGTAACAAAGATTTGTTCATTAAATTTGATTAAATTACGAAAAAATGGCCATTTACTAGCAAGAAGAAGCAAAAGCTTGTTATCTTGCTCGATGTGATATTGGATAATGGTTACATTGTGTATATAATATACCTCAGAAAACTTCTGTGTTTTATTTTGTGTGTTCATCAGGAAAGATATATTTCACATTATTTTGTTTTTGATATAATCATTATCATGTTGGGAAAATTTATAGAAATGCTATAAGCATCATCGAAGGTTAAAAACAAGGGTTTAGCTTCTAAAGTACAAAGTTTTATTTGGAGTCATTATATGAAAGAATAGGAAAAAATAATCTATTGCATTCTTCTCAAAGTGCAAAGCTTGTAATGGTTGCTTTTTAAATGTTGTTGTCTCTTTGTGTTTTGTCAGTGTGTGTATAAATGAGGCTATAAAAATATAGATTTTTACATCTTATCGTTTGTTTTGAAAGCAACTTGAGTATATTTTTACCTTGTGAACTGGTAACATCATTTTGTTGTACTGTACACAATGCCTCTAGGTCTTTGTGGCAAATTGTATTGTGATTTTTAGCCTTGATTTATTATTAACGATTCATGTCTGCAAATATTTGTAGACAAATGATATCCATGTCTTCCATATATTTTCTGTAAATCTTGCAAATCCCATGAAATTAAAGTGGAATTAGAGTATAGTATGTCTGTACTGGTGTACTCACTCTCAGATTTGATTACATTATGTTAAAATCTCAGGTAAGACAAAGATAAACATATTAATGTTGATTTAGTATGCACATGTAGTTATTTCCCCCTGTTTTTATTAAAACCAGTGGTGCCAAGGTATATGAACTTTAAACTTGTAAGATTGAGAGGTTTTAATGTAAAGAAGGAATTTTCACTTTATAAACAATCTTTCCTTCCTGCAGTTTGCACAGTTTGCAGACTATGAATAAATAAACCGTATATTTGTTTGCCATGCCAGGATGTGTGTAAATACAAATACATTCAAATTTTTACATGTATGATGTTTATCTAGCGAGAAGCTTTTTCATGCACCTGTTATATATCATGCATCTCAGTAGTCAGAATGCAAATTACATGTACAATAGTTGTTGCTTGTTAGGACAACATTATGGCTTGCCCTACCTAAGTCCTAACAACACGTAATATATGCAATTTGAACTCCGACTATTGAAATACAATTATTTGTAACAGGTGAATGTAATAATGCGTATGAGGCACTTCATATAAGCCATGTTCACACGATGGCAATTTTGGTTGGCGTAAAGGTCGTGTTTAGAGCTAGTCGGCGTAAGTATGGTAAGGTTGGCGTAAAGGTCGGCGTAGTGACTGAACGATAGTTGTGTTAGCTACGCCGACCTTTACGCCGACTGATTTACTCCTGGATTTTTCGAGGAGTAACGTGCTAACACGACTAGAGGGTAGCGTAAGTTGACCGTGTGGATGCTCTCACTTGGCACTCGGAGTATCTATGACCTTTCACAATAAGGGTTGTATGACCTTAACATTTAAAACTGCAACTTACAGGGATTCATGTTGAAATTTTTATCTGAATGGTTTAGGAATATGTTTGTTTACAATCAAAAATTAAGTTTTGCACGGTTTAGGATGCGGAAGCTGGGTCGTTGGAAGGTCATGTTAACTTAATCGTTGCAAGTTGGTCCGAGTAAAAGTGTATGGACAACTAATGGTGTAAGTCAAATATTTATGGAATATTTATTGCTGCAGGGAAAAAGTTACCAACTAGGAAGCCATATCTGAACATGGCTATAGACGTATGCATTAAATTTGATTACATTATGAACATGGCCCATTGTTTTGCTACATGTGCATTCATAATTGAGGGTGATAGTTATTTCAGTGCATGAATCATAACATCATTATGCAGATCTTTCACAGTACTCTAAATTCCCATGAACTCAGGTTGTGTGGCAAGCAAAGTTTATATTTTTATATTTCCCCTTCTCCTCATCCTGAAAAAGGAAAGTATTATTTTATTTTTTGATTATTGTCTACTCATTAGAATCACATCATGCTACATGTGCCTGTCATAAGATACTTTTAGCAAAATGTAGTGGCACAAAAAGAGTTGAGGATGTTTGTGAATTAAAAGTTCTATTTTACACGTCTGAATGAAAGTTTAGCTAACATTACGCCTCATCGAGATGGTATGATATGTATGTATTTACCAGCTCTGTCCACCGTGGCGTTCTACTTCTATTTGATACAATTATGATTTTCAACAATCGGCACAATCGCAACTATTTTAGGAAAATTAACTTGGGTGCAATTTCAATACCCTATTGTGTGTCCCATTAAACTTGTGTTCAGATTACATAATATGTCATTGTCATGTTCACACATTTCAATAGATGACGCACAAGACTATTGTAATAGCCTTAGGTTGATTTTTCAAAAGTAGTTGCTATTGTGTTAATCAGGCATTTTGCATTCCGGGTGCGCTTTTCAGTCTTACTACTCTAAATGAGCTTGTATATACATGATTTTAGAATTAGTATTTTAAAAGGTTCTCATTTGATTTGTCTTCAGTATAGAGGGGGTAACTGATAGGAGCTAATTGATAATAGATCTATGTGCTTGGTGTGTGGGAGTGCATAATCAATGGTTTCTTATGATGCACTAAATAAATTATAGTTTATTATTATTATATTTTAAGGGTTGTAGTCATTAGGAAATCCTAATGATAATCCTTTTAGGTTGTTGTATATTATCGTATGTGTCTCTTAAGAAGCCATACATTACTTAAATTGTTTGAAATATTTTAAAGTTGCAAAAGGATTATAACCAAGGGAAATTAATGTTGAAGAAACACGGGCTTGTTTTTTTTCATTTTGGTATAATTTTTGTTTGCTGTTTGGATCTTTCTTCTCTTCAGATAATTGCGTTATCAATTTTACCATTTCCCAGGTGTGTTATTGAGGACACGAATATGAATTTACGTGCATTTAGACATTATTTCTTGATTGCTTTTTTTTATTCATTCCTCAAATGTGTTCTATTCTCTTCTTACAAACTGCATGTGTGTGAAATGGATAAGGTATGTTAAATTCCACTTTCTTCCTCGAACACAACTATTTCTTTCATCAACACCCGAAGATTTATTGTTTTTGTCATCTTTGATTTTCCATTATAAGGTGTAACCAAAGCTTTTCATGCTAGTGTTTTTAAGGTTTTAGTAAGAGGCCAGGGATATTTAAAAAATTTCAGTTGAGAACAATTTTAGTTCAATGCATTATTGCTTGCTGCATTAGGGTAAATGTATGTGTATAAGATTGGATTGATGATCATCTTGCTTATCAAATCAGTTGGAGAAAGTTGTCCAAACAGACAAAAATGTCTTTTGGTTGATGACCTGGAATTTCTGTTGCGTCTAATCATTTGTTAGGTAATTATGTTTTCACACCATTTCAAGAATGAGTCTTTGCAGTTACTGCATTTTTAAAAATATTGTCAAAAGGAATGAATTGTATTCAATTACATCACGATTTAAAAGAAATGTTCAATTTGCAAACACATGGAATGATTTTATTGTACAAATCCTCACAGGATATTAGATGCGTAATAAATTTCTCCAGTCCCTAAAAATGTATTTTAGAACAAATACAAATTGACGGAATTAATTAATTTGAAATATGCTGGTATAATATGTTGATCCACAATCAAAATGTGATTGAGTAGTGGTAAATGTATCAACAATATTGGTGTCATATTCTCATTGTTTTGTAACTGTCTAACCTTGTTTCATGTATATAAATGGCATGTGGTCTTTTTACAAAGTATTGTATTCTTAAATTCATGAGGGTACTACAATACATAAACAAATATTATTTTAACCAACAAAAAAAAAACCAATTTGTCATTTCGTTTCGTATTCCTTCAACGGCAATCCGACCATTCTAATACCAAGTTCATTTGTGTGAGAGAGAAAAAAAAATAAGAGAAGCAGAATATCAAAAGTTTGAGATAAATGTATATAAGACACATACATGTACGAAAGTCATGAATGTTTGGAATATGAGATCACTAAAAATATGCGAATCTCAAATTGGTGCATGATACGTCAGTGGATTGTGACGTACGTATTCTCCTCTCTATCTCTCTTGCATTTTGTGTTAGTGTGTATGTAATTGAGCGAATTGCATATACATAGTTGTTGCTAGGTAGGATAAACAAAATGGCTTGCTTTACCTAAAAACATGTAACATATGCAATTTCAATTCTTACTTTTTGTATACAATTATTGTTCGTCACAGGTAAATTCACTAAATCGTAACGGGGCACTTTTCAAAGACGTATGCATCAAATCAGATTACATTTTATGATAAAGGCCTATTATTTACATTACAACGGCACTATCACGTTCACTATGAGTTCATAATCAAATCTTTTCCGTTTACTTTGGTGGCATCAAACATCAGAAATCAAATAATCTAGTCTGTTCAATAAACCTTTATAATCTTTCACAAAAGTTTGAAGTAACCATTATAAATAGGCGATGTTCGTAATGTCAAATTTAATGCACGAATCTTTGTTAACATCCTCGTTATAAATTATGTCATTTACCCGCTATACGGACGATTGTATTTCAATAGAATGCAAATTGCATACATTAGTTGTTGCTAGGTTGGACAAACAGTATGGATTGCCCTACTTAACAAAGAATTATATGCAATTTCCATTCTGACTGTTGATATACAATTATTCGTAAGAGGTGAATTAACTAATACGTAATGAGGAACTTAACAAATACGCATCAAATTTAATTACATTTAAAATGGCCTATTGTTTACATTACTACGGCACTACATCACGTTCACTATGGGTTCATTGATTTATGAATCATATAATAAATCTTTTCTGTTTACTTTGGCGGCATCAAACATCAGAAATCAAAGAATCTATAGTCAGTTCAATAACCTTTATAATCTTTCACATGTTTGCAGTAACCATTGTGAATTGCGACTTCATCTCTTTCAAGTGTTATTGTCCATATAATATCATACTACATGTACCTTAATTTGTTTCCTATCGGGGTAACAGACAACGTAAACATGTAGGCATGAACAAGATTGGGTAGCATAGAGACAGAAGGATGTTAAAGGGATCCGGTAACTTTGTCTCAGATTCTGAAACAAAATCCTGGATTTAGCTCATGCTGCAATGATAGTTATAAACCTTTATGTCAGTCAGGAACCCCGTGACTTTTACAAGCCGATCTCCTCTCTGATTATCAAGATATTTATGATTGGAAATCGAAACCAAATTTTGCGTTTTCCTAACGCTTTTCATAACACTACAGTCTATTGGGGAAAACGAGTATGGTAAAACCGGATAATCAAAGTTTTTTTTCTTACTTGAGGCACTTCTTGATCATTTTGAAGCGCGATTTTTTTGAGGGCTTCAATATTACACCACATCACAGACACTGATAACACGTAGGGCCGTGCATCTCAGATTTGGCATTGTTAAACGATGCCTTTAAGTTAATGCTAAAAAAAAGAATGAGTCGACACCCTTCCTGCATCTCTAAGTAGACAGTATCTAACACGATTATCATTCTGCCTGAGTCACATCATGAATACATTCATACATAATGGTAAACTGACATGAATAATAATACCGTTATTTTTTCTGAGCAAAAAGGAGGAAGAGAGCAAAAGAGGGAGAGAGAGAGAGAGAGAGAGAGAGAGAGAGAGATTGAAGAGATCGACGGAGTGAATGGCAGAAAGAGAGTGCATGGCGTAATTAGAGAACCGTTGGTCATAAACAGTGAAGTCCACTCCTGGTGTTTGATGAAACCTGTTATACTATTGGGCAGGCGCGTACGCAGCGGGGGTTAAATCCTCAATTTTTGTTTTATGTGTGTTTCGAGCAACTCCCCCTCAGTTTTTTCAAGTGAAAAAAACTGACCTTACCCCCCACTGAACAAAATATCGGTCGGTTTAATTCTCCAATTTTCGGGACAAAATTTTTATTTTTTTTGCTTTTGCATAATAATATGCCCTGTACTGTATAGCTGCTCGCTCGGCGCACAGCCAGAGACTGAGAGAGTTAGGCTCTGCTCAAGGCTTTAGTTTAGAAATCATAGTGTCAATTCAGGCGTATCCGGACACCTACCCCCTGGACATCCACCCCCGGACAACTACCCCCAAGACAACTACCCCCTAGGACAACTACCCCTGGAAAACTATCCTAGGGGGTAGTTGTCCGGGGGAAATTGTCCGGGGGGTGGTAGTTATCCTGGAGGATGGTTGTCGTAGGGGGTAGTTGTCCTAGGGGATAGTTGTCCGGGGGTAGTTGTCCAGGGATAGTTGTCCTATGGGGTAGTTGTCCGGTGGTAGTTGTCCTAGGGGGTAGTTGTCTGGGGGTAGTTTTCCGGGGGTAGTTGTCCTAGGGGTGAGTTGTCTGGGGGTAGTTGTCCGGGGTAGTTGTCCCGGGGTAGTCGTCCTAGAGGGTGGTTGCCCTAGGGGGTAGTTGTCCTAGGTGGTAGTTGCCCTAGGGGGTAGTTGACTGGGGGTAATTATCCGGGGGGGTGGATGTCCATGCAGGGGGTAGGTGTCCTAGAACCCAATTCAGGGTACCCAAGTAAACAGGAGATGTTCTTCCTTATTTTGCACGCCCCCTCCCGCCAGGCAGTCTGGACGCCCTCCACACAAAATATCATTTGGGGGGGGGGTGTTGTTTGTTTGTTTGTTTGATTTATTTAGTTTGCTTTGCATGTGTATTTTATATTTCATCCTTTAGCACGCAAACAACAAAAAAAAATCTGATTTTTTCTTTTTAATTTAAAAAAACTGAGGGGTTGCTCGAAACACACACATAAAAAGACGGGGGTTAACCCCCTCCGCTGCGTACGCGCCTGTGCTCATGCATGTTCATAATTTGACCTTTTCTCACAGCGACTTGGTAATAGAACACTTATTGCATGGATGGATGGGTTTACGCCAAGAAAAAAATCGATCCAAAATGTCTTGTTTGCACAGTATAGAGAGCGTATTAATGCAGCTGCTTGCATAGTCGGCGGTTGTTGGGTCCGCTGTCTCACGCACGTTATGTAACCATAGAGTGCCAGTAACTCTTTCCGGGAACACCTTTGTATTAAAAAAAAACAGCAGTCGTTCTTTCTTTTTATGCACCTCATACATGAAGTGGAATTATATCTCTGTCAACTATACAAACGGGTAAGTACTGATTTGGTTTCTTTGAATAAAAAGGCACTCGTGCCTTTTCCAGCTTTATTATCAAAATACGCTCACGATACTATTGATTAGATTTAGAGTTTATACACAAAGATTTAACGATGTTTGAGATATACTTCGTGTATATATTTCATAACAACATATTTTTTTAACGATCTATATATCAAAGCATCTTGCTCCCAGCTTGGAGGTTGATGATTGCAACATTTTTTCCACACATCTCTGTTTTCTGCCACCCAAGTACACTTTTGCAGTGTCATAATACCACTCGATCCATGTACGGTTCCTTACCGGCCAGTTATAGTTCTTGGTTTTCCTCCTGGTCTGGTATACCTTTATAATATACTTTTCCTTCCAATGAATCTGTCAATTAAGAGACTCTAATGTCCTTTAATGTGGCCAATAAAACTACAATGTAATACATGTCGTGTATTATGCCTTTCTTTCTGTAACCATTCTTATCAGGATCTACTATAGAATTTATTGACTCATTCGACCCCCTTCTGGGGTATGAGAGTACAACACATTTACATGTCATGATAATGATACATAATAAAGAATACAAACATAGCTTAATAATACAAAAAATACATAATACAACAAAACAACATTATAAAAGTATAACGATAAATAAGAATGATCTAAACCTAGCCTATGCTAAACATAAATACAATATTATACAATATGGCAAGCATACATGAAAAGTGGAGAATACCACATGAACAATATACATACAAACACGGAGAGAAAAAAGAAAAAGAAAATACATTATTGTCCTAACTATATAAGAAATTATAATTTTCATTTGTGTACATGTAAGTGAGATGTGATTGGATTGTTAAGATTTATGCAGACTAACAAAATACGGCATAATTGTCCATAGGACAAACAAAAACATAATGGAATATAATGTAATAAGACAAAAAAAAAAAAAAAGTATACTAACAAAAAATAAACAAAAGAACAAACAAACCATCAAAACTATACTTGACCTAAAGAAAGACTGTACTACAGATCAAGAATTGTTGGTTGCTTAATTAACCTACCACTTCGGGTTGTAACATTCCTTTTTATGGGTGACATATGATTGGATTGTTCAGATTTACATGTATATAGACCAGCAAAATATGACATTATTATCCTTAAGAAGAGTACTAATTTCTTCAGCTGTCCTATACCGGAATATAAAAATATATTCAACATGTGTAATGTGCAAGGGCGTTTAACTATTACTTTACGACCTAAATATAACTCTATTTCCTTTCTGAAAAAAGGGCATACAAAAACGTAATGGAATTCATCACCAGACTCATGCATATCACAACATGGGCATTCAATACTAATTTCATTAAAAGCTTCTTTGAATCTGTTATTATTAATTGGTAAACGGTGTGACCTACATCTAAAACGGCTCAATGTTATTCTATCTGTTTTACTCAGCAAAACTAAATACCTTTCAAAGAGACAATCATTTTTAAGATCCTATAATTTAGGCACACACTGTTTGACCAAATTGTTGCCATCACATCTCGTTTTCAAATATCGTTTAATCTCAACTTCAGAGTGCTCAGTATCCATCTATTACTAAATCCTTCCCCTTGCTTTAGCCATACAATACCAAGACCAGCATGGTTCAATATTTTTTCAATACAAGATAACCACTTGAAAAAGTAGACATATCTACATTCTGACTAATTACCCTTTGCAAAAAATAGAATTTGACTGAACATTTAGAGGGAGAACCTTTTACTATTCTTAACCAGAAACTAACCATTCGATGTTTGATACTGTTAGCTAGCCATGCCCTCCCAGTTTCTCCATATATCATACAATCTGGTGTAAATTTATTTACACATAACGCTGACCTGAGAAATTTTCTATGAAATATTTCAGTTTGACTCAGATCTTCATATCCCCACACTTCGCATCCATAAATGAGTATTGGTAATACAAGTTGGTCAAACAATTCACATTGAATATCCAGTATTGGTTTGAGTCTTTGAACCTTTAATGACATAGAGAAGAGGGCTTTCCTGGCCTGCGATACCTGTTTTGAAATAGCCTTTTTAAAACTTCCATTATAATTAACCTGAGCCCCAAGATATACAAAATCATCCACAACATCAATTTCATCTTCTCCAAATCTGAAAACTGGAAATTTACGTACTTTGCCTCTTGAAAATATAAGTACTTTAGTTTTCATAGCATTAACACTTAACTTCCAAATTTTACAATATTGAGACAAGGCATTCAAAGCCACTTGCAATTCCTCTGCTGTGTCAGCCAATATTAGGGTGTCATCTGCGTACAACAATGTGTATAATTGAATAAAAAGATCTGTTTACTCCTTTATCTAAAATGTCAGCACATACATTTTCAACTAAAAATTTGAGACCGTTAAAGTGTTTACTGAAAAAATCAGGATAATTTGTTTAAGCCCTGCCATAATATTATGCAGTATTTCTTTGTGTTCATGCATCTCTATCCATGATTTTCTCATCATTCTCCCTTTCTTTTTCCTGTTGCTGCTCCATACGATTTGACATTAGTTCAAATAAAAAATACCTCTTTGTGTCATGATTCGATGTTTACACTTAATGTTTGATTAGTTATTGCCACAAGTTATGGAGTCTCGAACGCGGCCAATGTCGATAAGCTATTGCTATTTGTTGGTTCCATTTTGCCAAATGTAGAATTATTGTCATGCTGAAATACATTGTCATTTGAGTTTCTGGTAATGAATGAATGCATGAATGTGCGTAGGTGCTATAGCTAATTAGTCTACTAGCTCCATGATATTATGCAGGTACATAGTTGTATCTATAAATTCGATATAATTATAGTTGTATAAATTCCGTCCCTGGGATAGGAGTTGGATGGCCCTGTTCACATCTACACGGGTACGGGATTGGTCTGTGTAAATAATGGTTTAGAGAGACATTGGACGACAGACCCTATCCGTAATACTTCCACAATCATTCCATTATATGAAGTTTGTTAGACTCATGCTACATTCAGCCATTGCCATAATGCCAGAACTGGAACAGAATATGGTAAGAAATTTGTGAAATTTAACTCTGGATTTCCTCGTCCCGACACAGTTTCTACGAACGATGTCCCACGTATTGACTTGCGTGTAGCCTTAAAATCTTGCATTGGTATCGCGTGTACGGTGGTGACAGTGTAGTGCATGCATAGTGATTATATCACACATACCTGCATCGCTATCCTGGCTGTGTATTAAAACCTGTTTTATTGATCTCAACATTTCAAACACCACTGTACAAAATTAAACTGATTTCACTCAAAATCGGTACTTTAGTGACAATTGATGACACCTAAATAGCAGTAAAATACAATTTTTTCAACTCACCGATGTTAGAAAGAATAATTTAAAAATTAAAATCGTAAGTCCACTGTCAAACTTGCTTACAGTTTTATCGGCATGATTGTGTAAATTTGTGTGTTGTAAGTCTATTGACTATTCACGTGTCAAATTGCTGCCTATTAGCACATGGTACAGCACTAGAGGTCCATACGCAGTATTGACTCTCTATGCTTTGCTGGAGTGGATTATATGTACGTACGTAGATCTACAGTTGTGTTTGTGCGGGGCACGTAACGTTGTAATTATTCTGCTTATCTGATGATAATTTCTCTCTGGATTGGCTGCTGTCTGATTTATAACTATCAACCATCATGACCTCCAAGAATGTATCTAAGAATAGATGTTAAAAGATATCTTGAATAGTGAGGATTTCTTGGCAGCCATTACCGAAGGAGTTGAGAACAAACTCGGAGAAACTTTAGATAGATTAAATCAATATGAAACTCGTCTTACAAACTTGGAGTCTAAGTCAAATCAGTCTGACAGGCTGATCCTGGAGGTGCAGTCAGACTTGAACAGTAAATGGAACAACCTATCCTCTACGACGGAAAAGATGGAATCAACCATGATGGATCTTCAGAATATGTCTGATTCACACATCCGGAAAATCACAGCGCTAGAGAAACAACTTGAGAAAAAAGAAGAATGCATTTCTCGCTTGGAGTATGAGACCAACGAGTTAGAACAGTATTCAAGAAGATCATGTGTTCGTATTTTTGGAGTTAAAGAAGAAAAGAATGAAAATACAGATGATATTATTATCTCGGTAGCAAAGAAAATGAATGTGGACCTGCGTCTTGAGCAGATAGACAGATCTCATCGTGTAGGTAGGCTTCCCCAGGACAAAACACGAAGTCGTGGCATCATCGCTAAATTGTCCTCGTATCGCATCAGACAGATGCTCCTCAAACATCGAACTTCGCTGAAAGGAACAAGGATTGCTATCTATGAGGACCTTACTCCTAGGAATTTCGACCTGCTACATGAAGTGAAATCCTGTGAGAAAGTACAAGCTGCTTGGTCATCTGATGGCAGGGTATTTGTACTGTCATCCAAGCGAAATGGTAATACTACTAAACAGATGATTCAAGCAAAGCTGATCTTTTGAGATTGTAAATATAATATAGTGGTGACTCAGTGTAATGAGATTCTTGGGAATGTGCATATTGCCTTACAGCATGAATGTGATGATATCTTTAAGAGGCTAGGGCTGGGAATCCCAGGATTGTTGACTTATGCAGTCAGGAACATTCTCATTCTTATTTTACCTCTTTATACAGGAACTCCACTGTGCACTATATATATGAATTAGTATGCATCCATGTCTTCATTATTAGCCTTAAAACTCTTTGAAGCTTTTGATGGCGTAATGGCATATATGTATGATAAATTCCTAAAATCCTAGGGATCTATATATTTCATATTTGATATTTAGACTTTAAATGTGCTTTAGATGTTCAATCATTTTTTTCAATGTCACAATAACTGTAACTTATCTGTTCCAGATGGCTTTCGCCATTCCATTTACCCACTTCTTTTGTAACTATATGTAGATTAAGAAAGTATAGTTGTAGTAATTTTTAATAACTGTTCAATATATTTATCGAAACTTTTTTATAGATCACAGTTTAACAGGTTGTAACTTTTCACTGTTTTTAAATCTTTTTCCTTCAAAAGATAGTTTGAGGCATATTTACATAAAGAGGCAAAGGTGACTTGAACCACATGTACTTGTATCTATTACATATTGCTATATTCATAATATCTTTATGAGTGACACATATAAGACTGCTGAATCGGATTATTATGAATTGAAGAATTTACCTCAGTGCAAATCTTCATATTTTTCAGTATTGCATGCTAATGTTAGAAGTTTGAAAAAGAATATTGATAAATTGCATTCATGTCTATTAAATGTCAAAACTCCTTTTTCAGTAATAGGAATTACAGAAACATGGATAAAAGAAAATGAGAAACTCTTGCCAATCCATGACTTGGATGGATATAATTTTGTCGGTAGAGGTAGAAATGATCGCTCAGGTGGTGGAGTTGGTATATTTATAAATGAATCATTGAAATATAAAATATGTGAAGATTTAAAATTATTTGTGAGTGAAGCAGAAAGTAAATTTGTTGAGCTTTTTTTCTTTTAATAAAACCTTGCTATATAATGGGAGATTTCAATATAAATCATTTTGTTGGAGAAGAGATGGAGCCTAATAATGATTTTGTACAGTTTATGAATTCCTATTCCTTTTGTCCTGTAATATCTAAGCCAACTCGAATCACTAGAGATACCTCAACTTTGTTGGATAATATTTTTGTTAACAGCACATGTGATGATTATTTGTCTGGAATTATTACATACCCTGTAAGTGACCACATGCCTATATTTTGTATTTCTAATCTTATTATGAATTCAAATCAAAATGTAGGGTCTGTTCGAAGTGTGAGGCATATTAATGAAGAAAATATAATATTATTCTGTACTGAATTGAGTAAGGTGAACTGGGAATTCATTTTTAAAAAATCCAACTACTGATGTTAACCAGTTATACAATATATTTTTTGAGGTTTTTGGCTCTATTTATGATCATTGCTTTCCAAAACAAAAACCTAAAGATAATAGAAAAGAAAAACGTAACCCATGGTATGATCATTCTTTTAAAAAGTTCTGTCGTAAGAAAAATGCTTTGTACCACAAATTTATAAAGAATCCCACCCATTACAGAGAAAATGTTTACAAAAAACAAAGGAATATTGTAAATAATGCGATTAGGAATGCAAAACGTGACTATTATCGAAATAAATTTTATGGTAAAAGAAATGACTTAAAAGGAACATGGCGTGTTATAAACAATATTTTAAAACAACAAAAGAAAATTGACTGTCCAACTCTTGTAAAAGATGGAAAAAATATTGAGGAACCATCAGAAGTGTTGCAAGTTTTTAACGAATATTTTATTTCTGTTGGTGAGGATGTTGTAAACACTATGCCTAATACTTCAACAGACCCTACTAAATATTTGAATGGTGATTATCCACAATCTTTATTTTTCACATGTACAAAGGAATCTGAGGTAATCAATACAGTGTTAAGTTTAAAAGAAGGCAAAAGCCCAGGCTACGATGATATAGACACCAAAGTTTTAAAACAATGTATACACATTGTAGCTCCAGTGTTAACTCATATTTTCAATACCTCTCTATAAACGGAATGCTTTCCAGATGCTTTAAAAGTTGCTAAAGTCTTGCCAATATTTAAAAAGGAGATAAATCTTTGTGTACAAATTATCGACCTGTGTCCCTGCTTTCTGTCTTTGATAAACTGTTTGAAAAATTGATATATGCAAAGCTAATGTCTTATATATGTAAACATAATATCTTGTACAATAGACAATTTGGTTTTCGCTCTGGACATTCTACATCTATGGCCCTACTTGAATTTATCGATCATCTTAATACAGCTTTTGAAAATAAGAATATTGGACTAGGAATTTTTTGGGATCTATCGAAGGCATTCGACTCAATTAATCATGACATTTTGTTACGTAAGTTGAAATTTTATGGTATTAGAGGAATTTCTTTAGATTTAATACATAGCTATTTATTTAACAGAAAACAATTTGTTTATATAGATGGTGTTAACTCCACATTATTGACACTCACTGGAGGGGTTCCGCAAGGGTCAATTTTAGGCCCATTAATGTTTCTATTATATGTTAATGATATTCAATACGTAAGCCCAAAACTTTGCCCAATCATATTTGCAGATGACACAAACCTCTTTGTGTCAGGTAAAGACATCAATGAAATATCAACCATAATTACTACAGAACTACCAACAATTGAGTTGTGGTTTTTGGCTAAAAAATTACTTATAAATTCCCCCAAAAATAATTATATGATATTTAAGCAGAAAAACAAAAAACTTTCAGAACAAATCTGTGACATTATAATTAATAACTATAATATATTACAAGTTTCTAATACTATATTTTTTGGAGTGACACTTGATGAAAATCTTACTTGGGCTCCACATATTAATAATACCCGGAGGAAGATTTCATGTGCGATAGGTGTACTATATAGAATAAGACACTTTATTCCTCTGAACATATTGATTAATATCTATAATGCTATCATTCTTCCTCATCTGTCCTATTGTACTTTGATATGGGGACATTGTGCGAAAACTCTACTGAATCAAGTTTATGTTTTACAGAAAAGAGCACTACGTGCAATTACAAACTCTCACCCCAGAACTCCTCTGAACCGCTTTTTAGGAAATTAAATGTACTTACCATATTTCAAATACATGAATTGCAAGTTGGATCATTTATGTTTATGTACAATAATAATATGTTACCTTCTATTTTTGATAATATGTTCAAAATAACAAAGGATGTTCATCCACATTACACAAGACATGCTAATGATTTATATATTCCATTGTTAAAATACCATACTTCACGTAGATCAGTAAAATATTCTGGAGTGATTACTTGGAATGCAATACCCACCGATATAAAAATGTGCCCATCTCTTGCCTCATTCAAACGAAAATACAAACATCATCTAATGAAGGAATCTTATCTTATGTTTAATTAGCCTGTTCACACCTGTTTATGTACTACCTACTTTTTCTTTTCTCTTTACTTTGTATAATTATCTGAGGCAATTGGAGCCCAGCCTTTGAAAGGCCAATGGCCTCTGCTGGCTCCTCCATATTCTTTGTATTGTTTATATATTTGCTTGTATGTATAATGTATTGTTGAATGTATTTTTTACGAGAATTGGAAATAAAATGAAATGAAATGAAATTAATATGAACAGGAGAGTTACCACTGCACGTTAATAAGAACCCACTGCACTATTCGTATAACATTATGGTCCACCTGCATACCCCCAATCAGTACTGTTATACTGGGAGGAGAGACCCGACGATTCAAGGGGTTCAGTTTGCTTTTCGCCTCTCAGACATTATGTGACGCCAAATATTTAAAGATAATAATAACAGTAGTAATAACAATAATGAAATTGATAATGATGATAATAGACTGTAACAATAATAATAATAATGATAGTATTAATGGTAATAAATTCAATTATTTTATCCATATATTTCCTGCACACCCTTATTTGAACCAATTCGAAGAGTTCTATATTTTCCATCAGTTTATTTTTTCTTCAATTGAAGGTACATCCTGTTCAATAGTGGCCCATTAATTTTCGCAATTCATCTTTCCTGTACCCTAGCTGGGCTAATAGTAACTGATATTTCGTGCAACCTACTGTTTTCTCTTACCTATGCTAATTTTGTGCGATGTTTCCAGCGTGATCTTTGTTTTGTTTCATTGAATTTTGATGTTCATATATAATATCTTTGAATGATTAATTTTTTTTTAGTGAGTCTTGATTCTTTTACTTAACCTCAATGAAGGAATGAATGATACGCCTATAGCCTAATGAGGGAGGAAGCGTATATTGTATCCTATTGCATAATATCCTATGACGGGAAATGAATCTCAGGACTACTATTATATGCGCGTAAGAATTACATGTATGTCTATATAAAAATCTTATTCCTTATCTAACAAGAGGTGCTGTACCATAGACTCGTGTGATAATGTAAATGGCTGGCTGTGGTACTTCCTGTGGTACGCCTTGTTACCACACAAAATACCACAGGAATATCTGATATCACAGGCATATACGTAGGCTATGTAGCCAGGCGTTTAGTTCAGATTTCATTAGAATACGGACCGATGTGTTTCTGATACTTGAATGCAATTTTTCTTCTTCTAATTATTCCCCTTTTTGGGGTAGGCCCCTATACAAAGATTAATGGTGACAAATCGTATTTTATTTTGTATAACATCTTTTCATTATCAAGGTACGACGTCGGTGTAGGATCTAGCACAAACGGTGTGGAAAAAAAAGTCGTGTATACATATAGGCCTATTGTATAAGTTTCGCGAACTTGGCTAAACAAATAATAATAATAATAATAATAGTGGGTTCTTGTATAGCGCTCATGTCTTTCAGATTTGACACTCTTGGCGCTCCGCAATTATTAACACGTAGATTCTTATATAGCACGTAATACTCAAAAGGTCTATTTGCGATTTACATGATAGTGGGTAGAACTTTAAGAGATAATTACAATTGCAAACACAAATCTACTGAACTACGACGACTTTAATGATCCCCGAAATGCAAGATGTAATGTTTAGCACAGCTAGAGCTCTATCTTAATATAGGCATCGTTTAACAATGTTAAATCTGAGATGCATGGCCCTTCGTGTTATTAGTGTCTGTGATAATGGTGTAATATTGAAGCTCTACAAAAATGCGCATCAAAATTATCATGAAGTG
The DNA here is from genome assembly GCA_037976565.1 of Mesocentrotus franciscanus. Lineage (NCBI taxonomy): Eukaryota > Metazoa > Echinodermata > Echinoidea > Camarodonta > Strongylocentrotidae > Mesocentrotus > Mesocentrotus franciscanus. The sequence goes on from CP137678.1 coordinate 25,753,329, forward strand.
CCTTAAAAAAGTAAAAATCTTTGTAGTGACCGGTTTTACCATACTCATTTCCCCAATAGACTGTAGTGTTATGAAAACCGTTAGGAAAACGAAAAATGAAATTTCGATTTCCAATCATAAATATCTTGATAATCAGACAGGCGATCGGCTTGTAAAAGTCATGGGATTCCTGACTGACCTAAAGGTTTATAATTATGATTGCAGCATGAGCTAAATCCAGGTTTTTCTTTCAGAATCTGAGGCAATGTTACCGATCAGTCACTTTAAGGAGAATTAATTCCACCGCACACGATCTAAATATACGATCCGATTTTGGAAGAATCTGCAATAGCAACTCCTAAAATCTTCATGATGAAGGATCTGAAGAGTCATAATGATTAATAAAATCTAAATTTCAATGGATGCTTCCTTGGAGAAGTTAACACTAAAGCGGCTCAGAATTCTATAGTGACCTCAGACCATGCAGTAGTACGATTGTCTTCAATTTAATCGAAGCCAATCCGGCTTTTGTTCTGACTAGAAAGCTTAAATGCACTAAAAAATGTCGGCTGTTATTATTCTTATCATTATTTAGAACCTAAATCGGAAGATGGTGCAAGTTCAAGTTCAAGTTCAAGTTTATTTGTCTTTCTTCCAACATGAATGTAATACAATTTATCAAATTTATAACATGTAGAGTATATAAAAGGAACACTTATAAGGATCAGGAAGCGGAAAACCCGTTTCACAAAACCATGTTAAGCGACAAATTCATGATTTCGATACTGTCGGCTAAAAATGTATAGTTTTTGCCATGATCCATCAGATTTTATCCTAGCTGAATTACCAAGAGATTCATTTTATGAGGCTTAATTTCAATCAAACTGTTTGAAAAAGAATAAATTTTAGTTAGTGGTAGCACAAAATTTGATACAAACATCCAATTTGCATGAAAAAAATGTGTTACCAATGATGTAAGAATGTATAAAATTGACGATACTCGAGGTTGCTTTGGCGACGAGCGAATGGAAATTTGCAAGTGAGAGGATACCACAACTCCTAACCTATCGAAAGAAGACCCTGGTTTTATTTCAATTAAAAATATAAGGAAAATAAGATATTTCATGACTCATATAGTTTTAGTATTTGTTTATCAAATAATTATGTGATATGATTGTATCAAGTTTATGCTTAAAAATGGAAACTATCCAGAGAAATACCTACACCAAAAATGTTGGCATTCTCATGAGTCTGTAATTACAGACTGTTCGATCTTCGGCTACTTTTCTATGGTATAGACCGATGTATGGACAGATATTATTTATCTTATTTATCTTACTTACTCATTAAGACATTAAAACCTTATATGAGCTGTTTGTATACTTGTATAATTCTTTTATATTAACACAAATAAGAAATGACCAGTGAAATGAGAGCTTGATCACCAAGAAATAAGCTTTAAAATAAATTTGTAGTTTTCATTTTTTCGCTGCCCATCATAGACTAACTTAAATTTGCCTCGAGATGGCGTTTTAAAAAGATATCGCGGAAGTTGTCGCTCATCTTGGCAAAGACAGTTCTGTGAAACACTTAGCGGACAAGTTGAGCGACAGCGGCGAGATGTCGTTGATCTTGTAGTTATGCATGACGGTTTCGAGAAACGACCCCCTGAGCGACATATGTCTTTTTCTTCTTTCATCTTTCATTAATTTTTTTTCCTCCTCTGTTTGTCCCCGTAGTTCTACCATAACGTCAGCACATTCCGATAAACATCAGCACACTGCGGTAATCATCGGCACGCCGCGGGAAGGGTCGACGCACTGCGGTTAAACATCGGCATACTGCAGTAACACTTCGGTTTATATCATGAAATGCAAGCCAGGTTCACACTTCAACCGCAGCGGTTGGACAATGGCTGTGGCCGCGTTCATACATTTAACATTCAGCTACGGGATCATCTCCAGTTTTGTCGTTCTCTTTGTCTCACTCGAAGAAGAGTTTGAATCATCAGCAGTAGCGACTGGTAAGAAGACTATAATTAGACTTACTTGAGAAGGATAGTATATTGAATAATTTGAACATTTACTTGTTAAGGAAATGTGGTATATCGTGGTATATCGAGCGGTTTTAGCGTATAATACTTTTTGGGAGCTTCTAATACAAGTATTTATTGCTTCTTGGGTGTAAATCTAAATGAACAGGTTGAGTATTGGTGGGGGGGGGGGCACAAGGGGTATTCGCCCATGGCCTGGCAAACAAAGCTGCCATACTTTTATTGCAGTGATAAGTCATTAAGATTTCATTATCTTCCGATAAAGAGTGTTATGCAAAGGAGCTGTATAATATTATCAATCCTCAGCTTTAGATGTGATGGGGGAGGCGGCCAAATACTATGATTGCCAATAAAATAATGTTACATGATTATGACAACGCCACTAAATCGACCGTTATCATCCATGAACGAATATGGCCGCTTATAGCCTTAAGAGGATGATGTTCTGCTTTATAACATTGAGTAATCGAAGACCAGAGGTAGCTAGATATTTTTTCAATAGGGAAGGGAGTGAGAAACAGACAGACAGGGGTAGTCGGACCAATATTTCCGTCTGCGAAAAGGGGTCCTAATAATCGTTTTTCAAATCTTCAGATAGAAGTTCCAAAAATTATGCAAGAGGAAATATAAGTCAAAGTTATGTAAGTTTTTTTAAAACTTAACTACATAAAGAAAGAAAAAAAAAATCAGAAAAAAATCCGGACAGAAAATTTTGAATGTGGTTGTCGCCCCCAACCCCCCCTCTCTCTCTCTCTCTCTATTTCTCTCACCCACACTTACTCACTCTAACCATGTTATCAGGCTGGATGGGGTCCATGGCGTGGGGAGTAGCATCGATGTTCTCTCCTTTCTCCGCGTTCATGTTCCTTCGCTGGGGCCACCGGCCCATCGCTGTTCTGGGTGTTCTCTGCTGTACGGTTGGGCTTCTCGTCACGTCGTTCCTGTCAAATCTCTGGTACATGTACGTGTCCTTTGGCTTCGTCTTCGCAGCGGGAACTAACATGCTGAACAATGCTTCTTTTCATCTTACCGCGCTCCATTTTCCAGGCAAAAACGGGGTCCGACCCTTCGCCTTTGTAAACCTAAGCGGCGGTGTCGGTAAGTTTTTTCATTTTGTTTTTCATCTTTTTTTTTTATTTTTTTTGGTTACGTTTTATTCAGGGCAGGGGTCAATATGTTTTCCAATTTTCAAACAAGGAAAAAAAAGATATAGTAAACGTGTACTACATAATATATAGGGCCGTATATCCAGGGGCACAGGGGCACGTGCCCCGGCCAAAAAAAGAAAAGGAGAAAAGGAGGGGAAAGAAAAAGGAGAGGAAAAAGAAAAAAAAGGGAAGAGAGAAAGAAGAAGAAAAGGGAGGAAAAAAAAGGGGAGAGGAGAAAAAGGAGGGGAAAGGGTAAGAGAGAGGAGAGAAAAGGCGGAAAAGGAGAATAATGAGAAGGGAAAAGGAAAGGGGGATGATATTTATTCAAGGTGTTTTTTTTTTACCGGGTAAAGGGCGGGGGGCATGCAATTTTAAGTCGAACATGACTAATACCAACGATTTTATCTCCTTTATAACTTCTAACTTCTAACTTAGTCTTGAATTCATTTTCCGATATACCTATTCTAAGTGCTCTTTCAGCATGCAGATTGTCCCCGCCATTAATCCTGCCACAGTTGCTGGTTTCATTGTCATATTATTTTCTGTCATCCCTGTGGCCGCGAACTTGAGCCTACCACAAAGTTTCTATCCGTTTCGCAAGCACTTTTTTCCATCGCCTACATGTAATGCTTATTGCTTCCAGTTTGCAAAAGATCCCAGTGGCGGATCTATGGGGAGGGGGTGGGGAGGGGTTAGGGGTTTTAAAAAATCGCCTCGTCGCTACGCGGCTCGGACCTTGCGGCTCGTGGACGATGTTCCGCATCGTCATTGGGTAGAACCCCTCTTAAACTGTTACTTAAGTGATTTAAAAAGACGTTATCATGCACTGCTTTTTATGGTCTCCATTGTGTTAGTATATAGATGCCAGGAAAACATCACTAACGGGGGTTCAAAGTAGCAACAACAAAAAATCGCCTCGCCGCTACGCGGCTCGGACTTCGAGGCTCGTGGACGATGCTCCGCATCGTCATTGGGTCGAACCCCTCAAACTGTTACTTGATTTAAAAGACGTTATCATGAAATGATGTTTATGGTCTCCATTGTGTTAGTAGATGCCAGGAAAACATCACTTACGGGGGTTCAAAATAGCCCCTCCCCCAAAAAAATCGCCTCGCCGCTACGCGGCTCGGACCTTGCGGCTCGTGGACGATGCTCCGCATCGTCATTGGGTCGAACCCCCCTTAAACTGTTACTTGATTTAAAAGACGTTATCATGCACTGCTTTTTATGGTCTCCATTGTGTTAGTATATAGATGCCAGGAAAACATCACTTACGGGGGTTCAAAATATCACCCCCAAAAATCGCCTCGCCGCTACGCGGCTCGTGAACAATGCTCTGCATCGTCTTTGGGTCAACTCTCCTTAAACTGTTACTTGATTTAAAAAGACGTTATCATGCACTGCTTTTTATGGTCTCCATTGTGTTAGTATATAGATGCCAGGAAAACATCACTTACGGGGGTTCAAAATAGCACCCCCAAAAAAAAAAATCGCCTCGCCGCTACGCGGCTCGTGGACAATGCTCTGCATCGTCTTTGGGTCAACCCCCCCTTAGACTGTTACTTGATTTAAAAAGACGTAATTGTCATGCACTATTTTATGGTCTCCATTGTGTCAGTAGATGCCAGGAAAACATCACTTACGGGGGTTCAAAATAGCTCCGTGTCGTCATTGGGTCAACCCCTAAGCAAAAAGCTAGATCCCATCATCCGCCCCTGGATCCCTACTCTTTGAGGGTAGGAGAAAGCAATTTTACGTCATATTACTCCAGGAAGTGCCTGAAAATGCACCTAATGTGGTTCTAAAAGTGCAAATGCTTCCTACTCAGGTAGGAGGTTCTGACCCCCTCCCAGACCCACCCCCGCTTGGTCGCTCCGCTCCCTCGCCGCTGACGCCTCGCTTCATTGTTTTTCATATATTTCACCCCATGCGATTTTGTGCCCCCGTAAGAAATTCCTGGATCCGCCACTGGTATATCAGTCTTTGAGATTGTGTCGTTCTATAATCATGTATATCATTCTCTTTTTTCCCCAGCACTTTTGGCAGGTGCCCCGCTCATCGATGTTTGCATAAAATCACTCGGATGGCGAATCAGTTATGCAATATTTTCAGGCATCCTCTTTGTTATGTGTCTACCTATATGCTACTTCTATAAGAAACCCTCTGCCTCACATAGCAGCCTGAATGAAGAAGAAACGAAATATTCTGAGTGCAAGCCAGATGGCACATCAAATACCACAAAAGACATAGGACATGGGCATGGCCTGGTGCAGTCTAGTTCTTTCGTTTGTTTGGCAAAAGAGACATGTGAGTGTGAGGTGGAAAATGAACGTGAGTTAGAAAATGAAACAGAGGCAACCACAAGAACAAGACATCAATACAAGCAGCTTGCTGAAGGGGACAGCACGTCTTCATCGGGGTGAGAACATGCTTCTGCAACCACCAGAGACGCCACGTAGATTCAACGCCAAAACATCCACCAAGTCAGTGTGAACGCGAGGCGTTGAACCCCGAATACCTATCATGCGCGCAGGAAAAAACTGCATTCCCCGACGTAGGGAGTAGCGCTAGATCTGTCGAAGATTCGGATCGTCCACGTGGCGCAATGGAGGTCAATGACTACGTCGTCGAAGCGGTAGATGAAAGTTGCTTGGAAAAAAATTGTGCCTTCGTGAAAGTCCTAGGGTTGTGGATGGCCACCTTTGGGACGCTGACAACATCGGCAGCGTCTGTTTTTAATGTCATCAACTTGGTAGGTAGCTCAGCTCGCGCCCCTCCTGACACGTTTCCTTCAAACACAAACATTTCATCTTTTTTATATTTATATACTTAGGAGGTTAGTGAATCATTCATAAGTAAAATCGTGTAAGATTGCCCACGGAAGCGCATAAAGTATTATAAATCTAGGCACATAAAACCTCCTTTTCGTAACCATATCCGTCCATTTATCGTAAACCATGGAAGTCCTTTAAAAAATGGTATCCTTTATTACTGAGCTATATGGATCGTATTAAGCTGAAATATTTTGCCCTTCCTGTGCCTTCCTGTGGCCAAGGCATGAATACGCCACTGCAGACAGCAATCTATACCTATATAGGACAATTTCCTCCTAGGCCTATATGAAATTGCACCATTGCCCATTAAGTTGGAATAACCTTTTCTTACTTCTTTTCATGAAGTGATTGTGACAATGTGGTTTACTCTTGATAACTTAAGTTCAGTTCTTTTCTGAACGCTATTGATCAAGCTCTAGAACAGTTTGGATGGATCAATAAAGTTTTCCTTTTCTGAACGCTATTGATCAAGCTCTAGAACAGTTTGCATGGATCAATAAGTTCTCCTTTTCTGAACGCTATTGATCAAGCCCTAGAACAGTTTGGATGGATCAATAAAGTTCTCCTTTTCTGAACGCTATTGATCAAGCACTAGAACAGTTTGGATGGATCAATAAAGTTCTCCTTTTCTGAACGCTATTGATCAAGCTCTAGAACAGTTTGGATGGATCAATAAAGTTCTCCTTTTCTGAACGCTATTGATCAAGCCCTAGAGCAGTTTGGATGGATCAGTAAAGTTCTCCTTTTCTGAACGCTATTGATCAAGCCCTAGAACAGTTTGGATGGGTCAGTAAAGTTCTCCTTTTCTGAACGCTATTGATCAAGCTCTAGAGCAGTTTGGATGGATCAGTAAAGTTCTCAGAAGATACATGAACTTGATTTATCAATAATAAATCATATTGTCACAATCATTTCATGAACAGAGACAAAAAACATTCTAAATGTATACAGTAGGCGAGAGTGTATAATCCCATCTACAGAATTATCAAAAGCTATCAATCGTCATATTGGATGTAACACGATCGCAAAAAATTTCGAAAAGTCAACTTGACTCAAGCTCAATTCCCTGTTGCGTCCTGTATTGACATGTGTGAAAATGACGATGACATAATTTATAATTACGTAATCCAAACATGATTTCTATAGGCAATAGGCCTACAATAGGTATCGATATTGCCCTTAATTTGATTTCTTGTAAGTCTTTACGTTCATGTAAAATTCACCTTTCAAAATGATATGAAACCATAATGCACCTGAATTTGTAATGACATAAATAGAGAGTTTCAACTCCAAGTTGAAATCCTACCTTTATTAGCAATGCTTGATCAAGTAGAGAATATGTCACTTATTTGGACTCTTATGCCTAATCTATTTTCCTTGTGTGCCCGAAATAAATTTGTAGATAGATAGCGGAATACAAATCCCTAATACCATTATTCTTATCATTACTTTTATAATAATAATAATTGTTATTAATATTTTTATTATTATTATTATGATTATGATTATTGTTATTATTATTATTATTATTATTATTATTATCAATTTGTCCACAACCTAATGTTCAATTGGTAAATAAAACAGGAACCGGACTTAATCCAGAAATCTAGAGTCACCATTTTTTGTAATGATTTAAACTAGACTAATTATCATCTCATTATTATTGTGGTTATTATTATTAATATTATAATCATAACTTGTTGATTTTCGTTTGATTTTTTGTTTTGTTTTTGCTTGTTGGATAATTTTCTTAATGTGCCCCATTAAAAATGGATGCGACACTTGCCGTCTTACCTGTCGGACTAAAGGCCCGTTCAGATATGCGGTAATAAACAGCCGAAAAACAGCCGCCGCAGTTTTGTTTAAAGTTTAGTTTAACGTGGAGTTGAATAGCAAGCCCGCACAACAATGGACTTGCGCTTATTCACATAGTTCTTTGTTATAATAATATACAGAAATAAAATGTGAAGCGTATTACACTTTACGTCACCATTACCTACATAAAATAAAACCGCCGCGGTTTTGCCGCGGTTTTACCGCGTCCTATCCCTATCTGAACGAGGCTTGATTGGTTTTATTTTTTTTCTACAGGTGAGCTATATGCAGCTGATTGGTCTGAAAGACAGGACCTCAGTCTTACTCATCATGGGGATAGGTCTAGCTGAAATGTTCGGCAGGGTCGTCTATTTTCTGATTGGGTCCAGTCTACCGGTCGCCGGGATGACAACCATGTCTGCAGTGAACCTTGCCGGGGCAGCGTTGTCGCTCTGCCTCGCTCTTGTCCCGAAATTAGAAACTATCATTGCTTACGTCATAGGTAAGTCCTCAGTAGCAGTTCTAGAGGAGGGGGAGGAACCCCGCCTCCCAAAAAAAATATATATATACATGTATAAAATATATAAATCTAATTTTTTGTTCAAATGTGATTTACCTATTTTATTTATCTATATATAGTTAACGTTTTTCTTCACATTCTGTAACTTTGTAAGTGCTATGGTGCTTAAAGATTTTAGCGCTCCCTACTTTATGTAAATAGTTTAATCAATTGAGGGCGCTACCAGGAAAAAAGGATGTAGAAGGACTTTTATTGCTCTGCTAAAATCTCTCCAAATCCACCTTAACTAAGCTACTTTTGAACTATCTGCTTATATCGTAAGGTAAAGTTATACTTGATTATTTGGATTTTCTGATCTTTTTGAACAGTTGTGCCTATCTGTGTACTGAAAATGTCAAATACCAGATCTAAATCCGTCACCAATACGGGCAAACTGAGTGACACGCCCAATTCTAATTCTAACACGTACGCTACGGACGAAGCGGTGTCGGAATTCAGAATCAATTTGACAAATTTTCTTCGCTTGTACTTGACAAACTTGATTGTGTTACAACAACTCTACTATCAGTTCGTGATGAAATGAAAAATATCAAATCTTCACTCCATGAAGTTGAAGCATTATCGGCAGATTCAGCGGCGAGAATTGATACACTTGAACGCGTGACCCTCCCTGCTATGTCAAAAACGCAGAAGGAATGTGACCTAAGTATGCGTGACTCATTAGTCGCCATGGAGATCCACGATCGTAAACAAAATCTTTTGCTTTATGGAGTTCCTCAGAGCACACGCGAAAACATCATGGACATCTTGCGAAAGGGAATCGTCGAACTCGGCATACCTGAAGAACAAGTCCAGAAAATGCAATTCATCAATGCTCATCGTTTACCGCGGAAACCGACGTTAACATCATCTTCCAACGCTCGTCCGTCCAATCCAGACCCGATCATTGTTCGATTTGTGTCAATATTCGACCGTGATGCTGTCCTCAATGCGTTCCATCAATCGCTCAAACGACCAGGACCAAAGTCAGCCATTACAGTTCGCATAGATCTACCTCCAGCACTCAAACAAGTACGCTACAAGCTCGAAAAGGCAGCCTACGAGTTGAGGAAGCAAAGGAAATGTCAACAAGAGTACGTCTTATCGGCACCAAGCTTATTCTGGAGTACAGACCAAGAGCACAGCGTCAAGCGTCTTGGCTGTTATTCCAGGAGTGAAGGTGAACTCTGCCATAATCAATCCTGTATATAATATATATGCTGCTACCGATCTTCTCAACCTCTTCAACTCGTATTTTTTGCTATTTACATGTTCATTTACCCTCTTAGCCACGTGCTTTGTGTTTGTAAACACTGATCTTTTCCCACGGTTAATTATGCAAATTTCATTAATATGGAGCTCCTTTATCTCTGACTCAATGGATCTTATACAGCGACAAAGTTTGTCAAACCCATCAGGAATGTTGGTAACTATGCGTCTCCGCGCTCCGTGTTCATTCACTCTTTTAGCCATGTGCTTTGTGTTTGTAAACACCGATCTTTTCCCACGGTTAATTATGCAAATCTCACTTATGGAGTTCCTTTATCTCTGACTCATGGATCGTATACTGCGACAGAGTTTGTCAACCCTATCAGGAATGTTGGTAACTATGCGTCTCACACACCATTTGATATCGGCTTTAATGGATCCGTCTCCTGTTTTTAAATTCTAGTGACATATCCATAAAGTATCTTACGATTTAAGTATTTTTCAGTGTGTGTGGTTTTGGAGGGATAGCTAATGTGATCTCATATTTTTCAGGCCTTAATATTTTATCGCTCTCTTAGACCTCGAATACTTACGTGTTTGTTTGGACATCTTTTTATTAGTCTTCGTATTACCTAGTTGTTTCTTTTTGTACACTTTTGCAGCATTTTTTTTTGTGTATTTTTTTTGTGTGTGTGTGTGTTTTTAAGAGGGTGTAAATTTATCGCTCTCGTAGACTTCGAATTTATTAGTATTGGTTTGGGCAACTTATTGCTGGCCTTCGTATTTTCTTGTTTCTTTTTTTGTACACTTTTTGCAGCACTTTTGTCTTTTCTCTTTTCATGAGGGGTAATAAATTTCTCTGTCAGAACTGTTCCAAATTACAATCACTCGAAGACGATGCATTTTGTATTCCTTGCAACTCAGAAATATTTCCTTTCAATCATCACCTAGACAACGATGTGTTTTTTTTATCTATTTTTACTTTCTTTCACTTAGATAAATGTATCGACGAGGAAAAATACCACTCTCTGTCCGCAAATCCTCTTAGACTAAATGAACTTAATAATGAGCTGAATTCTATAAAAACATTGCAACTTAATAACAATGTAACCAATGATACCTGCAAATATATGTTTTCTGATGATTTTGTACAAAAATATAAGTCTACTCCAGATAACTTTTCTATATTACATGTTAATTCAAGGAGTCTTGTCCATAATTATGACCATCTGCAACTTCTTCTTAGTTCATTAGATTACAAATTCACAGTTATTGGAATTTCTGAAACATGGTTTCGAAACAACATTTCAGTTAATATGTTTAATATTGACGGATATTCACTTGTTCATATTGATAGACTCATCAAACATGGGGGAGGAGTAGCTTTATATATAAGAGATGATATTGATTACAACCTGTGTTCTAATTTATCAGTAAGTCGTAATCATTGTGCAGAGCTGCCAAGTAGTACGTTTTTAACGTATTAATACGTTTTTTGGGGGTAAAATACGTTTGTACGTTTTTCTGTGCTAAAATACGTTTTTTTTAAGTTTTGAGTATGGCAGTGCGAACGTGGTTGGCTGTGAGAACGAGCGTATGCATTGTTGTGCTATTGGGTTGTGTGAGCAATTCGTACAGCTTGCACGGGCGCACGCACATACAAATGCAGGCGATTGCAAGGGATGCCCACCGTACAGTACATGCATGAATGTATTCGCGCACTCGCACGTGTCAATGGACGCTGTGTATGCACATGTTAGTAGATGCTGCTGTGTGTGTGTGTGTGTACGTACACGCGATGTTCGAAGTTGTTGACGGAGATCAGCAGCGTGTGTATTGTGCATATATATATACATGTAGATCTATGTGCGATTTTTGATCTTTCTTGCCGCTGTTTTATACCTTCGATGTCTTCGTGCTTCGTGCAGCTTTTTTTTGGACTATAATATATCGTGGATTATCATTGAAGAATAATGGCATCATCTTCGAAATTTACAGGGAAAGTACGGAAGCAGAAGTTTAAACCAGAGTACGCAGCCAAATGGAGTAGCATTACTGCTTCGAAGCGAGACGAGTTTAGTGCATGTTGTAAACTATGTGGAGGAGCCGACTTTACCATCGCTCAGGGAGGCAGTAATCAGATCGTAGCCCACCTCAAGACAAAAAAACACCTAAATGCAATGAGTGCCTCTGAGAAATCGCCAAACATCGCATCTTTCATAAAAGCTAAAACAGATTTATCAGTGATAAGATCCGAAACACTAATGACCAACTATTTCATTGATCACAATATTGCACTCGCTGCAGCCGATCATTTCACCAATCTTGTGAAAGCGATGTTCCCTGATAGCAATATTGCTGCACGTTTTAGTTGTAGACGTACGAAGACAACGGCTATTGCAAGAACCCTGGGTCAAGAAGCTAAAGGTAGGCAAAGTTTATTTAAGTTCCGCAAATCACATCAATGACTTAATAAAACTTTAACGATTTTGAAGTTTGGGCTTACACCCTGTAGACCACACATGACACATGTAACCATGGTAACTGCAAAATACCTGTTTATAAAAGTTATATATTTATTTTTTGATGGTCTTTGGCCTCTTTTATTCAATGTTCGACCGTCGTTGGTTATTGGTTTCTAGATCTATGCCTTAATATTTGATAGATGGTTGGTCGATGGTCATTGACATTGGCTTCTTTATTTAATTCAATTATTGGTGTGGGTTACGAAGAAAAATAGAAAAATTATCCAATGTACTAACTACTATCTCGGTATCTGTTGAGTGTTGCTAGCATGCCGTTGATACCAAGAAAATAAGTTTACAAATTGAAATTAATGATTTAGACTCTATTCCATTGGGCAATTATTCACAAGTATTAATGTTACATTATGTTTCATTTTTATTACAGCTGACCTGGTTGACAAGTTAAGAACAGAGCCATTTTCAATCTCAACGGATGGCAGTAGTGACAGGGGTTGTGAGGAGCAACTTTATCCCATTATCGTCAGATACTATGATGCTGATATCGGTAGAGTTGTAAGCTGTCTCCTAGAAATTGCAACAACCAAGGAGCGGTCAACAGGCAAAAACATTTTTCTTCTCATGGACGGTGTTTTAAAGGAGAACAATATCCCATGGAAGAATGTAATTGCATATTCTGCTGACAACGCAGCTGTAATGATGGGAAGGCTAAGTGGTGTTGCATCGTTTGTGAAAAAGGAAAATGAAGACATCTTCATCTTGGGGTGCCCATGTCACCTGTTGCACCTCTCTGCTGAAAAGGGAGCGAATGTGCTACCATTCTCGCCTGTTGATATCCTCACTCCAATCTTCTACTACCTAGAAAAGTCGAGCAAGAGACATAAAGCCTTCAAGGAAGTACAACAGATGTGTGGAGCAGAAAACCATGCAATTCTGAAGCACGTATGTACCCGCTGGCTGTCTATGGAAAGAGCTCTAGGAAGGCTTATTGAGCAGTGGGTGCCTATCAAAGAATACTTCAGATTGGAGGCAGAGTCTGAAGGAGCTAGTCAACCAATAAAACAGAAGGCTAAGGTTACTACATCTGATTCTGCAGACAGAGCAGGTCAAAGCTCACAGGAACAGGAGCTTCTTGGAGGTAAACGGAAGAAAGACAATGAGGATAGAAACCCAAAGAAGCAAAAGGTATCACAAGAGAAGGCAGATGAGCAGTCAAAAAGTGCTCCAAGTGCTGGACAGAGCTCCATAAAGAAAAGGCCCAGTTCAGTTCTGCAAAGCAAGTGCAAAGTTGTTCCCAAACAGAGTCAGATATTTTCTGGGTCCGAAGTGTCCTGCAGTTGCACCTGGAATCCAGAAAGTTCCATCAAGAGAGAGAGTGCATTTGCAAGTTCAGTTTGGAAAGAACAATCCAAGGTCTCTAAACTTACTCCAACTAGGAAGACTACACAAGGTCCTTTGAATGCAAGCAGTGAAAGGAATACTTCAAAGTCTAATACCAAAAAGAGCAATGCTTCCACATCAGTAAGAGTACCACCAGCAGGGAAAGCAGCAGCAATTCATGCTCAGCTAACTGATTGCAACAAACTATACTGCATGTTTTTGCTCTACTCAACACCTCTTTTTAACAAACTTAACCTAGAGTTGCAAGAAGAGGCCCCCCAAATCAACCTCCTTCGCCAGAAATTCCAGGATTTTCTACGGGATGTGTTGATTAGGTTTGTCAAACCTGCAGCAGTTGTTGGTGCGTCTTCCCTACAGGAGTGTGCTTATAAGGACAAATCGAACCAGAAAGATGACAAGGACCTTGTTGTGGGACAGAATGTAAAAGAGCTTCTTGCAAACTCAAAGTTCTCTGACAACCAAAGGAAGGAATTCTACGAATCAGTCAGAAAGTACTTTGTTGCTGTAACAGACTATGTGATTGCCAAATTCCCATTAGAGGATGAAGTGATTTGCCATGCACAAGTTACTAACCCAGGGAAAAGGTTAGATGTCTCATTCTCATCTCTATCTTTCTTCTGTCGCAAATTCCACATGGAGGACAAACTGGACATTGTTGAACTGGAGTTCCTGCAGTATCAAGTTGATCCACTCTTGAATGTCTCCCTAGACAAGAGAGCAGATGAAGTGTGGACAGAGATCAGAACCTTGAAAGACCATGTGACTGATAAGTTGAAATATGACAACTTGGGAAAACTCATGCATGCAATTCTAGCACTACCGCACAGCAATGCTGATGATGAGCGACTCTTCAGCATTGTAAGAAAGAATTCAACAGAGTTCAGGCCCAGTCTTAAGACAACAACATTGTCAGATATTCTGACAAAAAAACTAAGAAATCAAGCAATGAAGGTCCCTTGCTATGACATGAAGTTTCCAGACAAACTATTGGAAAAGTGTAAAAAAGCTGCCACCAGTTCTGTCTCTGGCTCTAGTGCATGAACGAACAAATTTGATTTGGCTGTATATTGATATCATGGATTATATTGAAGGCTGAAAGGACCTTTTCTTTGCATCATTAACACAAGAAACTTTTAATTTATCCAGCTTCCTTCCACATGACAAAAACTGGTAAGTTTTGATTTTCCATGTCATATTATGATGAATGTGTCCCTGCACTACATGTACATGTAATGAAGAATAAATTCATTCACACGAAACAACTTTCTGGCATTGAACGCGTTTTTTTATTCAAAGAAACATAGTTGCAATAGCATTTTATAGGGAAAATAACGAAAAACATATAAAATAGGCAAAATATGTTTTTTCACCTGAAAATATGGTTTTTCAAGCTGAATAATATGTTTTTTGAAAGTTACAGGTTGGCAGCTCTGATTGTGATACTGTTTTTATTGAAATACATCAAGGGAAAAAGAAACCTATAATAGTTGGCTGTGTTTACAGAGTACCTAATACTGATGTTAACGAATTCAACGAAACGCTCACGAGTCTGTTGGTCGACATGAACCCCTTAAACAAAGATGCATACATATTAGGTGATTTCAATATTAACTTACTCAATCAAGATATTGATCACAAAACTAATGAATTTCTAGATATAATGTTTACATATGGGCTATTCCCAACTATAAGTAAACCAACTCGTGTAACAAGACATTGTGCTACCGTGATTGATAACATATTTACCAACTGTATTCATATGCATCAAAACTGTGGTATTATTTACTCTGATCTTTCGGATCATTTTCCAATATTCTGTATGAGTGCCAGTATATCTGTTCCTATTCATTCATTCGGTGGTAAATCACGAGTAATCACCAAAGAAAAGATTTTGTTATTTAAGAATAAACTACGGTTGATTGACTGGTCTGTAATTTATGGTAAAACAGATGTTACTGTGTCATATGACCTATTTATTCATAAGCTTAGTTCCTTATATTTTGAATGTTTTCCTCTTGCAAAGGTTAAACTGAAAAAACACGATAAACCTTGGATCACCCATGGTATTTTAAAATCTGTTAAGAGAAAGCAAAAGTTATATTGTCGTTTTATGAAGAAGGGTGACACTCCTACACGAAAAAATACGTTGAATATAAAAACATATTCACATGTATCATTCGCCGAAGCAAAAAGATTTATTACGATAACCTATTTAAAAAATTGAGAGGTGATATGAAAAAACCTGGTCTCAAATAAACAACTTATTAGGTAAAAGAAAAAGACATTACCGTCTCACATGTATTACAATCAGGACAAGATCTCGAGTAAAGCATCTATTGTTGAAGCATTTAATAGATATTTTGTTAATATTGGTAAGCTAACACAAGAAAAGATACCAACTTCTTCCTCGCATTTTCTGGATTATTTATCAAACCGTGTTCCAACTTCACTGTTTTTAATCCGACTTCCAATACTGAAATAATCAATGTTCTCTCATCCATGAAAACATCTGCTGCACCAGGTTCGGACTCTGTTGCTGCACGTGTCATTAAGGAATGCATTCATACAATTGTTGATCCACTTTGTTACATCTTCAATGAATCAATCTCACAAGGTATTGTCCCTGATAAACTCAAGACCGCTAAGGTAATCCCCATTTATAAAAAAGGTGACAAATATGACATTATTAATTACAGACCAATTGCGCTATTACCTTTTTTTTCAAAAATGTTAGAAAGGATAATTTACGACAGGCTGTATAAATTTTTTGTACTTAACAATATTTTAATACCCCAACAATTTGGATTTCGAAAGAATTTTTCTACCGATCTTGGCGTACTGAACTTGGTTAATACTATATCAAATGAAATAGATGCTGGCAATTATTGCCTTAGTGTATTTATGGACCTGTCAAAAGCATTTGACACCATTGATCACCACATCTTGTTAAAAAATTAGAATTTTATGGAATTAGAGGGGTTCCACTTCAGTGGTTCGTCAGTTATTTGTTACATAGAAACCAATATGTGGTGATCGATGGTGTCAAATCTCAACAAAGGGATGTATCCTGCGGAATTCCTCAGGGATCTGTGTTAGGGCCCCTCCTTTTTCTCGTCTACATAAATGATATAGTTAAATGTTCTTCAATTCTGAACTTCTCTTTGTTTGCTGATGATACCACCGTTTCATTATCACATAAACAAATTGACAATCTTATATCGTCAGCAAACAATGAACTAGACAAATTAAATAAATGGTATGCTTGCAATAAATTGTTTTTAAATTTTGACAAGACTAGGTATATTATTTTTCGTTCAAGAGGAAGGAGGGTTCCGTCTAATCTGTCGAATCTCATTATTGGCGGAAATGTCATTGCAAAGGTTGTTAATATGCAGTTTTTAGGTGTTATTTTGAACGAATATCTTTCTTGGAAGCCCCATCTTACTTCAATTTGTTCTAAAATATCACGATCCATTGGTGTTCTCTCTAAATTAAGACTTTTTGTGCCCCAGTCCATTTTGACCACTCTCTACAATAGCATTATACTCCCTCATTTAAATTACTGTAATACTGTCTGGGGTCACACCTTCAAAACTCATTTAGACAAATTATGCATTTTACAAAAAAAAGCAATACGAATTATCTTTAACGCTCCCTTCAATAGTCATACATATCCTTTGTTCTCACAGTCTAATATATTACCATTAAAGGACCTGATAACCTTGAATTCCCTTGTGTTTATGTATAAATTTCATGCCAAAATCTTGCCTTCTCTCTTTAGCGATATCTTTGTTTTGAATTCCTCAATTCATTCTTTCCATACTCGCCAAAGTAATTTAATACACTTACCTCGGGTTCGCTCTTCCGTTGCCTCAAATTCATTTAAAACTCACTTTCCTAAGTTATGGAATAAACTCCCCAACGATATTAAAAACAGTTCAACTCTTTCCAAATTCAAAAAGCTAAGCAGGAAATCTTAAAATCTTAACTTCTTTATAATATGTTCTTAATATTCTTGTTCGCTCTTTTTTCTCTTTGCCCTCATATATACATATACATGTAGATATAGATTTTGCTGCTGCTGCAAGAAGTGTACTTCTCTTTTTTGCCCTTGTTTATATTGTTTATATTAATGTTCAGATTTTCTTTGTATAAGTATTGCTGATCTATTTATGTATTTTAATTTGGTGGCCCCTTTTTATAAGCTCTGCTTTCTCCGGGGTCACCAAACCATCATTGTGTTCTGCTAAAATTTCGATGTAACTTATTCTGATTGTATATATATTTTGATGGTTGAACCAATAAATGAATTGAATTGAATATAGATCTATATTAATTCTTGTGAATGAATTTTAAAAAGGATGCAGGGATTTGCACGGCGAAAACCTCAAAAACACAAAATCATAATTGAAAACTTTCTTGAAAGTATGGTGGCAAAATATTCACTATAAGCAAAATTACCGTCATTTTTCTTTTCAAATTTGAATTTTGGTTAGCGCATATAAGTTAATATCAACCTAAATTAGAAATCACATTCTATGTACAAAGCAATAGTTTTCACATTTGTAAATAAACATTAATTGCGATCAGTCTTCCTTGAAGTTGTCCATATAATAGTTGTTTAAGAATAGTGAAAGCTAGCACTGTGGTACATTAATGAAGGATCGTGACTCTCACTCGAGACATACTGGGAACGAGCCTTGCGCTAGCTAGGTTATTTGCCTACTTTTGTCCCTCTCGAACTAGCTGTAAACAAAGTGGGCACGTGGTCGCTGCGGCAATGCTGAAGCGCAGAATAAATACTGATGGGGCTTCCCTTGGTAAAAAATGGCCCAATTGTAATTCTATTATTTATTATTTAAAGCCCATCTGCACTAGTTTGGCCAGAAGGGATTAGACCTCCCTGCATGGTCACTGACAGGTGGTTATCTCATCAAATCAGCTCTCAATTAACATTAAAAAAGGGGACCATGGGGGGACCAACGGTCACCGCTTAGGCATTGTTTGCTATATAGATTGCGCAAGTAGCTATAAGTAGTGCAGTGGGGCTTTAAGGCCTTGTCCAGATATGGAGTGGTAAACCGGGTTTTTGTTTTTCTTCTTTAAAACAAAATTGATGTAGTGTAATTTAAGCTTCACATGTTTGAATCCTATAACATATACCTCAGTGAATATGCAATTATGCATATAGGGCTTCTGTTGCGCGCTCTTGCCATTTTTTTAATTATGCACGTTGTAAAAAAAAACAAAAGGATAAGGGGAGAGACTGAGAGAGCGAAATCATCCGCGGTCTACAACTTCATAATAATATTTTTATGATAATAATGATAATAATAATATATGATATTAAAAGCGCTTTTGGTAAACGTTTCAATATAATAATTAAAACAAAAACTTTCACAGACAACGCATCAACAATAACTAATAACAAAGTCATAATAGCTCATGTAGATCGCAAAAACTTTCTGAAGGAGCCTAAAAAGAAAATGAAATCCACCAACATTAGCTGATATTCTTATCCAAAACTGTCATCCTTATTAACATTATTCAATTTATCTGAAGGACCCTTATTAACATAAATCAATTTATCTGAAGGACCCTTATTAGCATAATTCAATTTATCTTAAGGTGCTTTTTAGAATAAAATAAATCATGTTTTCTGCGTCATGTGCTACAGTTGCAGGTATAGCCCGTGGAATATTCTACACCATCAACCTACCGTCGTGTCTAGAGTTGTTTAAAGGGCTGGATAGCGCTGTCGTTATAACTTGGATGATGGTGGGAAATGGTTTTGGTGGACTCTTGTCATCGACCTGTGGAGGTAGGATGTCGTTTGTCTTATCTTCTTTGAGCAAGATTGCTTCCGAGCATTGTCCTCATTATTATATTCTACGCCATTAATCTCCCTTTGTGTTAGGTAGCGTTGTCGTTATAAAACTTTAATGATGGTGGGGAAACGGCTGGATTGCTCTTTTCGGAGCCATTAACATAATGGCTCTGTTCTTCCTATAGAGGTCCAGATGTTCTAATAATATATGCCCTCTAAGAATTTGATAACCCCACAGTTTCTGTTTGTCAGATATGTGTTTAGACTAAAACAACTTAATGTGAGAACTCCCCTCCTTTGCTTGTGGGCACTTTTAAAGATGTGTGGCCCCGGCCAAACAATGGTGGGTAAGCCCCTGATTCCAGACATTATGCGCGGACACCATAGACACGATAGACACGATACATGATACTTAGCTCTGCATTCTCTATCACAAAAACTGACCCCGAGGTTTACTCTGAGGCGATGCAACAGGTATGTGTCATTTTAAAGGCAATTGGCGAGGAAATCCTCGAGCTAGTACGTAAATAAATAACAGATGACATTGTATTCTGTGCTGAGAATGGATACAAACTTTATCCAGTTGCTAAAACTTGAAGGGGAACGCCATCCCGATATTAAACTGGTTTTAATGTATAAGCGGGGGAATGGGAAAATAGATCTGTGGACATTTTGAGGGGGGAAATCCGATAATAATAAGCACGCAATGAACATTTTAAAGTTGTAATACATCCTTATAATGTGTCTCTGTCTGTCTCTCCCTCCCTCTATAAACCTTCGCCCCCTCCCCTTCTATCTACCCGCTGTCTCCGTCTTTCTGTGTCTCTATCTCTCTACATATTGTCTTCGTCTGTCTGTCTCTCTCCCTCCCCCTCCTACTTCCCCCTCCCGTCCTCTCCCTCGCTCCTCATCGATACAGGTCTGAGTGTAGATATCACAGGTTCCTACAAGGTAGCCTTCTTCACCTGTGCGGGTCTCTACTTCACGTCTTTTCTCATTTTCGGTAGTCTACGGCTCTGGCCAAGGATGTTCATCAAAGATAAATTTACCGCTCATCGAAACTGACCGACATCTGTCTGAAACTGTGGACACCCATGTATCCCAGGAATCTTGGAAATCCGGGAAGACCTAAGCTTTGCTTCTTAAAATGTGTATCATAGGCCAGGAGCATGTTCGGAAGTTGCCACCCCATTTTATCCATAGTATTTGAACCTTCAATGTTGCATAGACCATCAACTTCATTCAAAGAGGTTGTCTGACCGTAGATGTCGGGTTATGATTGACTATGGTGGCTTTTTTAACGTGTGAGATGCCTATTTTGATCATCCAGTGTAAGTTCACCAAGGAAAAAGCGGGTAAAAAATATGTGAAATTTGGTTCCGTTGAATGCTGAAAACCCTGGATACCTCACGAAGTGGCAACATTAAATCGCTACTGAACTGATGAACGTTCTGCCCTAGCGTACTGTTTGTTGCACAGCGCCATCTCATGTCAGCTTGCTAACAGTGCGTAACCCAATACCTAATTTCCACATCTCAGACAGAGGACTCGCTGCGAGAACCTACTCGGGAAGCAGCGACTTACGCGACCACACTGCTAGTATAGCTGACCTGAGATGGCGCTAGTGGGGATTTTGCAGAAGAGCTTCAAGAAAAGTATGGCTTTAATATTGCTAACCTTCGCAGCAATTAAAGCAGGACTCAACGTTATTTTTATGGAAAAAGTGTCACCATCACCACGCTATCTTCACTATAACTACAAGAGCAAAACAGTAACATGTAACATTAAAATAAGAACTGGCAATACGTATAAGGTGCTTCAACTTACAGAAGTATCAAACTTTGTTGAAGAGGGGAAATTTTAAATATTAAACATTACAAAGAATTTTACCTCAGATTGAAATAAACATGTATGTAATATATATTTATATGAACGTATTATATTCCATGAAAATTTTATATTATTGTACATATATGTCATATTTGTAAACTTATCAATAATTAATATCTAAGCTTTATAATGCTGCAATTGCAAGGTTTCAGAATTTTTAACATTTAGACACTTTGCCAACCATGACCTAAATAAATTGATAATGAGTAACGTTCAAATTCATCTTCTAAAATACTGAAAATCTATGGTGAATACCTTAGGTTTTGCCTTTGCTGTTCTTAACCTATCTTAAACAACGGAACCTTGTTATCAGAAACTCTTCTTGACCAAAGAGACTATCTTGTTTAATTATTTTTTTTTAAATAGGGCTTAAAACAAGTGGTAAAGGCAAGGTGATACCTTGTCATTCCACAATGGGCGTTGGTGATATAAAGATGTCCTTTATAACAAGATTCGAAGGTTTCTTACACTGCAAAAACCAGAGTGTTAAAATTAACACCAAGGGTGTTCAATTTAACACTTTCTTGGTATCTATATCGGACAACTCCTCTGGTGTTACTTAACACCATTTTCTGGAATTAGATAATTTCAATTCCACTTTTGGTGTTAATATTTGACAACTCCTACTGGTGTAGATTAACACCAATATCTGAAATCGTAACAAATTCAATTCCACTTTTGGTGTTTATATTCTTGTTGATCCATTAGAGATTTTTCTATGGATTTCTAATTGTCCCACATTCCCTATTATCGACCATTATCAACCAGGGTAGAAGAACCAGTGGTAAACTGATAATTCATAATCGATGTTGGGAACTGTCCACCAATAGGTATATTCTAATCTCCATTGCATTAACTCCATCTCATAGATCATTTGAAGTAAATTCAAGATTAACAATTAAGTGATACAGGCTGGTACACGAATATATAATAAACATGCATGTTGTTTCTTGGTTATATAGTAATCATATAATCAATATATCTATTGCTAAAACGTTAACATAATTGTAACAAGATTGGACAAATAATATATTGGTCAATAATTGCCAAAGGAAAATACAAAGCACAAAATTGATGTGCATTGTCATAATTTGCTTAACAAATCATGATAAATGTATTTTTCTGTGAACACGTGTAAAGTAATCATTAAGCGCGTACACTTTGTGAAAACTTATTCGACCAATCAACCGCCTTAAACGAAATCACGTGATGATACTTTCAACACCGAGCATAAATCTACACCATGTTACTTAACACCCAGTAATTATTAATGCATGCTTAAATCTGACCGGTGTTAAAAATAACACCACTGAGACTTATAATCAACACCAATGGTGTAAAAAAAAATCAATACCATACTGGTGTAAGAATTTCTACACCCTGGTTTTTACAGTGTACGGTCGTCTTATAAAGTTGATATAAACCCGTCTACCTGAAATTGAGAAAATTATCAAATCGTTGATGTATTCATCTCTCCCTTCAATGTTTATTTATATGCTTTTATCGAATCCGAAATGAAACTTGGATGACATCAAACTATATTTCGGGGGTTGATATACATAATTTTATCCTCTTTCAATTTTAAATTAGATATTTAATCTATCCACATATCCACTTGAAGAGTAGGTCCAGTTCTGGGAAGAGGTGAAAAATAATTTGTGAGTGTTATCATTGTTATTATGCAAGTGCGGAAGAACATCAGATAAAAAATGTACCCTGAAATGCATGGTTCTTCTTTAAAGGGAAATCCAACCTTGATAGCAAACATGTCTGAAATAAAGCAGAAAAATCTAAGAAGCATACTGATGAAAGTTTGAATGAAATCGGAAAAAAATTAGGAAGTTACGAATTTTTGAAATTGCAATCATTATAGGTATGGGCCCTTCATGTCGATTCGACAACTAATGGTCGTTATTTTCCCACAACAAGCCATTTTCAAACCCTTCCGTTTTGAGGAAGTTCTAATTTCTAAATAATGTAAGTATCGTCTTTCAAATGCCGTTGGAATTTAACCTTTCCATTTTTTGGCCTGCAAATGGGACATAGTACTTTTAAACTATAGTGTCTAATGTTTCAGGAAATGAAGTTATAAAATAGTGTGTTTTATTCCTGGATATGAAGACAATTTTTGGTAAACAAAAGTAATAAAAACGAAGATTCAAATAACTTGACCCAATGTTTTGGATATTAGTGTTGATTTTCTCTAAACAGAATCACCCACAAGAATTAAAATAGTCCAATGACATATTCAAAGTACTAGGACAAGCTGACAACTTATTCAATGATTAGTCCAGGGCAAAGTTACAGGTTATGAAACAAAAATTGAAGGAATATTCAGTACAGCCATTTTGTAGAATATATAAAGGAATAAAGATACATAAACTGTTAAAAGGGTAAAAAGTTCATCAATAACATCCACAAGATTATCTTCATCTTTTGAAAACTAACTAGCCATATATGAATGGAGTGGAAAATACGGGCTGTACCAAAACCACATGTCATCCAACAGTCTGCCCCCAAAAAAAATATCTCCTTCAAGAATAGAACATTCATGTGTCCATGCAAATGGCCAACTTTGTCATGAAATGCAGGGCTCGAAATTAGCGGTTGCCCGGGTGCCATTGACCACCTAAAACGCCACCGGGCAACTTAAAAGTCCCGTCTTGGTTGCCCGCCTGGCAACAAAAATATTTTGAAACAAAATTTTAAAAAATGGCCGGCCTGTGCCATTGTTGATTTTATCAGGAGTTTAACACCTTGGTTTTATGTAAGTTCTAATAATAGGGCAACCGGTGTACCAGGCACTGAGTTAATTATGATTTTTTTTTTTTAATAGTTTATTTTAATTCAAGTAGCGACAGACCTATGGCAGATTTACGCATAACACAAACCTATTTAGACCTATTCACTGTGACCACCTAAACTGCCATTTGGCAACCTAAAAACTGTATAGGCTGCCCGGCTGGCAACCAAGAAAAAAGTTAAGTGAGAGCCCTGAAAGGCCTGATTTTTTTCCAGTTGATTTATACCAAGCAGGCCTATTTTGACTTACCATTTGCGATACTCCAAATATGACAATGACATCAAATTTGCTAAGGTCGACATTCCACAGGTTGGTACGTTGGAATGATGTTCTCTCCTTTGTTCCTGCTTGGCGAGAAGCGATTCTTGAATACCAAACAAGCTACTGATTGAGGTCATATCCGACGCCATAATACCCACGCTTGGCTCCACTGACTACCTACATACATACGATTGAAACATATTGAAACACTAACGTAGATTAGAAATGTATAATTCACATGTCTATTAATGATAATGTACAACTCAAAGTCAAATGAAGTGACAGTAAAATGGCAAATGGTGAACCGGTTACGTCATTTTTTGTGTACTGTACACAATACCTCTAGGTCTTTGTGGCAAATTGTCAGTATTGTGATTTTTAGCCTTAATTAATTATGCGGAGGGAATAAATATGAGAAGGGGGTTGAAACATTTCATTCATACTAGAAGATAACATATTATTATGGACAGATTTATAGACAAATACATTTACATTTTTCTTACGCCTGGATTCGAGAGATGATCATTTTAAAAGTGAATGAATGTGTGCATTAGAGATGTGTTCATATGGATTAACTTTCATTATTATTCTGCCCGCGCGATTTTGGGGAGTTTGCAATTTCTCAATATATTTTTTATCACACGAATTGATTAAAATATCCGCATAGTCAAAAAGGGGTAATATTATCGCTTTATAGATCAAGTTCAAATTCGTCTCATTAACAAAGTAACGAAGTCTAGCCAAATTATTTACTAGGTTCCCAACCCTCTTACATATTTTATCAATATGGGAATCCCACTTAAGTTTGCTGTCGATAATAAATCCGAGATATTTAACACTGTCAGACTGTTGAATTGCGATATCATTAATATATATATTTAATTTATTACATTTACTTAGCATAATGTCTAGAACCTACGAGTAAAGATACAGTCTTATCAAAATTCACTGCTAACCTATTATTGCACATCCATTTATAAATATATGACAAATCATGAATTAGTTTATTTTGAACACTTTCTACATTAAAATCTGAAAAATAAAGTATCGTCGGCGTAAAGTTGAATTGAACAATAATGTGTGTGCTGAGTCAAATCATTGACGAAAATAATGAAAAGCAAAGGCCCCAAAATGGAACCCTGCGGTACACCAAAGGAAATGTGCAAATGAGTTGAAAGATTTGAGCCAAAATAAGTGGAAATAAACATGTTATGTAAATAATCATTAAACCATGGCAAACATTGTTCAGATGTACCAATATTGCGCAGCTTTTCGAGGAGCAAGTCAGGATCAACGCAATCGAACGCTTTTTTTAGATCAATAAACACTGCTCCTGTATATTTTCCCTGATCAACAGCGTTCATCCATCTATCTGTGATTCTTACCAAAGACGTTATTGTTGAGTGTTTACTCCTAAACCCAAATTGTTCTGCTGATAAAAAGTTATTTTCATCTAAAAATGATACTAATTTCCGTTGAACAAATCCCAGCAATTTTGATACCGTAGGTAAAATTGAAATAGGACGAAAGTTATTTGGGAATTTTTGTTGCCAGATTTATGAATAGGAATGACTTTTGACCTTTTCCATTGGTTTGGAAACTTATACTCGAGGATTGATCTATTAATTATGTGAGTAAGATATGGAACAATAACAGGAGCACACATTTTCAAAATTTTGGAAGAAATCCCATCTAAAGTATTATCTTTCAATTTTATTAGTTCTTTTCGAACATCATTTTCAGTGACTAAATGAAACGTAAACTTAGCATCATTGTTGACACGAACTTCATCATCATTTATTGAACGTGGAGGATCATGAAAATTAGAGGCTAACTCTGCACCGATAGAAGAAAAAAATAAATTAAACTCATTAGCTCTCATATCAGATTCATTTTCATGGGCTTCAGTACTATTTGTACGAGATGTTGGCAAGACAGTCTTCAAAACCTTCCGAATCTCAGTAGATCTCCCCATAGCAGGGGACAGTTTATTAACATAATATTGTCTTTTGGTTTTTCTTATTTCAAAAGTTACTTTATTTCTTAATTTACGATAACAATTCATAGCATCATTATTTTTGCTTTTCCATACTTTTCTGTTGGCTTTATCACGTTCTTTTATCAAATTCATGATTTCAGAAGTCATCCATGGAGATAATTTATTTTTAACTCTTCTGGACGTAGAGGTCATAATAGAATTTACAACTTCCATCAAGTAATTCTCCCACAACTGAACAGCTTCATCAATATCTTGAGCTAAGTAAACATTCTCCCAGGGTTGATTTTCAAGCCGCTCACAAAAATTTACAATATCAATACCTTTCATTTTTGTATACGTTATAATACGAGGAATATGGTGAGTACAGGGTGATCCCCAAACAACATAATTCAGTGAATGGTCACTTAATCCAATATTGATAACACCAGATAACTTAACTTGATCAATCCTGTTAGTAACCATCAGATCTATTAGACTAGATGAGGTATCAGTAACGCGGGTGCTAGTTGTGAAATTTATGTTCTCAAGAGAATAAATATCATGTATCTGCATCAATCTCTTATAGTTTCACTATGTAAATGGGTCTTTAGAATATCACAATTAAAATCGCCCATAATGACTGTACTATGATTAAAACTGTCAATAAAAGACAAGAGCGATTCATAATGACAAAACAGCTCAGAGTAACTATTGGGAGGACGATACCAAGTAATAAAGACAAAGGGGTGAGAAAATTTATTGCGAACGAGGATTGCTATAGCTTCTAAATTATGTAAAGATTCATGGTTCAAAACCTCAAAATCAATGCTAAACAGCGACACCCCCACCGTGCCGATTTCTGTCTTTACGAACAATTTTGTAATTATCAATATCTATTTCACTGTTCATAATGGAATCGTCCAACCAAGTTTCATTGAAAGCAGCAATATCAATTGGATAATTGTTGAATAATATTCTTAGTTCATCAACATTTCGCAATAAACTCCTAACATTTAATTGTACCATTTTCGTACCCTTTGTAAATAACTCTTTGAGCTTAGCTGGAACTTGATTATCATGATTATTATGTAGGCAATCATATTATCATATGTGTCTCTTAAGAAGCCATACATAAATGCTTAAATTGTTTGAAATATTTTAAAGTTGCAAAAGGATTATAATATAAAGAAGGGAAATACTATTGAAGAAACATGGGCTTGTTTCTTTCATTTTGGTATAATTTTTGTTTGCTGTTTGGGTCTTTCTTCTCTTCAGATAATTGCGTTATCAATTTTACCATTTCCCAGGTGTGTTATTGAGGACACGAATATGAATTTACATGCATTTAGACATGTAGACGTTATTTCTTGATTGCTTTTTTATTCATTCCTCGAATGTGTTCTATTCTGTTCTTACAAACTGCATGTGTGTGAAATGGATAAGGTATGTTAAATTCCACTTTCTTCCTCGAACACAATTATTTCTTTCATCAACACCCGAAGATTTATTGTTTTTGTCATCTTTGATTTTCCATTATAAGGTGTAACCGAAGCTTTTCATGCTAGTGTTTTCAAGGTTTTAGTAAGAGGCCAGGGATTATTCAAGAAATTTTAATTGAGAACACTTTTAGTTCAATTCATTATTGCTTGCTGCATAAGGGTAAATGTATGTGTATAAGATTGGATTGATGATCATCTTGCATATCAATTACATCACGATTAAAAAAAAAATTTCAATTTGCAAATTAAACACATGGAATGATTTTATTCTACTAATCCTCACGGGATATTAGATGCCTAATATAGTTTCTCCAGTCCCTCAAAATGTATTTTAGAATAAATACAAATTGACGGAATTAATATATGAAATATGCTGGTATAATAATTGATCCACGATCAAATTGTGATTGAGTAGTGGTAAATGTATCAACAATATTGGTGTCATATTCTCATTGTTTTGTAATTGTTTAAATTTGTTTCATGTATATATATATAATGGCATGTGGTCTTTTTACAAAGTATTGTATTCTTAAATTCATGAGGGTACTACAATACATAAAAAACATTATTTTAACCAAAACAGTCAGTCTGGTGTATCCAATTTGTCATTTCGTTTCGTATTCCTTAAAGGGCAATCCGACCATTCTAGTAACAAGTTCATTTGTGTGAGAGAGAAAAAAAAACTACAGTAAGAGAAGCAGAAGAGCGAAAGTTTGAGATAAATGTATATAAGACAAATACATGCAGTAAGAAAGTCATGAATGTTTGGATTATGAGATCACTAAAAATATGTGAATCTCAAATTGGTGCATAATAAGTCAGTGGATTGTGACGTACGTATTCACGTCAACTCCCCCTCTCTCTCTCTCTATCTCTCTTTCATTTTATGTTAGTTTGTACAGGTATAGGCTATTCATAGTTGTTGCTAGGTAGGATAAACAAAATGGCTTGCTTTCCCTAAAAACATGTAACATGCAATATAAATTCTTACTTTTTATATACTATTGTTCATCACAGGTAAATTAACTAAATCATAACGATGCACTTCTCAAAGACGTATGCATCACATCAGATTACATTTATAAAGGCCTATTATTTACATCACCACGGCACTATTACGTTCACTATGAGTTTATAATAAAATCTTTTCCGTTTACTTTGGTGGCATCAAACATCAGAAATCAAATAATCTAGTCAGTTCAATAAACCTTCGTAATCTTTCACAAAAGTTTAAAAACCATTATAAATAGACGATTTTCGTAATGTTATCAAATTTAATGCACGAATCTTTGTTAATGTCCTCGTTACAAATTATGTCATTTACCCGCTATACGGACGATTGTATTTCAATAGAATGCAAATTGCATACATTAGTTGTTGCTAGGTTGGACAACAGTATGGATTGCCCTACCTAACAACACAGAATGTAAGAAATGTTTATGCTGACTATTGAT
Organism: Mesocentrotus franciscanus; assembly: GCA_037976565.1. Classification (NCBI taxonomy): domain Eukaryota; kingdom Metazoa; phylum Echinodermata; class Echinoidea; order Camarodonta; family Strongylocentrotidae; genus Mesocentrotus; species Mesocentrotus franciscanus. The sequence goes on from CP137678.1 coordinate 25,782,522, forward strand.
ATACAATTGCTCATAGCAGGTGAATGAACTAATTCGTAACGAGGCATCAAATCTGATTACATTTAAAATGGCGTAACATTTACATTACTACGGCACTATCACGTTCATATGAGTTCATATTAAATCTTTTCCGTTTATTTTGGCGGCATCAAACATCAGAAATCAAAGAATCTATAGTCAGTTCAATAACCTTTATAATCTTTCACATGTTTGCAGTTGAACCATTGTGAATTTCGACTTCATCTCTTTCAAGATTCAAGTGTTATTGTCCATATAATATCATACTACATGCAGTGGCGTACCTGGCATACCTCGTCAGGGGCAAGCGATTTGGACGAGCAAGGGGGGGGGGTGTTAGGGTGTGAAAGGGGTGAAGGGGGACTAGGGGTTGTCCCAATAACACAGTAGGGATATTGTCGATATTAATATTTGCGATCGGGCGACTTTATATCTTTGGTCTATTTTGACGTTAAAAAAAGTTAAATGTATTGAATTTTGACAAAATCAGTGGTTAACTTATAACTGGGAATGACAATGTTTCTATTAACGTACTTCAATTATTCCTCTTTGAAGAAGCTACTGACATATTATGTTCCCAATTCTGCATATTTGAAGATGTAAAAATTATCATTAAAAAAAAGTTAAATGTATTGAATTTTGACAAAATCAGTGGTTAACTTATAACTGGTAATGACAATGTTTCTATTAACGTACTTCTATTATTCCTCTTTGAAGAAGCTATTGACATATTATGTTCCCAATTCTGCATATTTGGAGATGTAAATAAGTGTATTTGACATTGAATTGAATTGTATTGATTTGCATTTGTTTCATTTCCACATGCACAATTAAAACTAATGAATATTCAGAATATGCATCTATTCACTCAATAAAAATAAATGTAGTAAAGTAAGACAAAAATGTAACAGTAAAATGATATATCACTAGATATAGGAGAAATCACGCACTGGGAGGGTACATACAGAGGCGGATCCAGCCGGCGGCGAGGGGGCCGATTCGTAAGGAAATATTTAGCGGCGTTCCGCGCTTGCACGGACAGGGGGGATGTGCCCCCCTGAGAAGCTGAAGAAAAATCGAATTTTCAAACTCAATTCGTGCGATTTGGTGTATAGTTTCCTAGTATCTCAGGTATCACTTGATTGTCAAAACCAGTCAGTACAAGACTAGGACAGCAGTTGGGATGGGCAGACAGCAATCACTTGCGTCGGGCTTCAGCTTCAAACACCTTACATCAGGCCCAGGGAACGTTTTTCAAAGTGGGGCTAAAGTATTTACGATCAGGTAGAGCGTAGCGAGCGAAGCGAGCGGAGTGTAAATTGGCGTGGGGTCCAGGGGGCGGAGCCCCCGGTAATTCAGAGGTTTTAGCAGGACAGGGGTGGCGGAGCGTCATTCATAGTGGGAGGGAGCACCAATAATAAAGGGCGCTTTCCGGGAAAAGGGGGCACCTATAAAGGGAAACCTCAAAGCGAAAATATACAACTTTTTAGACATTGGTATCTACCCCTACATTGTGAGTACATTATCAGGGATGATTTCAATGTTTGTTTCTCTCTTTACATGGTCCAAGATACTGTTTAAGCAGCATACATGTACTTAGCAGTTGGTTGTGATGGTTAGAATATTTATTTGCGAGCGAACTATCAGAGATTTGTGAGGTCGCAGTGCAAAAAATTACATCTTATAAAGAGGAAAAAACAATCCTGATGGGGTTTTAAGCACACTCTAATCATGAAAGACTGAAAAGATCTTTAATAAGAAGCATAATTATATCAATTTTAAATACGAGCGAGCGTAGCGAGCAAGAAAAAAAATGCTCTTAATCGCTTTAAATTAGGAGCACTTTTTATGGGGAAAGGAAAAGGGGGCACATATCCAAAGGGAAAAGGACACTTACTAGAAAAGAAAAAGAGCACATGTCAAAGTAAAAAGGGGAATTACCAGAGGTGAAAATGGGGCACTCCTCACACTTAATAAGGGGCACTTATGATAACGGAAAAAGTGCAATTATCAGAAGAAAATGGTACTAATTAGAAAGGATAAGTTCAAGTTCATTTTATTCAAAACCACACAAAACATGATATAATCTTTTACAACAAAAAGACTGGTAATAGTACATCAATCAATTTGATTACATCAATGGGCACGTGTCAAAATAAAAGGGGCAACTATCAGAGATGAAAAGGGGCACTTATTACAGAGTTAAAGGGGCACCTCTCAAATATGAATAAGGGCACTCATCGGAGATTTAAAAAAGGGGCACTTAATAGAAAAAACAAATCTCACGCACAAATTATGCAAAAGCGGTGAGTAATTGCGTCCCGCAGGACACAACAAAAATTCCCAGGTTAGTATATCTGTAAAGCGCTTAGAGACATCGTAGATGTATTAAGCGCCATACAAAAGCGGAATATTATTATTATTTCCGGAAGCTGGAGATGAATCGTTTTCGCATCGTACACTGATTATAATTTTAATGATTTACACATCTATCCAATCTGTCCATATAGTGTAACAGTAACGACTCATCTGTGACACTCAAACGATGTGCATGAGACTGATTTTGTTCGGTATAATTTGCAAATAATTATGCGCAGATTGAAAAAGAAAATTTTTGACTGACAGTTCGTCTTTTATGCACCTGTACAACTGAATGGAGTGTTTTTACCCAGATTCTGACGATAAAAGTGTGTAATTTTCTGAACGAATTAGGCTTTTAAGGACTGATTTTGCCGAACTCGGAAGCTTTGCCGACATGCTTGACGATGCCTCCGTGTTTTTACTTCTCGCATTTGCTATTTTTTTGCGCTTTAATGTGGTGTCGCATTTTGCAGGAAAGTTTTTGCCGGGGCCTTGCCCTTGGTTGGTTTCTTTCTATTTTTTCTTTAACATACTTTTTCAAAAAAGAGAGGGCGGCTCCCCCGAGCCCCGCCGTAGCGCGGGCCCTGTACATTGTGTAACGGCATGATGATTTGACAGATGGAACTGAAGCTAACTGAGTCCTGACATACTTTTCAACGTTGTAACTTGTACGCCCTAGTGTAGAGCGATCATCGGCATTTTGTTTTGATCTTATAGGCCTAAAACACGAATTAGGGCTAGTTCTGACCTGAAAACGACCCAAATCTCGGAGCATGGCTAGCTGAACCGCGGGGCCTTGGCCTATATACGGATAAGTGAGTGTCTTGGGTCCACTTCTAACTCGTGTTTTTAGCCCTTCTTTCTTCCCTTTTCCCTTTTCCTTTCCTTTCCTTTCCTTTCCTTTCATTTCCTTTCCTTTCCTTTCCTTTCCTTTTTTTTTGCTTGCTTGTCACTCGTCAGGGGGGCAGACTGCCCCCCTGCCCCCGTAGGTACGCTACTGACTACATGTACCTTAATTTGTTTCCTATCGGGGTAACAGACAACGTAAACATGTATGCATGAACAAGAATGGGTAGCATAGAGACAGAAGGATGTCAAGTTCAAGCTAAAATAGAACGAGTCGACACCCTTCAATGCATCTCTAAAGGGCCTATCTCACTGAGCGGCGAATGCTTGCGAACGTAGCGAATTTAGGGTTTCGCCATGGTTCGTAAAAGGTTGCAAATGGTTCGTTAAAGGTTGCAAAAAAGTTCGCAAACAGTTTTCATTGTCGCAAACAGTTTTCTTTGTTGCAAACACTGTCGCAAACATTCGCTAAAATGTTGCTAATTGTCGCTAAACATCGCTAAAAGTCGCTAAATGTCGCAAAGGCGAACCCTGAAAAGTTGGCGAATCCAAATTCGCTACGTTCGCAAACATTCGCCGCTCAGTGAGATAGGCCCTTTAGCAGACAGTATCTAACACGATTATCATTCTGCATGAGTCACATCATGAATACATTCATACATAATGGTAAACTGACATGAATAATAATACCGTTATTTCTTCTGAGCAAAAAGGAGGAAGAGAGCAAAAGAGGGAGAGGATCGAAGAGAGGGAGAGGATCGAAGAGAGAGAGAGAGAGAGAGATTGAAGAGAGAGAGAGAGAGAGATCGACGGAGTGAATGACAGAAAGAGAGTGCATGGCGTAATTAGAGAACCGTTGGTCATAAACAGTGAAGTCCACTCCTGGTGTTTGATGAAACCTGTTACTATTGGGTAAACACCCGAACTTTGGTGTCAAATTCCCCATGTGAACCCATTTAGTGTAGTGTCCACTGTGAGTGCAATACAGGGCATATTGAGCATAGTCTACTTGTTCAGACCTTCTTACATGCATTACGACGTGCAAGGGTTTACGTGCCTGCAACTAAGGATAATGCACTACAGGCCTATATAAATGGCAACTATTCGTACATAGAAATTGTTTTGAGTTTGAATTTAATATATTCTTCTATTCCCTAGAATGATACACACGATAACTTGAATGCTTTAATATTTGGCGGAAAAAAGAAGAAAATAATTACAATTGATGTACGTGCCCCCCCCCCTTAAATCTGCCGCTGCATGCATTAGTTCTCAATGCAAATGTATTAAAAGCTAGCCGTCTGCACAGTGTCTGCACAGTGAGACTGCACAGTGAGACTGAGAATAGTATATCTGTAAACCGCTTAGAGACATCATAGATGTATTAAGCGCTGTATAAAAGAGGAATTGTTATTAATTAATATTATTATAGACTGACAGCAAACTGCCTAATATATGCCCTGTACTGTATAGCTGCTCGCTCGGCGAACAGCCAGAGACTGAGAGAGTTAGGCTCTGCTCAAGGCTTTAGTTTAGAAATCATGGTATAGTGTCAATTCAGGCGTATCCGGACACCTACCCCCTGGACATCCACCCCCGGATAACTCCCCCTACGACAACCATCCTCCAGGACAACTACCCCCGGACAACTTCCCATAGGACAACTACCCCCTAGGACAACTACCCCCTAGGACAACCACCCTCTAGGACGACTAGCCCCCGGACAAATACCCCCAAGATAACTACCCCCTAGGACAACTACCCCCGAAAAACTATCCTAGGGGGTAGTTGTCTGGGGGGAAGTTGCCCGGGGGTAGTTGTCGTAGGGGGTAGTTGTCCGGGGGTAGTTGACCGGGGGTAGTTTTCCTATGGGGTACTTGTCCGGGGGTAGTTGTCTGGGGTAGTTGTCCGGGGTAGTTGTCCCGGGGGGTAGTCGTCCTAGAGGGTGGTTGCCCTAGGGGGTAGTTGGCCTGGGGTAGTTGTCCTAGGGGTGAGTTGTCTGGGGGTAGTTTTCCTATGGGGTACTTGTCCGGGGTAGTTGTCCTAGGGGTAGTTGTCTGGGGGTAGTTGTCCGGGGTAGTTGTCCCGGAGGGTAGTCGTCCTAGAGGGTGGTTGCCCTAGGGGTAGTTGTCCGGGGTAGTTGTCCTAGGGGTGAGTTGTCTGGGGTAGTTGTCTCGGGGTAGTCGTCCTAGAGGGTGGTTGCCCTAGGGGCAGTTGTCCTAGGGGATAGTTGCCCTAGGGGTAGTTGACTGGGGTTGTTATCCGGGGTGGATGTCCAGGGGTAGGTGTCCTAGAACCCAATTCAGGGTACCCAAGTAAACAGAAGATGTTCCTCCATATTTTGCACGCCCCCCCCACCCCCCCTCCCGCCAGGCAGTCTAGACGCCCTCCACACAAAATCTGACGACCAATTAATTTTGTTTAAATATCTTTTTTTTGGGGGGTGTTGTTTGTTTGTTTGTTTGTTTGATTTATTTAGTTTGCTTTGTGTTTGTTTGCTTTTTAGGCGTCATTATAAATACACCCTGACGCTGTCCTTGTATATATATATATAGACACCGATCACCCATTTCTTACTTAGCTAGGCTATACCTCTTGCGAAACAGCTCATGCATGTTCATAATTTGACATTTTCTCACAGCGACTCGATAATAGAACAGTTATTGCATGGATGGATGAGTTCATGCCAAGAAAAACAAATAATCCAAAATGTCTTGATATAATATAAGCATTGCATTGGTTAATAATGCAGCTGCTTGCATAGTCGGCGGTTGTTGGGTCCGCTGTCTCACGAACGGTATATAACCAAGGAGTGCCAGTAACTCTCTCCGGGAACACCTTTGTATAAACAAACAAACAAAACAGCAGTCGTTCTTTCTTTTTATGCACCTCATACATGAAGTGGAATTCTATCTCTGTCAACTATACAAACGGGTAAGTACTGATTTGTTTTCTTTGAATAAAAAGGCACGCGTGCCTTTTCCAGCTTTATTATCAAAATACGCTCACGATACTATTGATTAGATTTAGAGTTTATACACAAACATTTCATGATGTTTGAGATATACTTCGTGTATATATTTCATAACAACATATTTTTTTTCCACCGCCACCCCCCGCCCCCCCTTGGGCGCCAGGGGAGGGGGCCAAACTTCTTTTTTTTTCAAAAAGGGTGTTTTTACCTGTTTTTTCTAGGGGAGGGGGCCGGGCCCCGGCCCCTGGATCCGCCACTGCATAATACCACTCCATGCTTACCCAGTTATAGTTCTTGGTTTTCCTCCTGGTCAGGGGGGTGTTTCACTAAGCCCTAAAATCGATTTCGATTTTAGGAGCTGTTTCATGAAATAAATAAAATCGATTTTAGACTTAAAATCGATTTTAAGTTAGAGTGTGATCCATATAAATCAGTTTTAAGATCAATTTTATTCTCATTCATCCGATTATTGATATGCTATGTTAAGCATTCATTGGCTGTACAGGCGTAAGTTACGGCTAACTTCAATTTGATCATGCATCGGGAAATGGAGAATTCTGTTCAAAATTAATGGCAATTTTTAGGCAATTATTTTTTTTTTTGGGGGAGGGAACAAGTCTTTGTTGATAACCAAGTATGTTTTAAATTATCAAATTTAATACCAAGCATGATCAATACCAAAGGCCGCAGTTTAGGCGGCACTCCGGGTTTGGGGATGGCACAATTGCCTGTTTTTTTCAGGTACTTACATAAGTGTGGGGCCTGTTTTCTCCTTAAACATTCCCTTTTATATCCGATTAATATCCCCTTTTTATATATTACAAGTTCACTTTTCCTTCATGCAATTTGTCCTGTTTTACTTTGTTTTAAAGTTCCTCTTGTTACTGTTTTATTCTCACTCTTAGAAGTGCCCCTTTTCCATTATGTTGTGTGCTCCCTTTTCTATATTTTTCTTATCATATCTGCTTACAACTATGTGCCGTTATTCCATTCATATACTCTCTCTCATTATACATACAACGACACTCCCATCACAACACTTTGCTTTCCGCCCCTTTCAAAGTGATTGTTTTGTTCTTTCATGAACCCTCCCCCTCAAAAAATAAATATAGTACAAAAATTAATAAATAAACACTAACTTATAAGAAAAAGCATTGCTAGGATATTTCAATACTCACCATCATTGAATCACATCATTGTCCTTTATCATCATTTCATAATTACCAGCATACAATCTCATCCATTCATTTTTTTTGCCTCCCCCTTTAAATTGTTAAATGATGAACAATACAATACATTGTTTACATACAAAATAAAATTAATACAGATTTAAAAGCTTCAATGTCTAATCAATATGCTAAGCTTTAATGAATGAAATCTACATTTTGTAAATGATGAGCATAGCAAATACATTCAAGTGATACAATAAGAAAATTTGAAATGACACAAATGAAAGTGCTATTAAAGTGACAGCCAGTTGTTTGCAGCTGATATCTGCCACTGTCTAGTCAAGGTACCTTTTTGGATATTAAAAGAGTAATATTTGTCACAAGGATTGCTGTTATTCATACGGTTGTTAATCTAAAGGTGACACACATTGTCATGTAAGGTCATGCAGTCGGTGAGAATGTGTTTTCTTGATACAATAGTTTGTCTATATGAAATTAATCATCAATACTTTTCTATCAGCTTTGAAAAAAATTCTAAGGACAACATAAGTCAGAGTTGATATATTTCCTGCATGACAAATCTGTTTTCACTGCAACAACAAAGTTCTGTTTCTTTTGTATTCTTTATTGTGCAATTGCTACAATAGCACTAAAGGCATCAACAGGTAATTATCGATACATAGTCATAGTCATGCCAGAAGTGCCTCTAGGAAGAGTTCGAAATAGGCCATCAGATTGATTCACTGCTGCTCAGATGAATTGCTACTTTGAAATTTTCAATTTGATATTTTAAGATTTATTGCCATGAACAGAATTATCTGTGTAATGTGAGTTTGGTAACAATAACCTCCATGACAGAATCATAGCCTTTTAGATCAGCAACAACACTTAAAATGAAATTTCTCGAAAGTGCAGGCCTAAATTGCAGAGCTAATTTAGTATGTCTTATAACTTCGGTCTTATCCTCCAACTGTAACTAGTTCCTTTTTTTTTCTTCCGCAAGATTCTAAAATTCTTTTTAAAATAAGGAAATCTTGGAAGTATCATTGAAAATTTTAATTCCATTATAATATTATATAACATCTTATCAAATCAAAAATCTCATATTCAATGGCAAATTTTAGTACCTTGAATGGAGTAGTTTTAATAGCTTCAGAGGAATTAATTTGTAAATCTTATTTTACAAGAAGTAGTGGTTGTAAGAGAAAGCGACCAGTCCATGATACCGAGATCTGTATCTCATTGTGGTCCTCTTGCTTAAAGCTGGGAAAGGGAGCTTGTATATGTAGGCTGGCTGATGTTCCATATGAAGCATAAGGATGCAGGTAATACAGGCTCTGCAGTCTAGAATCAGAATTTAAAGTTATGTAACTAATAAATGAATCAATGAAAATGAATTAATTAATACTAGTGTAATTTTTCAATCTATCTACAGCTTTTGTATTCATGATTATGTCAAATATTTTGATTGCAAAATAAATAAGTAGAAGAATAAAAAATACTCTTTAAAAATTTTGAGACAAAAGCAGTTTTAGTTACAAAAAAAAAATTAATTGTTTGCTGTGGAAAAAAAATCCTTTCATAACCATTTGTGTACGTTTTGGTATTTGACTTCTTACAAAGATTATTAAAAATGTACTGACTTATGTCTTTTCATTTTTAATGACTGCTGTAGGGATATGACAGGCACAGAACATACTGATAAGATCAATTATGGTAACTGATACTGCTTACCTTTTCAACTTGAAGAGATGGACAATAACTTAAGAATGAAAGTCCAGATGTCATGAATTAGCAGTACATGTAGACAGTGGCGGATCCAGGGGGCCGGGCCCTCCCTAGAAAAAAAAGAAGTTGGGCCCTCCTGGCGCCCAAGGGGTGGCGGTGGAAAAAAATAACCCTTCCCGTAGGGGAAAATTTTTCGGGTGCCAAAAAAAATTGTGCTCACGACCCTGGCGCCCAAGGGGTGGTGGAAAAAATTACCCTTCCCGAGGGAAAAAAAATTTTCGGGTGCCAAACTTTTTTTTGTTGCTCACTACCCCCCACTGAGCGAAAAATCGACCGGCACGATTTTCAAATTTTCGCACGAAGTGGGCCCCTTTTTAGGCCCCCTCCCTTGCCGCCGGCTGGATCCGCCCCTGCATGTAGATGCCATAGCTCTTTATTTTGCAACCTAAGATTTAAAACAGAGATACATATATAATATGTCATGAAGAGCGCAAATATATTTCTCAGAAAAATAATTGTCACTGTATCTAATGTGTTCAACAGAACATAAGTACATTTTCATCAGTGATTCTAATTGTGATTTAAATGTATTTGGTCCCACACATTATTACCAACCACATTGAAGGTTTTAGACATTTGCAAGATGGACTATTGAGTTTAATCTTGATCTTGGATATCCTGCTCTTGAACCAAACACTGTTGTACACAGAATTAATGAACATTCCCCTGTCGTGAATAGAACAGAAAGAGATACCTCAACTGGTATATAACAAACAGAGCAGCTTACATCATACACATGCTCATTACAGCTGGTTCAATCACATCTTTGTACATTAATTGCTGCCCTATTCTTTGTACAATATTACATTGAATTACCAGTTTGTGATTTAACATAGAAAATGTAAAGAAATCCAGTACCTTAACCCTTTCTTTAATCATATAGACTCTAGGCCTATAAAAATCAAGATTACACACTCAACAACAAATTAGTAATTTATTTATATGTAGGTCTAGAAGACCAAAAGAAAACCTTACCTTTGGATTTGTTTATAAATATTGGTGTACAAATTTTACTAAGAAGATCACTTCACAAGGCCGTAGGATCTATAGCTGTCACCTAGTAGACATTGAGCTTGAGTACATTCTGCATTAGACCGAAGATTTCTGTCTCTTTCGTTCGTTAGCCTCTGATTTGGGTAGGGTCGGCTCCTCTCTTTAGAGACAGAAGCCGACCATAGGCGCTCCTGTGAAAACATTTTGGCCATTTATGGCCAAAACTCTTTGCCCAAAATACTACATTTTACCCGATGCATATCCGATGCATTTATTATTGTAAATTAGGCCTAGGCTAAACTACATCGGTTCCACTTACCGGATTTTCATCGCCAAAAATGAGCTTCGTGTTAAAATTCTTGCAGCCGTATTTTAAACTGTTACTGTCAATGGATGACGTCATCTTCCTTCATATCACGCGCAGTAACATTTATTTATTTGCATAAAAATGAGAGGAATACTTTTCTTCTTCCAAAATAACAGAGTTTTTATCAACAGAATTAATATTTTCAGAGAAAAATGGAATTTACTTACTTTTCAAGGACCTCTCTTGCAGTAGTCTAGTTTACCGATGCCATTTTGTGGTTGATTTACCCCAAATTGACTAGCCTTGATTACAGACCCCTAAAAATCTATTTTAGCTAAAATCGATTTGATGAAACAGCTCACAAGTAGGCCTATCAGTTTTAAGCTAAAATCGATTCGGCCTTAAAATCGATTTTTAAAATCGAAATCGATTTTAGTACCTTATATACTTTTCCTTCCCCCCAAAAAACTACTTTACCTTTCTTTCTTTATAATCATTCCTATCTGGAGAATTTGTTTAAGCCATGCCATATGCAGTATTTCTGTGTTAGTTTTCATCTCTATCCATGATATTATCATCATTCTCCTTTTTTTTCATGTTAATTGCTGCTCCATACAATTTGACGTTAGTTCAAATTTTTAAAAAATACCTCTTTTGTCATGATTCGATGTTTACATTTAATGTTTGATTAATTGCCATAAGTTAATATAGTGTCTCGAACGCGACCATGCAACCTGAACTAGCTCTTGCTACTGTCTTGTTGGCTCCATTTACCAAATATAGAATTATTGTCATGCTGAAATAGATTGTAATTTGAGTTTCTGGTAATTAATGAATGAATGATTGAATGAATGTGCGTATATAGGTGCTAGCTGTATAATGATGCAGGTACATAGTTGTATCTATAAATTCGATATATATAGTTGTACAAATCCGTCCCTCAGAATGATAGGGAGTTAAAGGCCCCGTGTAGAGGTGTATAGAGGAGAGTCACCACCTTAAATTGCACGTTAAGAACCCACTGCAGTATTCGTATATAGGGGGGACTCGACCCGCTGTAGTGGTCCATCGATCTGCACACGTACCCCAATCAGTTATCAGTTACCAATATTAATTTTATGCGATGTTTCCAGCGTGATCTTTGCTTTTGTTTCATTGAATTTGATGTTCATATATTATATCTTTGAATGATTTTTGTAGTGAGTCTTGAGGAATGAATGATACGCCTATAGCCTAATGAGGGAGGAAGCGTATATTGTATCCTATTGCATAATAGCCTATGGCAGAAAATGAATCTCAGGACTACTATTATATGCGTGTAAAAATTGCATGTATCACTATATAAAACTCTTCTTCCTTAACTGACAAGAGGTGATGTACCATAGACTCGTGTGATAATGCGAACGGCCGGTTGTGGTATCCATGTGGTGATGTACATCATGGGTACTTACTGTGGTACGCGTTACCACACAAAATACCACAGGAATATGATATCACAGGCATATAATACGCAGGCTATGTAGCCAGGCGTTTAGTTCAGATTTTATTAGAATACGGACCGATTTAATATTGCCATTTTTTAATAATTCCCTTTTCTGTAGGCCCCTATACATAGATTAATGGTGACAAATCGTATTTTTATTTTGTATAACATTTTTTCATTTCAAGGTACGTCGGTGTAGGATCTAGCACAATGTGTGGAAAAAAAGTCGTGTATCAAGAGGCCTATTGTATATTGTCGCAATTGTCGGCGGTGCAAATGTCGGCGGAGCAACTGTCGGCGGAGCAACTGTCGGAGGAGCATTTGACGTCGGAGCAAATGTCGCGGAGCAATTAATGTCACGGAGCAAATGTCGCGTTTTGCGGAGTAACTGTCGGCGGAGCAATCATCGGCGCAGCATGTGTCATGGATTCGCTTCTGATACTTGAATGCAAATTCATTTTTTAAAATAATTCCCTTTTTTTGTAGGCCCCTATACATAGATTAATGGTGACAAATCGTATTTTATGTTGTATAACATCTTTTTATTTCAAGGTACGTCGGTGTAGGTTTTAGCACAATGTGTGGACAAAAGTCGTGTATATAGGCCTATTGTATAGGTTTCGCGAACCTAAGCAAAACTAACACGTCCCCCCGAAAATTTGAACAAGTGCAAAAATACTGACAAAGACTGCAACACACATTTAGGCTCTGGAGGGCCCAAGAGTGCAGCGTTTAGACTAATACAAATGCAAAAATCTTCTCACTCGGTCGCTACGCTCCCTCGCATAATATCCTTCAAAATGTACAAGTAAATATTGTAGAAAATCTGTATTCCTTGGTATCATGTAAGCACAGTTTACATTGTATGTTTACAAGATTAATAGAAATAGAACTTTGCTACAAAAATGAATATTCCGCTTGCTCTTTTAAAGATACTATGTCCCTTTTGCAGCCAACATTAAATTCTGTAGAACTTTGCAGGAATTATGAATAATTAGTGTTGTCTTTCAAATGTCGTTAGAATTTAACCTTTTCTCTTTTTTTTGGCCTGCAAATGGGACATAGTACAGTTAAGGAGTCCCTTCCTGCCTGCATGGTTATACATGTACAATTATTTTCGCCTAAGGGGAAATGGTGAACATCTGTCTAAAACATTAAGACGCACCCTTAAAGATAAAGTTGAGTTCTGGTCATGCGACTGCATTGTGAAAGAAACGTTGTGGAATCGATCAGAAAAGGTTGATCATTTAGCATATAAGTATTGGTGTGTACTGCAAGGTTTTGGAATCATCAAAATGATAAAAAATTTGGCCCAGTCTTGGTAAAGTTACAAGCACTGTACACAGAAAGATGTATATGGGACTACACGAACATGTGGCATAAAAATCCGTCCCGATTTTTATGCTGTAACATGTTATATTTAAAATATTAAGGCATTTGAAGAGCCATGCTTTTCAGGGAACATTTTTTATCTGATGTTCTTCCACTCTTGCATAATAACAATGATAACGCTCACAAATTATTTTTCACCTCTTCCCAGAACTCAACCTTCTCTTTAATGTTTCACTCACATTCTGAAAAGTACTGTAATGTACAAGCGATCTTTGATGGGAAATACGTGTTTACATTCCTGAGGTTGTTTGGGAGTTAAGGCTTGTAATAAACGTGAGAGATATTGGTTGGTTTTAATAGTTCACTACCACATAGTCCATATATTTGCCATTTCAACTCCCATAGCGATATATACATGTACATGACACTGGGGGCCTAGAGTGGGAAATAGAAATCCCATCCATGCCCAAGCTCCCTACTTACTAAAGTTTATCTCCTAAATATTTAAAACCCTTCGGACTGCACACTTATTACCGGCAAAGTAAAAGTGAAGTGTGAAAAAGTATATTGCTTGTTTTTATACTATAGTTTTGCTAAGGAATGTAATGTTTTAATACAACAAAACTTCAGAAACCTGTGAGGGGGCAATAAAATATAGTCACTTCCGTCACCTTCGCCCCTCTCGTCACTATGCTCCCTCGTCCCTCGCATTTCGTCCCCGGTCATGAAAAGAAATCGCCGCCCGCATTTGATGTGAACAATCAAACTCCTAAAATCTTCATGATGAAGAATCAGAAGAGTCATATAATTAATAAAATCTAAATTTCAATGGATTTCAAGCTTCCTTGGAGAAGGAAACACTAAATCGGTACGCTTGTCTACGATTTAATCGAAGCCGATCCGGCTTTTGTTCTGACTAGAAAGGAAATGTACACCCAATTTATGGAGTACTTAAAAGAATGTATAAAGGAAACTGTTCCCCCAAAGAGTATAAGAAACAAAATCCGGTCCCATGGTGGACAAAAGAATGTTCTGTTAAAATTAAAGCAAGAAATAAAGCGAGTAACAAGCTCTCTAAAGGTAGAATGATAACGCTGGAGAATATAGACGATTACTGTGAAAAGAAAACAGAGGCACAACGAGTTCTCCGCCAAGCAGAACAAAGAAATTGGCAAGCCTTTTGCACAAAACTGGATCGTTACATGCCCGAGTCAAAAATCTGGACCTGCATAAAACGACTAAATGGTGTTCCAGTTGCAAGGTCAAAAAATATGTCATCATTGACGGAAAATGACAAAGGAATAACTCGGGATGATGAAAAGGTGGATGTTTTTGGACGCTACTTCCAATCTTTAGGAGTGAGAGAAGATAAGGTAAATGAACAGTATTTAGCACTAGTAAAGAATAGCAGGAGTATTCAGGACAGCGTTATGAATGAACCCTTTCTACTCATTGAATTAGAAAAGGCAGTACAGAAAAGAAAAAAAAAGCGGACTGGCCCTGGTCAAGATAACATTCCTTATGAGGTGTATGAAAACTTTCCTAAAGGAACTAAAAAGGTTATGTTAGATGCAATCAACAGGATTTGGGGAACAGGGGAAATACCCCTCCCACTGAAACACTCTATTTTGGATACCAATTTTGAAAACTGGAAAAGATCCCCGGAAAGCGGCATCATAATTATAGACCCATTTCACTCATATCGTGCTTCGCCAAAATAATCGAGCGCTTGATAAAAGAAAGATTACAATGGTATGTAGAAAAGCATGAGTTACTGCCTAATTTTATTAGCGGGTTTAGGAAAGGGCGGAGTGCAATAGACATCACAGTTCTCCTAGAAAACGATATTCAATTATAAATTGTAATGGACACATAATAGCTGTGTTCTTAGATATTGAGAAAGCTTATGATAAATTATGGATAAATGGACTACTATTCAAACTCGCCCAAAAAGGAATAGAAGGGAATTTGTTGCAATATCTACAAAAATATCGAAAATAATATCGCTAGTGATATTCGTTTGTCTCGCAATGTGGTCAATAAGGAATCTAAAAGATCTCGACGTTTCGTGCGCCGCTGCAACACTTCGTCAGGTGATGACACTAATGTAAGCAAGGGTGTTTTATACTCTACGGGAGGACCGGCGCGACGGTCAATAATTCGATCGATAATCGGAACAATGACGCACAAGGCCTATTGGCCGACGCACACGGTGCTCGACCAATCAGCAGGCCGCTGGTTCGGCTCGCCTGCTGGGCGGAACCAATAGCGAGCTCAATCTACAAAATTATTTGACAGGACCTACCTTTCAGGTAAGAATTAGTAATACTGAATCAAAAACATATGATATGCATAATGGACTCCCACAGGGAAGTATTCTGATTCCATTGCTATTTAATTTAATGATCAGTGATATCCCTACAGATCCTTCAGTGACAATAGCTGTATATGCTGATGATTTTGTCATATGGGTAGCAGGTAGGGTTATCTTTTAAATATCGAACAAAATACAAGAATATTTAAATAGGCTACAGACTTGGTTTCGCAGATGGGGATTTCGGCTTTCGGCTGATAAGACAGTCCCTATATTTTTCACAAAAAGTACAATGAATCTCACACCACCGGAAGTAGAATTAGAGGGGAATAAAGTGCCCTTTCAGAATACTCATCATTTTCTAGGGGTAACTTCTGATAAGAAATTGACCTGGAAGCCACACGTAGAAAATGTTGTAAAGAGATATAAAAGAAAATTGAATATCCTAAGATGTTTAACGGGAACTAAATGGGGGAGCTCTTCTAAATCCCTCTTAATGGTATAATATCAGGCGCTACGAATTATGTGCGGGAGGACTACCTCTCACTTCCCTAAAATCATTACAAGTGGAAATGGGTGAATTTCCCTTGGATCTAAGGAGACAAATTGTGTCAAGTAAATATAGACAAAGCTAAGTATTGAAAGATCCTCAAACCATCCAATATCACAAAAGATAGGGCCATGTTGGCAATTTGATTATCTCAAGGGAAAAGATTTTCATAATAAACCTTTCGGGTATAGAACCCTGAATAAAATTAAAAACTTCATGACAGAAACTGCTGTACCATCCCCATTCCCGCCATGGCCTTTTGAACCCCCACTGGTTTCGACCGAATTGAGCTCTCGGATTTCAAAAGCCGACCATCCGAATGAACTACAGCAACAACGCTTAGAATTGATTAATACAAAATGATCGAACCAGTTACATATAATACAGATGGATCTAAGGTTCCGGAGAAGGGCCAATGCTCGGCTGCCTTTTATATCCCACACTTTTCTGTATACCAATGTAAAAGATTTTACCTCGTCGTATAGAGCCGAGTTGGCTGCCATTGTTCTTGCCCTTCAATGGATCGAAGAAACAAATATCTATACAGGCGCAGTCATTTTTAGTGACTGCTTAAGTGCCCTCACGGCCTTGCAACATTTCAGTGACGAATCCTTTGTCACAGAAATATTTACAATAACGACCCGGTTCAAATATAAAGGGATTGAAATCTCTTTGGAATGGATTCCAGGCCACTGTGGGATAGTGGGAAATGAAAAGGCAGACTTCTACGCAAAAAAAGCTTTAACTCAGGAAATTGAAATGCATAACAAAAAATTGACGTTATTTGAAAAGACAAGTTTAATTTTTTACAGTTCAAAGTTACTTTGGCAAGAAAGGTGGAATGATACCCAATCGGCATTAAAAATCCTTCAGCCAAATGTTATCTCACAATATTCTTGTAAATTGGGAAGAAAAACTGAAACTATTCTTAGGCGACTACGCCTGGGAGTATCTGGACTCAACCATGACCTCCTACGTCTGGGCATCCACCCCACAGGTTTCTGTGACAGCTGTCCAACAATAGAAACGGTCAGATATTTTTTGATAGAATGTCTAAAGTATATAATAGAAAGGGCCCTGTTAATGTCAGAAGTTAATATTTCCCAGGAGGAGGAAACTATCCAGAAAAATACCTATACACAAAAAATGTTGGCATTTTTATGAGTCTGTAATTACAGACTGTTTGATCTTCGGATACTTTTCTATGGTATAGACCGATGTATGAACAAATATTATTTATCTTATTTATCTTACTTACTCGTTAAGACATTAAAACCTTATATAAGCTGTTTGTATACTTGTATTATTCTTTTATAATTATCAACACAAAAAGAAATGATCAGTATAATGAGAGCTTGATGACCAAGAAATAAGTTTTAAAGTAAATCTTTAGTTTTCATTTTTTCGCTGCCCATAGACTACTTTAAAGTTGCCTCAAGATGGCATTCTGAAAAAGATATGCCAGTTTTGGAGTCGAGACAAGTCTCTTGTCGCGGAAGTTGTCGCTCATCTTTGCAAAGACAGTTTTGTGAAACACTTAGCGGACAAGTTGAGCGACAGCGGCGAGATGTCGTTGATCTTGTAGTTATGCTTATACATGACGGTTTCGAGAAACGTCCCCCTGAGCGACATACATAGGTTTTTTTTTCTTTCATATCTTTCATTATTTTGTTTGCTCCTCTGTTTGTCCCCGTAGTTCTACCATAACGTCGGCACATTCCGATAAACATCAGCACACTGCGGTAATCATCGGCACGCCGCGTTAAGGGTCGACACACTGCGGTTAAATATCGGCATACTGCAGTAAACGTGTGCACACTTCGGTTTATATCATGAAATGCAAGCCAGGTTCACACTTCAACCGCAGCGGTTGGACCATGGCTGTGGCCGCTTTCATTCATCTAACATTCACCTACGGGATCATCTCCAGTTTTGTCGTTCTCTTTGTCTCACTCGAAGAAGAGTTTGAATCATCAGCAGTAGCGACTGGTAAGAAGACTATAATTAGACTTACTTGAGAAGGATAGTATTAAATAATTAGAACATTTACTTGTTAAGAAAATGTGGTATGTGGCGGTATACTGAGCAATTTTAGCGTATAATGCTATTTGAGAGCTTCTAATACAATTATTTGTTGCTTCTTGGGTGTAAATCTTAATAAACTGGTTCAGTATTGGGTGGGGGTGGGTGGGGGGAGCACAAGAGGTATTTGCCCGTGGCCTGGCAAACAAAGCTGCCATACTTTTATTGCAGTGATAAGTCATTAAGATTTCATTATCTTCCGATAAAGAGTGTTATGCAAAGAGACTGTATTAATACTGTCAATCATCAGCCTTAGATGTGATGGGGGAGGCGGCCAAATAATATGATTGGCAATAAAATGATGTTACATGATCATGACAACGCCACTAAATCGAACATTTCCTCCTTGAACGAATATGGCCGCTTAAGAGGATAATGTTCTGCTTTAGGCCAAATAACAAAAATAACGTGTTTCTCGTCCGGACTTTTTAACAAAAGGAGGGGGGAGGGCATTACTATTTACTATTTTGCCATTTTTCTTTTTTCCAAGATGGCTGCCATGCTAATTATAGCTGGCCAAGCCTATTTATTCACAGATATTGTGCTATGTGCGTATACTGATGCAATGTATGACAAAACAAATGATTTGTATATCACTTTAGAAGCTATTTAAACAAAATGTATAATGATCACAGGCTTTTTTTTGGGTGGGGTTGGGGGTTTTTTTCAAAATAGCTAATTTAGTTTTTTTTAAGGATGCGGCGGCCAGAAAGGAAGCGGGCGGGGACGAGAAACACGTTATTTTTTATTATTTGGCCTTATAACATTGAGTAAGCGAAGACCAGAGTTAGCTAGATAATTTTTTTCAATAGGGAGGGGAGTGAAAGAGAGAGACAGACAGACAGACAGACAGAAAAGAAAGGGGGTAGTCAGACCAATATTTCCGTCTGCGAAAAGGGGTCCTAATAATCGTTTTTCAAATCTTCAGACAGAAGTTCCAAAAAATTATGAGAGAGATTAATAATAATCAAAGTTATTACATTAAAAAAAAAGCTTAAATACATCCAGAATTTCTTTTAAAGAAAAAATCCGGACAGAAAATTTTGAATACAGTTGTCGCCCCCTCTCTCTCTCTCTCTCTCTCTTTCTCCCTCTCTCTAATTCTCTCACCCACGCTTACTCACTCTAACCATGTTATCAGGCTGGATGGGGTCCATGGCGTGGGGAGTAGCATCGATGTTCTCTCCTTTCTCCGCGTTCATGTTCCTTCGCTGGGGCCACCGGTCCATCGCTGTTCTGGGGGTTCTCTGCTGTACGGTTGGGCTTCTCGTCACGTCGTTCCTATCAAATCTCTGGTACATGTACGTGTCCTTTGGCTTCGTCTTCGCAGCGGGAACGAACATGCTGAACAATGCTTCTTTTCATCTTACCGCCCTCCATTTTCCAGGCAAAAAGGGGGTCCGACCCTTCGCCTTTGTAAACCTAAGCGGCGGTGTCGGTAAGTTTTTTTCATTTTTTTTTTCTCCATCTTTTGTTTGTTTGTTTTGTTTTGTAACGTTTTATTCAGGGCAGGGGTCAATAAGTTTTCCCATTTTCAAAGAAGGAACAAAAAGGATATAGTAAACGTGTACTTCATAATATTAGGGCCATATATCAGTTGAACGCGACTTTGAGTCTAAAATTATGTTTAACAAAAGGGAAACTTGAACAAAACTTTAGTAGGCCTGGCCGACTCCACACCGACTCCAAACCGAATCATTCTTCCGCTGCCATTCGGCCCAAGATTCGGGGTAATGTAATATCTTGTTCGGTCTGTGGTCGGTCGACAAGTTGGGTTGTATGATGCACACTCCCGGTAAAAGTGATCTCGACTACATGTTGTTATATTGAGCGATGCCATGAAGATTTTTTTTGTCCGTAGAGATATTTAAAGGGAAGGCGAACGGGGATTATTATAACGATGATTACGGCTATCTATTTCCTCCTCGATACTCGGACTACCCACCCAAATCATGCTCCCTCTCCTCAGCTGCCATTTCATTGACGGCAACTCCATCCAGGGCAATTTCAATAGTATTGTAATCTATATCCCATTGAAATCACGTTCTGATTACGTAACACCTGTACGTACACCATTTGAAACTACCTTGGGTTCATTTTTCGAAAAACTTTGAGATTGTGGTGTTCTATAATCATGTACATCATTCTCTTTTTTTCCCCCAGCACTTTTGGCAGGTGCCCCGCTCATCGATGTTTGCATAAAATCCCTCGGATGGCGAATCAGTTATGCAATATTTTCAGGCATCCTCTTTGTTGTGTGTCTACCTATATGCTACTTCTATAAGAAACCCTCTGCCTCCCATAGCAGCCCGAATGAGGAAGAAACGAAATATGCTGAGCGCAAGCCAGATGGCACATCACATACCACAAAAGACCTAGGACATGGGCATGGCCTGGTGCAGTCTAGTTCTTTCGTTTGTTTGGCAAAAGAGACATGTGAGTGTGAGGTGGAAAATGAACGTGAGTTAGAAAATGAAACAGAGGCAGCCACAAGAACAAAACATCAATACAAGCAGCATGCTGAAGGGGACAAAACGTCTTCATCGGGGGTGAGAACATGCTTCTGCAACCACCAGAGACGCCACGTAGATTCAACGCCGAAACATCCACCAAGTCAGTGTGGACGCGAGGTGTTAAACCCCGAAATCCTCTCATGCGCGCAGGGAAAACCTGCATTCCCCGACGTAGGGAGTAGCGCTAGCGTGGTCGAAGATTCGGAACGTCCACGTGGCGCGATGGAGGTCAATGACTACGTCGTCGAAGCGGCAGATGAAAGTTGCTTGGAAAGAAAGTGTGCCTTCGTGAAAGTCCCCGGGTTGTGGATGGCCACCTTTGGGACGCTGACAACGTCGGCAGCGTCTGTTTTCAATGTCATCAATTTGGTGGGTAGCTCAGCTCATAATAATTATGCGCACAACCAATAGCGTATTTAAAGAAAGGGCAAGGGGGAGGACAATTCGCCCCTCCTGACACGTTTCCTACAAAGACAAACATTATTTTCAGCTTTTTTATATTTATATACTTAGGAGGTTAGTGAATCATTCATAAGTAAACTCTTGTAAGATTGCACATGGAAGCGCATAAAGTATCATAAATCTAGGTACATAAAAAGATCCTTTTCGTAACCATATCCACCCATTTATCGTAAACCATGGAAGTCCTTTAAAAATGATTTCCGTTATTACTAAACTATATGGATCGCATTAAGCTGAAATATTTTGCCCTTCTTGTGTCTAGCTGTGGCCAAGGTATGAATACGCCACTGCAGACAGCAATCTATACCTATATAGGACAATTTCCTCCTAGGCCTATATGAAATTGCACCATTGCCCATTAAGTTGGAATAACTTTTTCTTACTTCTTTACATGAAGTTATTGTGACAATGTGGTTTACTCTTGATAACTTAAGTTCAGTTCTTTTCTGAACGCTAAAAAGTTGATCAAGCCCTAGAACAGTTTGGATTGATCAGTTTCAAGTTGAAATCCTAACTTTATTAGCAATGCTTGATCAAATAGAGAATATGTCACTTATTTTGACTCTTATTCCTTATCTGTTTGTCCTTGTGTGCCCCGGAAAAGAAGTTCTAGATAGATAGGGCAATACAAATCCCTATCATTATTCTTATTATTATTTTTATTTTTATTGTTATTATTGTTATTATTAAATCATCAATTTGTCCACAACCTAATGTTCAGTTGGTAAATAAAACAGGAACCGGACTTAATCCAGAAATCTAGGGTCACAATTTTCTGTAATGATTTAAACAAGACTAATCATCATCTTATTATTATTATTATTATTATTATTATTATTATTATTATTATTATCATTATTATTATTATTATTATTATTATTATTATTATGGTTATTTATTAATATTATTATTATAACTTGTTGATTTTCGTTTGATTTTTTTGTTTTGTTTTTGCTTGTTGGATAATTTTTTTAATGTACCCCATTAAAAATGGATGCGATACTTGCCGTCTTACCTGTCGGACTAAAGGTCCGTTCAGATATGGTGCGGTAAACAGCCGAAAAACAGCCGCCGCAGTTTTGTATATATTTTTTTTAACTTGAAAATGAATGGCAAGCCCACACAACGAAGGACTTGCGCTTATTCACTGAGCTATTTGTTATATTAATATACAGAAATAAAATGTGAAGCGTAGTCCTATTACACTTTCGTCACCATAACATAAAATAAAAACGTCGTAGTTTTGCCGCGGTGTTGCCGCAGTTTTGCCGCAGTTTTACCGCGTCATATCTGAACGAGGCTTGATTAGTTGTTTTTTCTACAGGTGAGCTATATGCAGTTGATTGGTCTGAAAGACAGGACCTCAGTCTTACTCATCATGGGGATAGGTCTAGCTGAAATGTTCGGCAGGGTCGTCTATTTTCTGATTGGGTCCAGTCTACCGGTCGCCGGGATGACAACCATGTCTGCAGTGAACCTTGCCGGGGCAGCGTTGTCGCTCTGCCTCGCTCTTGTCCCGAAATTAGAAACTATCATTGCTTACGTCATAGGTAAGTCCTCAGTAGCAGTTCTAGAGGAGGGGAGGGAGCAACCCCGCCCTGCCCAAAAAATATATATACATGTATAATATATATAAATCTTTTTTTCAAATGTGATTTACCTATTTTATTAATCTATGTATATAGTTAACGTTTTCTTCACATTCTGTAATTTTGTAAGCGCTATGAAGCAGGTGCTTTATGATTTTAGCGCTCCGAACTTTATGTAAATAATCAATATAGATTTATATTAATTCTTGTGAATGAATTTTAAAAAGGATGCAGGGATTTGCACGGCGAAAACCTCAAAAACACAAAATCATAATTGAAAACTTTCTTAAAAAGTATGGTGGCTAAATATTCATTATAAGCAAAATTACCGTCATTTTTCTTTTCAAATTTGAATTTTGGTTAGACAGCGCATAAGTTAATATCAACCTAAATTAGAAATCACATTCTATGTACAAAGCAATCGTTTTCAGTTTTGTAAATAAACATTAATAATTTGCGATCAGTCTTCCTTGAAGTTGTCCATAGTTGTTTAAGGAATAGTGGAAGCACCGTGGTATATTAATGAAGGATCGTGACTCTCACTCGAGAGGTCCTGGGAACGAGTCTTGCGATTTGCTTATCCTTGGATAAGCTATAGGTTACTGCCCACTTTTGTCCCTCTCGAACCAGCTGTAAACAAAATGGGCATGTGGTCGCTGCGGCAATGCTGGCCCGTAATTGCAGGGCCCGCAGGAAGCGTAGAATAACTACTGTGGTGGCTACCCTTGGTAAATAAGGCCCAATTGTTATTCTATTATTTATTCTTTAAGGCATTGTCCAGATATGGAGTGGTAAATCGGGTTTTCGTTTTTCTTCTTTAAAAAAAATGATGTAGTGTAATTTACGCTTCACATTTTTGAATCCTATAACATAATATATACCTCAGTGAGTATGCAATTGTGCATATATAATTATATATAGGGCCTCTGTTGCAAGCACTTGTCATTCATTAGATTATACACGTTGTAAAGAAAAACAAAAGAATAAGGGGAGAGAGAGCGAAATCATCAGCGGTCTACAACTTCATAATAATGTGTTTATGATAATAATAGTAATAATAATAGATGATATTAATAAAAGCGCTTTTGGTAAACGTTTCAATATAATAACAATTAAAACAAAAACTTTCACAGACAACGCATCAACAATAATTAATCACAAAGTCATAATAGCTTTAACATTAACATACACAGCCATGTAGATCACAATAACTTTCTGAAGGAGCCTAAAAAGAAAATGAAATCCACCAACATTAGCTGATATTGTTATCCAAACTTGTCATCCTTATTAACATAAATCAATTTATCTGAAGGACCCTTATTAGCATAATTCAATTTATCTGCATGAAGGTGCTTTTTAGAATAAAATAAATCATGTTTTCTGCGTCATGTGCTACAGTTGCAGGTATAGCCCGTGGAATATTCTACACCATCAACCTACCGTCGTGTCTGGAGTTGTTTAAAGGGCTGGAGAGCGCTGTCGTTATAACTTGGATGATGGTGGGAAACGGTTTTGGTGGACTCTTGTCATCGACCTGTGGAGGTAGGATGTCGTTTGTCTTATCTTCTTTGAACAAGATTGCTTCCGAGCGTTGTCCTCATTATTATATTCTACGCCATTAATCTTCCTTTGTGTTTGGAATTTTGTATAGGGCTAGATAGCGCTGTCGTTATAAAACTTTAATGATGGTGGGGAAACGGCCCGGGGAAACGCTGGATTGCTCTTTTCGGAGCCATTAACATAATGGCTCTGTTCTTCCTATAGAGGTCCAGATGTTCTAATAATATATGCCCTCTAAGAATTTGATAACCCTTCAGTTTCATGTTTGTCAGATATATGTTGAGACTAAAACAACTTAATGCGAGAACTCCCCTCCTTTGCTTGTGGGCACTTTTTAAGATGTGTGGCCCCGGCCAAACAATAGTGGGTAGGCCCCTGTTTCCTGCCATTATGCGCGGACACTCTAGACACTCTAGACACGATAGATGATACTTAGCTCTGCATTCTATATCACAAAAACTGACCCCGAAGTTTACTCTGAAGCGATGCAACAGGCAAATGGCGAGGAAATCCTCGAGCTACTCAGTGACGGATCTACGGGGGGTTAGTGGGGTTTAACCCCCCTGGGCTGCCAAAAATAAGAAAGACAGAACGCACACTGGAGAGAAACCTTTCAAGTGCAAATATTGTGAGAAGATATTCAACTCATCTGGTAACTTAACCAAACACATGATAACTCTGGATATAACTGTGTATTAAACAGTTACTTGATTTAAAAAGACGTTAGCATGCACTGATTTTTATGGTCATTATGTTAGTAGATGCCAGGAAAGCATCACTTACGGGCCGGGGGTTCAAAATAGCCCCCCAAAAAATCGCCTCGCCGCTACGCGGCTCGTGGACGATGCTCTGCATTGGGTCAAACTGTTTAAACTGTTATTTATTGATTTTCAAAAAAACGTTATCATGCACTGCTTTTTATGGTCTCCATTGTGTTAGTAGATGACAGGAAAACATCACTTACGGGGTTCAAAATAGCAACAACAACAACAACAACAAAAAATCGCCTCGTCAACCCCCCTCTTAGCAAAAAGCTAGATCCGCCCTGCTACTACGTAAATAATTAACAGATGACATTGTATTCTGTGCTGAGAATGGATACAAACTTTATCCAGTTGCTAAAACTTAAAGGGGAACGCCATCCCGATATTAAACTGGTTTTAATGTATAAGCAGGGGAATGGGAAAATAGATATGTGGACATTTGAGGGGGGAAATCCGATAATAATAAGCACGCAAGTAACATTTTAAAGTTCTAATACATCCTTATAATATGTCTCTGTCTGTCTGTCTCTCCCTCTATAAACCTTCGCCCCCCTCCCCTTCTATCTACCCGCTGTCTCCGTCTTTCTGTGTCTCTATCTCTCTACATATTGTCTTCGTCTTTCCGTCTGTCTCTCTCCCTCCCCCTCCCTCTTCCCCCTCCCGTCCTCTTCCGATCCTCGCTCCTCATCGATACAGGTCTGAGTGTAGATATCACAGGTTCCTACAAGGTAGCCTTCTTCACCTGTGCGTGTCTCTACTTCACGTCTTTTCTCATTTTCGGTAGTCTACGGCTCTGGCCAAGGATGTTCATCAAACCGCTCCTCGAAACTGACCGACGTCTGTCTGAAACTGTGGACACCCATGTATCCCAGGAATCTTCGAAATCCGGGAAGACCTAAGCTTTGCTTCATAAAACGTGTATCATAGGCCAGGAGCATGTTCGGAAGTTGCCACCCCATTCTATCCATATTATTTGACCCCTCAATGTTGCATAAACCATCAACTTCTTTCAAAGAGGTTGTCAGCCTGAGCGTATATGTCGGGTTATGATTGACTACGGTGGCTTTTTTAACATGCCTCCTTTGATCATCCTGGAAATTTGAAAGTTCACCACGGCAAAATCGGGTAAAAAGAAGAAGTGAAATTTGGTTCCGTTGAATGCTGAAAACCCTGGATACCTCACGAAGTGGCAACATTAAATCGCTACTGAACTGGTGAACTTTCTGCCCTAGCGTACTGTTTAGTGTCCCTTTATAGAAGGACACTAAATGACGCACTCGGGAAGCAGCGACTTACGGGACCACACTGCTAGTATATAGCTGACCTGAGATGGCGCTAGAGGGGATTTTGCAGAAGAGCTTCAGGAAAAGTATTGCTAACCTTCGCAGCAAAGCAGGACTCAACGTTATGTTTATGGAAATAATGTCACTATCACAACGCTATCTTCACTATAGCGACAAGAGCAAAACAGTAACATGTAACATAGAAATAATGACTGGCAATACGTATAAGGTGCTTCAACTTATACAGAAGTATCAAACTTTGTTTAAGAGGGGAACTTTTAAATATTAAACATTACAAAGAATTTTACCTCAGATAAACAGGTATGTAATATATATATATATATGAACGTATTTTTGGGTGCCAAATATTCCATGAAAAGTATATATTATTGTACATATATTTCATATTTGTAAACTTATCAATAATTAATATCTAAGCTTTATAATGCTGCAATTGCAAGGTTTCAGAATTTTTAACATTTAGACATGCACTTTGCCAACCATGACCTAAATAAAGCGATAATGAAAAACAATAATAAATTTATCTTCTAAAATACTAAAAATAGATGATGAATACCTTGGCTTTGGGAATTGCTGTTCTTATTCTATCCTAAACAACGGAACCTTGTTATCAGAAACTCTTCCGACCAAGGAACCTATTTTGTTTAATAAAAAACATAAAATATAAGGGCTTAAAACAAGTGGTGAAGGCAAGGTGGTACAGGTATTGGTATATATTGGTGATACAGGTATTGGTATATATTGGTGATAGATGCTGCTTATAAGTATCGGCTTGCATGGTGGTGTAGATATACAGTAGGCTTGCGGGTGCACCATGTGAGATTTTGGTGATATAAAGATGTCATAAAGGTCTCTTACGGTCGTCTTATACAGTTGATATAAGCCCCCCACCCCTCCCCTCCCTTCCCTGAAGTTGAGAAAATGGACAAATCGTTGATGTATTTATCTCTCCCTTCCATGTTTATTTTATATGCTTTTATCGAATCCGAAATGAAACTTGGATGCCATCAAACTATATTTCAGGGGTAGATATAAATATCCTCTTTCAATTTTAAATTATACATTTAATCTATCCACATTTCCACTTAAGGCTCTAAGTATGATTTCTGAAAGTGTTTATGATAGCTTACAATTTTGTAATGAATCTTTTTTTTTTTTTTAAATCGTATCCAGATATACAAATATGTATTTCTATTGATTACAGCTCCTTGAAATTCAAAATTACCCATTTTCCCTTTCTCTCATCAATACATGTACTTGTACATGTATTACAGTGAAATCTCGTTATAAAGAGCTCGACATAATGAGGTATCTTTTATGACACTGTGATTTTGCTGTCCCAGCTCTTTATATTCTTTGTTTTTTAACTTGATATAACAAGATTCCTGATACAAGAAGGTAATTTCCATGGTCCTGAGGACCTCATTATAACGAGGTTCCACTGTATTTAAATGTTTCCATTCTTGCCTATTTTGAACAATTGAACTCAAAGTGGAATCGATTCAAAATCAGTTTCCTAAAGAGCCGTTCCTGTTTGAAGTCGTACCAAAGCCCTACGGCCTCTTCAGACCTCGTTTGAAAAATTTAATATTGTTATACATCCTTGAAGAGGTTCATCTGATTGGTCGTAATTCCATCAATTGAATTTTCATAGTTTCACAATCAAAAAGGTCGTTTTACCTGTGAGACTTTCACCTACTTGTTGCTGCAGGCATCATCAGACTGACGTTTTATCGCCACTAGATGGGGTAAAAATCCTAACCAGAGACTGTTCTTTTTGATTGTGAAACTATGACAATTCAATTTATGTTGTTATACATATTTTATGTAATATATGGACATGTATTTTTTTCTGAGCCATTGCAATTACAAGTTTTAGTCTAAAACATGATGTTATGAGTCGCATGTTATGCCATATGTTATTGCCTGAATATTGTTTTTTTTTCAATGGAAATGGGAATAAACTAACAACAAATTACTTAAGTAATTTTGTGCATTCCTTATGGACTTTCTTATACATGTACACGGAACTCACAAACATTATAATCATTTCTTTATTTCAAAGAAAAGTACAGCAGTGCATGACTTTGTACAAGTACAATTACAATATAATCATGACTAGGTCCATGAACCTATTTGGGTTCAAGACAGGTTTTCAAAAGCTCAGTCACTTTGTCGAGCTTTACATGTGTCCAGCAGTTGGCAGAATGGGGGAGGGGGGTTGAGATTTGATATCCCCCCCCCCCAACACACACACACCCTTTTTTCCATGTATCATGAATCAGGATAAGTGTATCTCCTCCGACAAGAGCGACACTTCATAGTGAACAAATGAATAGAATAAGTGCCCCTACCAAGGTTTAAAAAAATCCCCTTCATAATTTGTTGAGCCTTTACTTGGTGCCACCTCCCCCAACCACCATGCCCTTAATGTAAAGTCGACACATGTACACAAATAAGCATCTAATCAGCAAACAATAATTTCATTCAACTTTTTAATAGAATGTATTCATATCTACATAATACACGTACATGCGTATCGTGTATTGTGTTTTTTCTCTCTTTTTGATGCCATACACAACCATAGCGATCTTCTAAGGACCATGCATTTTACAGCAATGAAGTCCTTTTACTATCAACCTGTGCCCTGGCCCCCTGTGTCTTCCATACTAATGGCACCTTTCTGAAGCATCCTCTCTTCTCGGGGAATTTTGAGACGATGCACACGGTAATATCCGAGAATGTTCTTGTAAGGTTGCTTTCATTTGATCGCATGTACATCAGATGTAATTGAATTGACTACATGTATGCACCATTATGCAAGAAGGTTAATGAGTAGGCCTACCTGGAAGACTTATTCCTTAAGATGCACTGTGCACTGATAACTGCTGTCGAGCGAAGCCGGGTAATCGTTTACAATGCTCTTTGGAAGCGCAAAGGGACACACTACACAACATTTTTTTCATTTGTTCTATTGCGAGGAAGATTAGACACCATGAATAACCAAAATTCATCTTCCCCTGCTCCTATAGTCAAACCTGCTTTAGTGACCATCTGTCTACAAAGACCACCTGCCTACAAAGACCACATTTTTTGTTTCCCTTGAAAATGGTTTCTCATTGAAACATGTACTAAATGAACCTGTCTATAAAGACCACCTGCCTATAAAGACCATTTTCTTGTCTCCCTTGGGTGGTCTTTATAGACATGTTTCACTCTATCATAAATTTCCTTCATATATCTTCCTTCTTTCATGATTTGGAAGACTCCTGTATATGAGATGACGAATCAGTTCTTACATCTGTCCCATTTTGAGGATTACTGGATGCCTTGTACAACCATACTTCATCCACTCCCTCTCCTTCACATAAATGCGGCTCCCAGTCAGGGATGGGGAAACGGCAGGCCACAACTGATGCGGTCGGCTTCATCTCGGAAGAAATCTTGGTTTCTAGAGCGGCCATCTGTAAATGAAAAGGAAAAATAATTTTATTACCCCTCTATAATACAAGTTATTGATTTGTGCAGGTTATATGACTCATAGCCTCTACATGTTTTACAGGTACTATCAATTACGTATATATATATATTTAATTCAATTTACAAGCTACAAAACATATTCCCCTTTAAACTATAGTGTCTAATGCTTCAGGAAATGAGGTTATAAAATAGTGTGATATTGTTCCTGGATATGAAGACAATTTTTGGAAAAGAATAGTAATAACAAGGTCTCGGTCTCGCCTGCATTACGCAATTCGATATGATGAAAAATTGAGGTAGGTACATTATTTATAGGCAGGGTGGCCCATTAGCAGGCCCCCAAAATGAAATCCTCTGAATCTAATCAGCATTTTGAAGTGAATATTGACTAAGAATCATCAGAAGAATTATTTACTATTGTTCGTACCAAGATTGATAACTTTCATGAAATATGAACAAATAACAAAAATTGATTTATCAATTATCATATTAAGTAGTGAAAAATATAATCCAAGTCTACTGACCTAAAATGACCTTTGACCTTGGCTTTGTGACCTGGAATTTGTGTCATATGATTTGTGATATGATAACACTTGGGTACAAGTTTCATGGAATTTGAACAAACACTTTTGAAATTATGCTAAAAATTCAAAATCTTGATGTTGATGCCACAACATAGTCTAAGTTTGCAGACCTGAAATGACATTTGACCTTGACTTTTTCACCTAAAAGACTAATCACATGATTGGTGATACTTGATAACCCTTATGTTCAAGTTTCATGGAATAGGAATGTATACTTTCAAGATTACGATAAAAATTTAAAATCTTAACCTGATGCCACAACATCGTCTAAGTTTGATGACCGGAAATGACCTTTGACCTTGACTTAGTGACCTGAAATTCTACTCACATGATTGGGGATACTTGATAACCCTTGAATCTAAGTTTCATTGAATAATAAGTTATACTTTTAAAATTATATTAAAAATTCAAAAACTTAACCTCAGGTCAAGTTTTTGATGATGCCACAACATAGTCTAAGTTTGTTGACCTTAAATGACATTTGACCTTGACTTTGTGACCTGAAATTCTCCTCACATGATTGGGGATACTTGATAATCCTTTAGTCCAAGTTTCATTGAATAAGAACTTATACTTTCAAAAAATTAACCTTGGTTAAGTTTTTGATGTTGACGCCGTCGCCGCCACCGCCGCCACCGGAAAAGCGGCGCCTATGTCTCCCTTTTTGCTACGCAGGCGAGACAAAAACGATGATTCAAATAACTTGACCCAATGATTTAAGTATTAGTATTGATTTTCTCCAACAGAATCACCCACAAGAAATTAAAGAGTCCAATGACATATTCACAAAGTACTAGGACAAGCTGGCAACTTATTCAATGATTAGTCCAGGGTAAAGTTATAGGTTATGAAACAAAAATTGAAGGAATATTCAGTACAGCCATTTTGTAGAATATATAAATGAATAAAGATACATAAACTGTTAAAAGGGTAAAAAGTTCATCAATAACATCCACAAGGTTATCTTGATCTCTTGAAAACTAAGCCATAGATGAATTGACTGAGGCTGTCATTGTGGAAAATACGGGCTGTACCAAAACCAGGTATCATCCAACAGCCCCCACTCCCAAAAAAAAAATCTCCTTCAAGAATAGAACATTCCTGTGTCCATCCAATTGGCCAACTTTCGACTTACCATTTGCGATACTCCAAATATGACAATGACATCAAATTTGCTAAGGTCGACATTCCACAGGTTGGTACGTTGGAATGATGTTCTCTCCTTTGTTCCTGCTTGGCGAGAAGCGATTCTTGAATACCAAACAAGCCACGGATTGAGGTCATATCCGACGCCATGATACCCATGCTTGGCTCCAGTGATTACCTACATACATATGATTAAAACATATTGAAACACTAACATAGATTAGAAATTTATAATTCCCATATTGTCTTTTTTATTGATATTGTACAACTCAAAGTCAAATGAAGTGACAGTAAAATGGCAAAACTCTTGCAATTTCCTAATGTGAATATGATGAAAACACTGAATACATGCCTAGCATTTTATCACTCTAGAATATTGTACATTCTCTATATAACCACAGCATCATGTTATAGGTGTTACATTGCAGAAGACCAGCATCTCATGAATTTCTTTTTCAATGACAGTCAATGCCATGATCCATAGTCAAACCTACATGTATTTTATCCATTGGTGGTCTTGTAAGCAGGAATTAGGCCATTGAAGGATATGAAGCAAATATAGTGGTACACTGTAGTAAGTCCATGCTATAATTAAAATCAATAGTATGGACAGATTTGAGAGGCATGGTTATAACTATTGCCAAAGGTGATCTTCAAACTGTACTGTGTCCCCGAGGCCAAGATTGAGTCAAGGCCAGGGGGATGGCATCATGGCACAGTCTTGAGATCACTGAGGAGCTATAGCAGTATAGGTTTAACTGTGGATCATGGATCTAGTGTGCTTTTGGTAATGATGATAAGTCTAATAAAGTAAAGTATTATTATTATTTATAAAGAAAGAAAGAAGAAGAAAAAAAAAAGAAGCAACAGCAGAATATGAAGAAGTAGACTGTTCCTGAGCAGCTGAGTGCAGTGTTACTGTTACATTATGTAGATACAGACAGTGTATGAATGGTCCTCCTCCTCCGGCCTCCTTCAAAGTCAAAGATAAGAGTTATTTTCACCTAAATTACTATGACGCCCAGTAAGTCTAACGACTTGCAGAGGGCCATTTAACAGGTCTGTTCCTGATAATATAGGCTTAAATACTTAAAAGTTAAACTGTCTAAAGCTCACCTTCTTCTTCATTTCTTCTTTTCTTCTTCAAGTTCAACAAAAGTCAAAAGATTACAATTTACATTAAAAACTAAAGTAAGCAGGATGTGGATTGTGGGTAAACTGGAATGCCTGGGGCCTTTGCTAAATGTAACTGTTTGAACGCTAGGAACAAGTAACTCACGATTCTCCCGTCTCCACTGCCCAAGTCTACCAATATCTTTTTCTCGCCAGTCCCACATACTGCATCCAATGATGGTTTAGACGCCGCGGCCCTCTTGAGGACCGAAAACACATTGTCAACTTGCGCCGTCGTGGCGGGGACGTAAGGCAAGCAAATCCGGCGAAAGGCAGGTAGAATAAACGGGGTTGCGACGGCATATAGTCCTCCAACTACTGCCCCAGTTACACCAAGAATTACAAGTCCTTTTCTCCATCTTCCATTGGATTTAGATATACCGCTCTTCTTCGGTTCTCTAACATCTGCCATGAAATAAAAGGATAAAATCAAGGACTGTGCAAAAGATATAGCACACACATTTGTATCCACAGCCACACAATGCTGACTGAATTAACCGTTTAAAGATTTTTAAAAGTTAAAATGTTTGAATGGAACAAATTGAGAAAAATATTTAGCTTCCAAAGAAGAAGAAGAAGAAGAAGAAGAAGAAGAAGAAGAAGAAGTAGTAGTAAAATTAAAAAAATAAAAACATGTATAGAAGGTTTGCTAACATCGTAGCCGAATGATTGATTAGAGGGCAATCCAACCCGAAATCAGACACTGTAAAATTCACAGAATGGCGAAAGTTTGAAATAAATTCGGACCAATCATATTATAAAGTTATGACAATTTGAAATATGAGACCACTAAGTCTGTCAGTGGATTGTGACGTAATCGCGGATAACTCTCCCGTTGCATGATCGTGTACAAAGAATATTAACTAAAGAGTATTATCGAAAGAATATTATAAAAAAATATAACAACAAGTCTCATTCATCAAACATCGCATTGCTGTTATTCTATAGGCACGAGAAGCAGGGGGCTGATCATACTGCCACTCAAGAAGGCAAACTGTTAGGGCATTTTATTATTTTTGTTTCGAGTTCTTCATTATCCAGTTGATTCCAAACTTGATTTCAACCATTCCTTTTTAATTCGTCTCCTCTAAGACACCATGATACACGTTAAACATTATCTCTTCGAAAACTTCAGTCCAAATCTGCATGCTGCTGCTTCTAAATCAACATCACGTTTCACTTGTATGCACGCTACTGTCTCCATAATTTGCTTTCATCAGGAGGAAAATGGCTGGGAGGGGCGCTTCTTCGTTGTGGATGGGGGACGTAAGTATTATCTTGATGTCTTCTTTAACATTCTTCGTTTTGTTCTTCTTGGTCGTCGCAGCTTTGGCTTTGACTGCATTGCATTGGCATTGCGAATGAAGCCAGGCCCAAGCCTAGGCCTAGCCCTAGCTAGGCAAGCTGCGCTAGGCAAGCTAGCCAAGGGCAGGCGCGGACATCGTCCCCGCGCCCGCTCCGCTGCTGATACTCTTCGCGATTGTTTGGCGATGCCTGGCGCGCGCGCTGGCTTGCCTTAGCTTGCCTTAGCTTAGAGCAGAAGTTAGACCGAAAATTTCTGTCTCTTTCGTTCGTTAGCCTCTGATTTGGGTAGGGTCGGCTAAAGAGGTCAGACTCAGAGAGGAGCCGACCCTATCCAAATCGGAGGCTAACGAACGAAAGAGACAGAAATTTTCGGTCTAGCCTTAGCTTAGCTTAGGCTTAGCTTGGGCTCCGCTTCAAAAGTTCAGGCAGGCAAGCCAGGCACTGTGCTTTATCAGTCGATTTGTTACATGTATGTGCGAATTGTGTTTGTAGTAGAGATAGTGTACTTTTGGCTGTAGTAGTAGTAGATATGTATGGATAAATGGGATGCCGGCGAACTTTACTCCTACAGACAGTGCATGAACTTGATCATTGATGAAGTCTTACCGTAATAAAACGGGATGGACGTGGGACCTCACACCTGCAGACAGGTGTGAATCAAACGATCAATTTTTTGAACTTTTATACTGGTGAAATACTCTACTATTACAACAAAATGTGGGTTATGTAATTATGTTATGCTTAAATGCATACAGTGTATATCTTGAATCATCTGATCATATACCATTTTGGTACATGTACATGATTTTAATACTAAAATGAAAAGAAATTTCGTTATCTTACTTTCCATTTTTAAAGCCCTTTTTTCTATTCCTTTTCGAGAGGGCTGCTTCGTTCCCTCCTCCTGGTATCGATAAAATCAAAAAGCCACACTCTACCAGTGACATCATTTAAAGTAGTTGCGCAATATCCCGACGCCAGCGACGGGTGGCTGTTTATCTAGCATGCGCAGATAGCCTGCCGCTGACCTGTGTTTAACAACCGGTCACGTTCGATAGCAACGATAAACAACATGCGATGTAATCGGGTGTTCAGGTCTTCCTTCATTTTGAAAAAACGTCATAAAATTAGAAAATGGCGGAACATAGCTGAATATGCTAGGCCCAATTGGTAAAAGTAGCCTCAAATATCTGCAAACCCAAGGAAATTTTCATCTGTTACTTATGTGTAATCAACATTGATTCATTAAATTGTTTATCAAACCATTTGAAAGTATCATAGTTTTCATACAGCAGGTTTTACAAAATGTTGCGTCAATGTACTGCAGTAGGCCTACAGTTTTGCCCGTCGTTATACACAGCCAGGATAGTAATGCTGCTATGTGTGGCGAACTTGTACTTATTGACAGCTTCATTAGACATGAAATGATGCCAAAGATATTTTGCAAATTTCTTGGAAAATATTTTCTCTTTACTTTGAAGGAGGATATACATGTAACGCATTAACAGATTAATATTACTCTCAAACAATTCCTTTGTTGGATCTCCATGAGTCCATGAGTTTGATCAAGTGCATGGTGAACACAACAGTCAAGAGCATGTGTTATAATTATGGCCATTTATGGGAAAGACATTTCCAACAAGTTTTGTTAACTAGTGTATTTAATGCGTTAAATTTTTGTTCTTCTTCTTCCAAATAAGTTATCTAATAAACAATGTGTTTTTCAGGAAGAAGAATACACAATACATGTACCGGTAGTCATTTCAGGAAGAAATTAAGTCAAATATTTCTTAAAATACTATTTTCATTTAATACAAGACTCTCATGAGTCTATAGATCTACAGTATGTACATGTACATGTAATATGAATAAGGCACAAGTGAATAAAATAATTGAAGTGACTTAACAAAAACTTGATAACAACAACAGAGACAAATCAACCTCCTGATATAATAATGTTACCCTACTTTAAGGTACGAATCACAATATTATAATTTTTACGTATGATAGACTTATATGAATTATGGTGTTCAAAATAGGATAGATTCTGTTCTTTCTGAGATCCATCAACCAACTCCTTATAATAGGCTCTTTTTTATTAAATGTAATAGAATATTAACATTTATATGAATTATTGTTAAGAGACAGTGATTTTTACATTTCTTGTCAATGTCATTCTTTTCTGCTAGATTGACCAGTACATGGATGAGAGGGTGATAGCAGAAGCTTTCAGTATGATGGGAGAGCATGTAATGTCCATCAAACTTCTCAAAGATCACAAAACAGGGTAGGTAGACTATGCCATTTGCCATCTAGGGGTTCTAATGAAGTAGGTAAGGAGGGAAGTAGATGTAAAGAAAAAGAAGCACTCGGTATGATGGGAGAGCATGTGTTATTAGTCAAACTTATTTAAAATCACCTAACATGAAAGTGCCAAGTAAACTATTCCATTAACCAACAAGTGGGTGAGGGGAGAATAAATTTAACATTTCTCTTTTATTTTGTGCGTAAAGTAGTCCAATGATATAGTAGTGATATAATCTTCATTCCCCCTTGGTACTTTGGTGCATTATCTGTTGTTTGAGGACCAATTACAGTGTTCAGAGGGATAGCATGTAAAGAATGCTCTTGTGAATATTAAGATCCAAGTATTTCACATCACCCTTTTTTTTGGCGCGAGCTATCTAATCCAATTCCTCTTTTGTACTATGATTATGTCTGGACTTTTCTGAAATGTGTGAGCTACCTCTAGTCCTCTAGTCCTCTACCATGATAAAGAACAAATTGATAGAGCGATGATAGACCTATTTAAAAATATTAAAAAACACCCTAATTTAAGTATTCAGTAGCTCTTGTAAAAAGAATATATTTGTACATCACAAGACACAAGTAATGGGGTATATTTCTTTTTGTTGTATGTTCTTCAGGCAGAACAGGAATTACTGTTTTGTTGAGTTGACGAGCAAGGAAGCAGTAGCCCTTGCCCTCAGAAAACTGACTGGTTTACCACTACCAAACTATCCTGCAGTAAGTCATCTTTCACTTCTTCTTCTTTGACATTGTTCATCTATAAATTTGTTTTAGGCCCCAAAACCTTTGCTGTATTGTAAAAGTTTGTAGCGATTCATGATTTGGGGATATGTTGCAAGATATGTTTATTTCTCAAGCCTGCTTGTTCACATATCCCGCTGTTGAACACTAGGTTTGCTAAGCAAACTTATACTGCACTTGATATTTTTGTATCCTATAAGACAAAGAAAGCCTTAGTTGGTATGGGCAGGACGCGCACGGGCAGGACCTTTGTTGTGTAAGACCCTCTTGAGATTCATGTAGAACACAGAAAGGACTACCCCTGTTTGCCAGGACATGTGTGAACTGATAATCTGTAGGGGCCCTTGGAAAATGAATAACATGGATGATCTCAACTCAACAGAAATCCAGTTTCAATGCACTTAATATATCTTTATTATGCAAGGTTTGGTGGGAATGACTAAAATTTCTGTATGAGGTTTTGTCTATGTTATCACGCGATGTTACTTTTTGAGCGCGTGGTACTACAACATTGTATCAAGTTTCGTGGTCGAGTGGATATGTCGCCGGACTGTTGATCACAAGGTCCGCGGTTCGAGTCCCGCCGCGGCACCAATGTCCTTTGGCAAGACATTAATCTACATTTGCCACACTCAACCCAGGTGAGGTAAATGGGTACCTGGTAGGATTATTCCTTGCAATGCACTGTGCGCTGATAACGGCTGCCGGAGCTAAAGCTAGGGTAATAATTTCCAAAGCTCTTTGAAAGCGCATATGGACGTTATATATCACGTGATATGCGCTATACAAGAACTGAATATTAATATTATTATTATCATCGTTTTCTTCAATCTCTCTGTGTCATCTGTAGAAGCGGTTCAAGTTGAACTATTCTCTCCGTGACCAGAACCCAGCCTTCCAACAACCAGGAGGGCAGGGGACCCCTGGTCCTTCTAGCCAGTTCCCTTTCAGGTTAGTCTGTCAATTAAAAATGAAAATCTAACCCTAACCCTATCACTAAGTTTCACTGTAGGTGTTATACATTCATGTACATAAACCCTATTGGTGGAGTATTCTAAAGTTAGGCTGTGTAACCTGCTTTTGGGTCCACCTGTCAGTAAAGATCACATATTATGTTTATCTTGAAAATTCTTTCTTATCCTTTCTTAATTATTTCTTACATTAAAGGAACGTGTACATAAAGACCACCTGGCTATAAAGACTACTTCTCTTGTCTCCCATGAGCAGTCTTTATATACAGGTTTCATGGTAGTACTAAAGAATGATTGTATATTTTAATCTCATAGTACCATCAACATTATGACAACTT
This sequence comes from Mesocentrotus franciscanus, assembly GCA_037976565.1. Lineage (NCBI taxonomy): Eukaryota > Metazoa > Echinodermata > Echinoidea > Camarodonta > Strongylocentrotidae > Mesocentrotus > Mesocentrotus franciscanus. The sequence continues at coordinate 25,820,979 of CP137678.1, forward strand.
CACTATGTGGGAATTTGGGACTAGTTACATTGCATCAAATTTTGACTTTCTTCATCATTTCTAAATGGCATTATGTGCATAAAACCACTTATTTATAGACTAACTGTGCAGTTCTTTTCTTATTTATTTTCTTTTAGCAAGGAGTACTCTATCTATGTTGGAGGCCTCAACACAAGCACAACAGATGATGAAGTATTGGCCCTCTTTGCTCATTATAAGTCTATCAAGGAAGCTAAGAGTAAGGAAATGCCTCTTTTTGTTTTAATTTTTTTTCTGATACTAGTTTCTGGCAGTAATTTAGAATTTAAGACATTATGAGCACTGTAGTTCAGAAGTTCATTCAAGTCTCAGTCAAATTGTGATTTGAATATCTGCTTGAATTATTAGCCCTCTTTGCTCATTAAAAATGTAATATCTAGTTGCCTAATCAAAAGCGTTGATGAGACTGAAAAAGTACTAAATTTGCCGTCCATGATTAACCTGGGAAAGACGGGTAGTCACTAGTTGTATTCAAATTAAAATAGGTCATATGTCTTTAGTTGGGTTTTGAAAGTGGATAGGAGGTCACAAGAGCGAAGATATTGAGGAAGACTGTTCCACAAACTGGGTGCAGAAGCAGTGAATGATCTATCGCCCAAGAGAGAATGTGTTCAAGGATTCTCAAGCAGATATCTACCGGTACGTGCTGATCGCAAATTTGTTCAAGGATTATAGGGGGTCAGCATGTCTGAAATGTACCCAGGGGCAGATCCATGCATTCATTAGGGTTGCTAGGCTAAAGCCGGATGATTTTCCCAAACTCTTTGGAAGTGCTATGTAGCATGTGCTATACAAGAATCAAGTAGTATTTATGATGACTAGTTTTGTTATTACCGATAACTAGCATGAAGTATATGAATTCTGGAAGCATGTCACTTTGTTTATTCAACTGTCTAAAAATCATTTATCTCTTTGTCTACTCTTTCCAAAGTCGTCCGTGATGAAGGTCAGAGGTCAAAGGGCTTTGGCTTTGTCCGTTTCTTCAACGAAATGGACCAAGAAGCCGCTATCATGCAGATGAATGGAGCTGTAGGTCCCATGGGTGTCACGTTGAAAGTAGACAAGGCCATGCCAAAAAGGTAAATAGTCTCTCTGTCTGTTTCTGTCTTTTCCTTTCATTATTCCTTTTTCTCTCTCTCTCTCTCTCCTTCTCTCTCTCTCTCCTTCCTTCTCCTTTTCTTTCTTTCTCTCTCTCTCTCTCTCTCTGTCTCTTCCTTTCATTCTTCCATTCTCTCTCTCTCTCTCTATCTCTCTCTATCTTTCTCTCTCTTTCTCTCTTACGTTCTTTCTCTTGCTCTGTCTGTCTCTATCTCCTTCTTTTTCTGTCCAAAACCAAGTGAGATATAGTGCCAAACATTATTTTTCATGTCAAGTTTTATAAAGTACACAAAATATGAACAACAACAACAAATAAAAACAGGTTTTGAAAAGAGAATTGTTCTGCATATTGCTGTTCATGAACTGATACTTTGGAAGGAAAATAACACTTCAAATTTTTCAGGTTATGAACATTTCTAATGCACAATATAGGACCTGGGTTAAACTTTTATATATTGCCACCACAGTCAGATACAGTGAAACCTGTCTATAAAGACCACCCAAGAGAGACAAGAAAAGTGGTCTTTATAGGCAGGTGGTCTTTGTAGACAGGTTCCTTTAGTACATGTTTCAATGAGAAACCATTTTCAAGGGAAACAAAAAATGTGGTCTTTATATACAGATGGTCACTAAAGCAGGTTTGACTGTAGTTAGAGGGTACTCATCTTAGATATCTAAACCAGTTACAGACTCCCTTCAAGTAGATGTTCATAATAATGGTAACATTTATATAGCATGCCATAATTAAGTTTCTAAGCCCTGTACTATTACTACTACCCAGGCTTTAACCGAACAGCCCTAAGAAGGCACTCAGCATTGCACCACGCACCTGACTCTCGAAAGCACACACACTCATCAGTCTGCAAGAATCTTCAACTGTGAAGGAGGCAGACTCAACCCAAAGAAGAAGAAGAAGAGCATTTAAGAAATTTCTTCATACTGGGTACCCATTTACATCACCTGGGTGGAGAGTAGCAAATACAGATTAGTGTCTTGCCAAAGGACATTAATGTTGGAAAAATGTATTGAGAAATAGAGATGACTTTGTACTAATGATTTATCACTCATTTTGAAACTACAGAGAGGTGAATGTTTCTCCTGCCAGCGGTCCGATACCCATGTCGACGGGGGCTGCTGTCGCTGCCCTGGCCTCGCAGTACCAGAATGCTCAATACCCCTACCAGAGTGGAGTTGATCCGTACGCAGCTTATCCTCAGATGGCCCAGCAGCAGCAGCAGCAACAGCAGCAGCAACAGCAGCAGCAGCAGCAGGCCTATCAACCCCACCAACCACCGGTCCAGGCACCACACGCCACACCGGCCTCACAGACACCTACACCGCAACCGGCGCAACAACCTGCAGCAACAAAGGTTGGTTTAGTGCAAAATGATATTGATTATGACAATATATACAGCTACACTTACATATGAATTTCCTTAATAGGAATGTCTTTTAAGTCTGTACAAAAGGAATATTACCCCCAGCTTTAGTCAAGCTTCCTTGATAAGGCACTTGGGCATCCAAGGTATATCTTCCTACATACACCCATTTACCAAACCAGGAGAGTGTTTCACAAAGACTAATATCAACTTTAAGTTGGACTTAACTATGGCAGGCCGTTCATGCCACTGTTTGCTCTCACCATTTACTGTCATAGGTCTCTCGAGGGACGTACAAATCGTGGTCACAAATCTACAGAATTTACCTTTTTTGATAGTTCATTATTGAAGGAAAAAATATTATCTAAAGATCATAATTGAAAGATTAATGGTGAGAGCAGCCTACCATAGTAAATTCCAACTTAAAGTCGATCTTAGTCTTTGTGAAACACCCCCCTGGGTGAAGAGGGGCAGATGTGGATTTAGTGTCGTGCCAAAAGGGGTGTTTCACAAAGCCTTTTTTCAATGACAAATGACAAAAATCAGTGACAAATCTGCTGATAACCAATCAGAAGCAAGGATTTCAATAGCTTATAACGAAAAATGTCATTTGTAACTGATGACAAGTTTTGTGAAAGGAGTAGAGATATTTTGTTAACAAGAAATTGATTAATCATCAATGGTACCAGCTTTATAAGTCCATATAATGACTCTCAAATGAGCCATATTATGACTATCATCATGATTTTAATGATGGTATTTTTTAAAAGATTTGACTTATAACGCTTTGCCATTTCTTTTCTATTCTTTCACTACTGCAGAATGAAGATGATGATGAGGTTTTAGAAGGTAAGTTTTTGTATAAATTAGCAACTCCTCAAACATTACAAGTGGGTTATTGTACCTTTGAGATGCTTAGAGGGCTACCCAGTAATACAGATTAATCTCACTACTTCTATTTTTCATTACATTTTGCTCAAACTATCAGTGATCTGTTTCTGTAAGTAATCTGCTTCTATCAAAACAAATAATACCAGATGCTTTTGTTACAGTCAATTCTCAGACCCCAGGTGTAATTTGAATTACCAATGTAGAATTTTTTTTCCATACAAACTCTGAGAATTAGACATTTTTTCATTTGATAGAAGCAATCTCTGTTTGTCTCCCTCTCTCTCTCTATAGATCACAGTGCCCCAGTTAATATTCTCAGACCCCAGGTGTAATTTGAATTAGAAATGTTGTAGAATTTGTTTCCATACAAACACTGAGAATGACACATTTTTTTCATTTGATTCAAGCAATCTCTGTTTGTCTCCCTCTCTCTCTCTACAGATCACAGTGCCCCAGTCAATATGGTGGCCACAAACCTAGCCTATATTCAAGCCAACCAAGATTTCTACAAGAAGCTCGCCGAGTCTCGCTGGCATCCTGTCACTTCGTACACAGCCACATTAGAAGAAATCTGCAAGTAGAGGGCGCTAGCAACTCTTCCCATAAACAGCATCCGATTCTGATCTTTAATTAATCCAAGAATGTACACAGGGTTAGTTGGAATAGAGAAAGTTACAAAAAGTACATTTCAAAAGGGATACTAGGAGAGGGAAGATTATCAAGATCTATGAGTCATAAAAGTCAGCAACTTATTGTTTGCTATCCCCAAAAGGTGCAACAAACTACAGACTTTTTTCTTTCTTTTAAAAAATAAAAATTTTGAGGGAATTAATTTCTAACTCTTAACTGGTTTTGGTCGACTGATGGGACAAACAGTCTGGACTGTCATAATCAACTTTTGTCACACATAACTATGAGGTATTCAAATATCAACCCGCTTTTTATTTCTTACTGTGAAATGTGCAAGTAATGATAACTTTGTTTTTATTGTTCCAAGATGAAGATATTGTTTTGGGGATTGATCAATGGCACAAACATTGGATTGCCACAGTTGTCTTTTGTCACACATACAGTCTGCATGTAAATTAATACACCATACAATGTGGCTCTCTAGTTTTCAACCTAAGGCAAATAAAAGAGTTAAAAACAGAGTCCCACATACTACATTCCATTCCAAGTAAATGGGATAGATTTGTTGAATCATGCTTGTCAAGCTACAGGCATGTATGAACTTTTAGAGCTTTTATTTTTCTCTTGTTTTAATCAGTGAGAAAAAAATTGTTCCTTGTACACTGTATATAGCATTTTCTTAGTTTTTCTTAATAAAAACTATGTTTGTAAATACACTGAACATCGCTTATAGAATTATCATTGTGTTATATTTGTAAATGGGGAATAAACCCCTTCATTGAATTTGTGCATGCATGAAGAAGGAAAAAAACACACAAAAAACAGACCTTTAAAAGTTGCAGTAAAAATAGATAAAATATAATAAGTTATTCATATTAAAGGCATCGTTTAACAATGTTAAATCTGAGATGCATGGCCCTACGTGTTATCAGTGTCTGTGATACAGTGTAATACTGAAGCCCTGAAAAAACTGCGCTTCAAAATGATCAGAAAGTGCCTGAAAAAAGTAAAAATCTTTGAGTGACCGGTTTTACCATACTCATTTTCCCCAATAGAATGTAGTGTTAAAAAAAACGTTAGGAAAACGAAAAATGAAATTTCGATTTCGATTTCGATTTCCAATCATAAATCATAAATATCTTGATAATCTTGATAATCAGACAGCTTGTAAAAGTCATGGGATTCCTGACTGACCTAAAGGTTTATAATGATGATTGCAGCATGAGCTAAATCCAGGATTTTGTTTCAGAATCTGAGGCAATGTTACCGAGTCACTTTAAATGTTAGTTTCTCTCTTGATGACTATTTATGTAATATGAGATCATGGGAAATGGGGCACTCCTATTTTTCATGTACATAGAATTATTTTCAAAAATTCCCTTTTCTATATATGACGGGAAAAGAAAAAGGGAGAGAGAGATTTATCAAGAAGAAAAAGACTGAGAAGAAGAATGAGAAGAAGAAGAAGGAGAAAAGGATAAAGGAGTAGAAGTAAAGGAAAAAGGAGGAAAAGGACAAGAAGGAGGAAAAGAAGAAATAGAAAAGACTGACAGAGGAAGAAGAATAAAGAGAGGATGAGAGGGAAAATGGGCAAGAGAGGAGGACAATGAGAGAAAAGGAGGAAGAGAAAATAGAGAAGAAGGAGAGAGTGTGAGAGAAGAAAAAAGAAGAGAAGGTAGAGAAGTAAGAAAGAAAGATAGGTCAGGTTCTGTTATACAGTATCTTGTCACTACCCATTTCCATTTTTTTTTTCCACCAGCCTCTTCAATGACTGCAAAAGAATTCAATTGATCAATAATTTTTTTTTTTAGTGTTCAATATGTAAAAAAAAAAAAAGAGGACTACATTGATGGGGTCCGCTCGCTATTCATAAGGACCGCTATTCATAAGGACCACTATTCATAAGGACCACTATTCATAATCGAAGAAGAGGGTCGATATTCATAATATGAGAAGAGGGTCGCTATTCATAATACGAGAAGTATTATACGTATATGAAAAGCGACACTCATTTCTAATTATGAATAGCGGTCCTTACGAGTAGTGACCCCCAATATAAATTATGAATAGCGCCCCTTCTTCATGTTTATGAATAGCAACCCCTATTTCGTATTATGAATAGCGGTCCTTATGAGTAATGACCCTCACTATGAATTATGAATAGCGACCCTCATCTCACGTTAACGGTCCTTATGCCTTTATGAATAGTGACCCCCTTTGCGTTTTATAAATAGCGGTCCTTCACGTATAGGAAGTTACACGTTATAAATAGCGGTCCTTATGAATAGTGGTCCTTATGAATAGCGGTTCTTATGACTAGCGAGGTTACCCCCACATTGATTCGAGGATACCACATCTAAATATCCCATATATGTATTTAAAATCTAAAATGTTAAAAGAAGTTAAAGGGCGTTGCAGGGACTCAAAATTTGGAAAAGGGCTAAAATGTTAAAAATCATGTTTGAAAACTGTCCTAAAAATATGGGGGCAAAATATTAACTATTAGCAAAATAATAGTCATTTTTCTTTTCAAATTTAAATTTTGCAACTAGCAGTGTTTTATTCATCCAATTTGTCGTGTACAAAATGAGAGCTTCAATTTTCGCTCAGAGAGAGAAAAGCACAAAGTCTTTTGATCTAAAATTTCGCACATATTTCCATTAAATCTTCTTTCTGCTACGGATAAATTTTGCAATAAGTTTTGGAAAGATTGCAAATCCCTGATATGGGCTCTAAGTAAACCCGGACGCAATTGGGAATTTTACCGTTTGGACAATTACCGAAACGGATAGAAACTGACAGAACGAAAGTAAAGTCGAGTTATGAGTACAAATCCCTGAAAGATGCTTTAATTACTAAGGAATCTACATTCTCTCTTTTTCGGTAAAACCGGACACAATTGGTAATTTCACCGTTTGGACAATATTACCGAAACGGAAAGAAACTATAAAAGAACGAAAACAAAAGTCAAGTTATGAGTACAGATATGTGCCAACTCGATTCTTAAGCAAAATAGAAGAAAACAATGAAAACATCAAGAAGAAGAAAACCGATTCTAATGTGACGAAGGAAACAATTCGGCCGACTTCTCTCTTAAAGCCCCACTGCACTACTTGTAGCTATTTGCTCCCTCTATATAGAAAACAATGCCTAAGCGGTGCCCGTTTGGTCCCCATGATCCTCTTTTTCTTATGTTAATTGAGAGCTGAGTTGATGAGGTAACCACCTGTCAGTGACCACGCTGGGAGGTCTAATCCCTCCTGGTCAAACTAGTGCAGATAGGCTTTAATCCCACGAATCCACGTCACAATTGATTTTCGTGACATTAGGTAAATTAGGTACATATACATGTTGTTGCCCTTCCCCTTAAATTACGAAAATTTAGAGTAGGCTATTTGAAAAGTGACGGAAAAATTGGTAAATGTTGAATGCATGAGTCGTAACAAAACGATTAGCGATACAACAGAAGAACGAGCGGACTTTCTATAAGCACTATAAAAGCAAATTGATCTTATATTGCTATTAAAGGGCAACCCAACCCTTGTAATAACTTCTGTTGTATGAAAGCAGAAGGACAAAAACAGATTGGCGGAAAGTTTGAAATAAATCGGACGAATAATGAGAAAATTATAAATGTTGACATAGCACATTACTAAGTTTATGCGAATCTCAAATTTGCAATTTGGTCAGTGGATTGTGACCTAGTTGCATTTAATTCTCCCGTTCGTCGTGTACAAAATTAGGGACTTTCAGTTAGATTTGCACGTCGACGAGAACATAGACTGCTACGTGGATATCGATCCTTTTAAGGCAATGTGACGTCCTTTTAAGGCACTGCCGGGCGCACTGACAGTGCCTTAAAAGGACGTCACATTGCCTTAAAGGCATCGTTTAACAATGTTAAATCTGAGATGCATGGCCCTACGCGTCATCAGTGTCTGTGATATGGTGTAATATTGAAGCCCTAACAAAATTGTGCTTCAAAATGATCATGAAGTGCCTCAAAAAAGTAAAAATCTTTGAGTGACCGGTTTTACCATACTCATTTCCCCCAATAGACTGTAGTGTTATAAAAACCGTTAGGAAAACGAAAAATAAAATTTCGATTTCCAATCATAAATATCTTGATAATCAGACAAACGATCGGCTTGTAAAAGTCATGGGGTTCCTGACTGACCTAAAGGTTTATAATTATGATTGCAGCGTGAGCTAAATCGAGGATTTTGTTTCAGAATCTGAGGCAATGTTACCGAGTCACTTTAAAAGAATGTCCATGTAGCAGTCCACGTTCTTGTCGTGCAAATCTAAAAGTCCCTATCATTCATTTCTCTTTTCTCGTATGCGCTATCTCCTTTGGGGCACTACTCAGAATATATTATGGATAGCATATTATTATAGGTCCTTTAAAGGCATTGTTTAACAGTGTTTCCAGTTGTACAAATCTGAGATGCATGGCCCTACGTGTTATCAGTGTCTGTGATATGGTGTAATATTGAAGCCCTAAAAAAATTGCGCTTCAAAGTGATAATGAAGTGCCTCAAAAAAAGTTTTAAAATTTGAGTGACCGGTTTTACCATACTCATTTCCCCCAAAAGACTGTATTGTTATAAATACCGTTGGGAAAATGGTTTTTGGAATTTCGAATTCCAATCATAAATATCTTGATAATCACACAGGCGATCGGTTTGTAAAAGTCATGGGATTCCTGACTGACCTAGAGGTTTATAATTATGATTGCAGCATGAGCTAAATCCAGGATTGTGTTTAGAATCTGAGACAAAGATACCCAATCCCTTTAAAGAGAAAATACCCTCCTGAAATTTTAGTCATGTTATGCGTTGGAACAAATGCCAATGGAAAGTTGTACGCCAATAAATGACAAAGACATTACCGATTCAGCCAATTTGAAGAGCCCATACCTATAGCGTTGGCAACTTTCACAAATTAATAACTTTCTCATTTTATGTCCGATTTCATTCAAACTTTCACCAGTCTACTTCTTTGATTTTGCTGCTTTCCTCTAGAGTATTTTTTTATCAAGGTTGGATTTCCTTTAAACTTGCACTGTAAATTGGAATCCAAAGCATTAAAAAAACGCCTAAAAGCTTTATCTTTAATATCTGTGTTTATACATTTCGATTTAGTTTTCTTCTTCTGTAGAATGCAGTATTTTTATACTGAATTTCTTTACCAAACTCCCAGCTATTACAATAAATTTGGCAGTTTTTTACATTATTGGGCTCATCCATTAACAGAATGCCACTATCACAATGGAAGTCATATTCCCAAAATTAAAGAAAAATTCATTTCAGTTTTCTGTCGTAATTTTCACCTCAAAATTATACCGGTACTAAAAACATATTTGATCGACATTCCTACCATTCTTTTCTAGTTCACAGCAACAATGCACCTGTTTTTTCCCCGATTATTTCCAATTTGTATTTCACACTAGTGAGTACAAATGAATATGTTATTTTCGCTCAGATCGGTGTTTATAATAGAGCATTATGACTTGTAACTACCCTGTAAAACATCCTTCATACAGAACAAAGAGGTGAATACAAAAGCCTGTAAAACTATATCCGGGTTAGTTCTTCTATTTATTCAACAAATACCTTTATATCTGCCACGTCGCATAAGGCGGAACGAAAAGAATATTCTATTTTGGACGACTTCTTCCACTTTATTGGGAATTTTGATATTAATAGATGTGTGCATACATGCGCCACGCTCTGGCACCTCCAAACATAGGCGGACAAAACTATGGGCCTATATTTAAGGAATGAACGTCTCAATGTATATTCTCATGGTTCAGGCATATCAGTGCCGGAATAATAATACAGTTTCCCCCAATTTAATTTGTTACTTCATCACAATTGCTCTAACTTAAGAACTAAAACAATTTGTAACATTTTGTTTGAATTGTGTTGAATTTATATCACTCAATCAATAAACAAAGCCTCGAAGATTCTGTCGAAAATGGAAAAGAAAGCACTCATTTAGCTCTTGAAGGTCAATATTCCCTTTGGAAATTGAAGTACATGTATTTGAATATTTTTTGAACGAGACTCATAATTCAGGTGAATTGGGGAATTTATGATTCAACATCCTGATTATTATTTTTTTTTTTTTGATTTTCTGGACTTATAAAGTTTGTGAAATGTCGAGAATATTCCTAAATGAACTTAGGTTACGATATACTTCTGATTAAAATTCTCTTTGAACGACCCAATTTTCCCCTCCTTCCGCATTTGTATAACCCTAGCCTTGTATTTTCTTTTGTGGCTTGGCTTTGCATGAATTGTGGTCGACTTGTTCCTATTAATCAATCTTAACAAAGAATAACATTCACGCAATTTAGATTCGGTTTCCATTTGACAGAATTATTGCTATGAATTATAGAATTTATGAATGAAAAACAGTGACATCTAGGATACTTGCATCGAGTTTGCACCAGACAGAAAGGACTGTAATAATGAGATCCAGAACTTTAATTTCATTTTAAACTGATATATCTTGTTTGTCACATAACGAGGACATAAAAGAGAGAGAGAAACGAGACACAGAGAGAGACAGAGAGAGAGACAGAGAAAAAAATATAAGAGGAAGTGATGAAGAACTTTATAGGGTGATAGAGTGAGAGAGCGGGTTTACGGGAATAAAGAGGGAAGGCATGCAATTAACGAAAGAGAGAACGCAGGAAAAGTAGACACCCAGCGGAAAAAATAGAGAGAGAGAAAGAGAGAGAGAGAGAGAGAGAGTGAGAGAGAGAAGGAAAGAGAATGGAGGGGGCTTCGTACATGTATATAATAATAAGAATAGTTTATGTGATTACATGGATTTCATCCCCGAATTTGGCACTTGTCATTAAAGATACTATGTCCCTTTTGCAACCAACATCAAATGCTGTAGAACTTTGCAGGAATTACGAATATGTCATGTATGTTCTATCTGTGAAATTTAAACGTTAGCAGTGTCCTAATATTCAAATTATGCAAGGAAACCCGTTTACTTGCTAGACTTCACTGTCAGACACTATTGAGTGACTGACTGGCTTTTTTTTTCATCTTTGGTAATAACATACATAAAATGAGCTGTAAAGGGTACATGAGCATTAAATTTTGTCTACATCAATAACCCACTTCTTGTAATGGCCAAAATTAAACTGATTGAATCTTTGCGCAGCATAAAATGTACGACCATTCGGTACAATGGTCTGAAAATCAGACTATTACTTACTGGCTCTATAGCTCCTAAGTCGATTCGATAACTAATAGTCGTTATTTTCCCATTTAAAGACATTTTCAAGCCCCCCTTTTTTAAGGAAGTTCTAAATTAGTATTGTCTTTCAAATGCCGTTGGAATTTAACCTTTTCATTTTTTGGGCCTGCAAATGGGACATAGTACCTTTAAGGGGATGGAAAAAGTTGTCTGAATTGCACACAGAAAACAAAAATATATAAACGTGTAAAAGCCTAAATCTTTTTAACTGTTAATTCATACTTTTGTGTTCATTATCGGCATACATGCCTATAAGGCCCCTTTGTAATATCTAATCTCGTTGTATTACACAAACTGTAGTAGACATGGCAAGGATGATTTACACTGAACATGTTGCAACACAATCCTTCACCATCCGCCGTTTCCTTGTTCATCTACATGACCACTTCCCCCCTCTCTCTCTCTCTCTCTCTCTCTCTCTCCCTATCTCCCTCTCTTTCTCCCTCCCTCCCTCCATCCCTCCCGCCCATCTCTTTCTCCCTCCCTCCCTCCCTCTCGCCCCCTCTTTCTCTCTCACTCTCTCTCTCTCTCTCTCGCTCTTCCCTCTCTCTCTTTCTTCTCCGACTTCTTCTTCTTCCTCTTCTTCTTCTTCTTCTTATTTTTTCTTTTTTCATCTTTTTTCCTTCTTTTTCTTCTTCTTCTTCTTCTCCTTTTTTTTAATGGTATGTTATGCATTAAAAAATACAAGATTTAATACGTCATCAGATGAAAAATATTATTAACTTTAGAATGTTGAAAACTTTCTTTTAACGTCTTGTATTATGTTCTAGGTAAACCGAACAACAACAAAAACATGAATTCTCAGATCAGTAATTGTTAACGATAATTTAGCTGTAAGATAGTGCGACAAAGAGAATTTCTCGTTTTGGAACTCACTTTACACTTTTATCCTTCTGTATTTTATTTTTCTTAAAATTCTATTTATCCTGCAACTTAAACTTAAATTATATTTCTGTAAATGGTAGAGGATGATTGTCACGAAGATTAAAACAAAACTATTCCCTGTTTATTCTGACAATTTTGAATGCCAAACAAACAAGCAAATCGTTGTCATGATTTAATTCTGATTTGATTTACCGATATTTATGTTGACCAAATACCATTTCTTTCACCCCAAAGAAGCTAAGATTTAAAAAGAAAGGGGAAATAATGTGAAGTGAAACCGGAGACCAGCAACCAACCTATATATTCTTTTTCAATAAAAGAGAGAACAAAAATATGATACAAGAGAAACGAAAATGACAAGGAAAACATATATTTTGCAATATTTTGGGATCGATAGATAATAATTATCAAGCATTGTCTAAAACCATTTACCCCCAAGATAGTAAAATAATATTTCAATAATTATTCCATCTACATTTCAAAGTATAACAGAAAATTTTCCTGCTTCAGTTGCACGTTTCATAAAACTTTTGACTTTTGAATAACAAATTTGATATCTATTGTATAACAAATCTTATTACGACTATGGTAATTTGTCATGAAAGGGAAAATCCGTTTCATAAAAAGTGGTCGCTATTGTCGTAAGTCCAAGGTTTAATGAAACGTGCCCCTGAAGCGGAAATTTTTCCACAATTTCCATTCGTCATCAGTCCAAAAGTAGCACATGACCTGCAAGAAAAATCCTTACAATTTATTTTGCTGTTAATTACTCTTCCTTAAAATTTGAAGGGCATGAAGTATGTTTAACATACATTCTAAGTTAAATAAACATTTCATCTTCTTTCACGACCATGTACAAATATTAAAAAGTAAATTCTAATACAGTTCTTAATGTGTTGAGACAATTTTTTTTTCACGAAGCAAATGCAAAATGGTATATCGCACTCGGGGAAAAAATGGTCACATATTTCTAATTTGCCATCTTTCATATTAGACACAGCTTCATCTCTTTTGTATTGCATAATGTAAGGGAAAAGGAAGTAAATAATTATATCAATACAAGATCTAAAACATGTGTCATACAACCCACCCGCGACCTTTATAAATTTTTGTTTTTTGGGTCACCCTATACTTGTCTATGAATGCATTATTAATTTTTGTAAAGATACTCGCGCATTCTTCATGATCACTCGGGCGCGAGCTCTATGGAAAATTGAAAACTGGTAGTGGGGACTCCCCTGAAATTTGATCACGTGACCTCGTTGGCTTTAGTTTCCCAGAGTAACATTCGCAACATCCGACGAAAGCTACCTACCGGAGTGAGACGAGAGATGCGGATTTAGCGGTATTGCGATGGGGGTAAAGTAGCGGGATTTTACCACCGGTATTAACACCTCTAATCGGATTTCAGCTCCAAATTATATAAATACGAGTGATAGACCGGGATACCTCACTAATTTCTCCAACTGCTAACTCCTAGAGTTCTCTATCGCAGTGCCTTTGATCGACTTTCGAGACGCCTCATCTTGCAAATCTATCGTCAAATCGGTACCAGTGGCTGAGGAAAATCGCTTGATCCGAACTGATATCAGAGTGCATCCGAATTCCTGACATTTTCTTGCATTACGTCAATCAGTGGCTATTTGATACGAATATAATAATATTCAGTTGAATTTCACCAGACCAATCATTGAGATGGCAGTCATTGTAGTGGTAAGTTGAAGGAGTATCAATTAATTAGCACTTCACAAAAAGTCACATCAGTGGTGTATCCAGACCTTGGCCTCAAGATGGGCAGAACATTATATTCAACTTCCTGTGATCAATGGGGGGTCGCCCCACAGTACTTATTTATATTTGAGGAAGAAAAGGCAAGTATCTTTTTTTTGTACTGACATTGATTCCTAACCTGTTTACTGCTATTGATACTGCATTTATATTCCTTGGTCGAAAATCTGTTAGGAGGGGTGAACTGTCCCCTCCAACCCCCTCCCTCATTGCCCCTCCTTCAAGTACGCTAGTGGTGGTCATCAAAGAAACAAATTTATCTCTATTCACGACCATTCCTTAGAACCTGTCGAACGATCACAGGGCGTCATTTCATTTAACTCAACATATTTAATACCCATTAACACAAACGAACTAAAATATATTATGTTTCATATCTTATTTATGCAAACTTTTGCTCTACTATTCTCCTTTTTATCTGTCAGTCTTGAAAATGCTGATTATATCTTCTTTGTAAACATCGGTGCATTCTTTTCTATTTTTCTTTTGAGAGCTCTCCTAAAGTACAACTAATTTCCTATGACCCTTTCTGGTATTCTTTGTTAAAATGGCAGCCTCTGGACCTATTGGCAAAATGTTGTATACGACTCGCGTTTTAATTTTCTCTTCACTATATGTTTCTATAACTCCCTCCTCACTTGTTTTTTTCATTATTCCGATCTACGCATGCCTTTATAAACATCATTTCCCCCTAGATCTTTAATTAACCTATTTTTACAACCACTCAAACCGTTATCTACGTTTCTTCTAAATCCTTGAATATTTTAAACGCATCTCTCACTTTACCGCCTCTCTCTCTCTCTCTCTCTCTCTCTCTCTCTCTCTATATATATATATATATATATATATATATATATATATATTGTATAATATCACACACTCTCTCTTTCTTTCCTTCTCTCTCTCTCCCTGATCTCTCACTATTTCACTCTCTCTCTCTTTATATTCACATATATTTATATATATATACCACTCTCTCTCTCTCTCTCTCTCTCTCTCTCTCTTTCTCTCTGTCGGCTATTATCGGATTCGATCCTCTTCTACTTCGGAAACCTTCGCGGTGCTTGGTCGTATGCCTATCTGCCTTTCTACAAATCAGTGCAGTCGGCATCTTTACAGCAAGAAATCTCATACTGGTTAAGTATATACACTTGGCAAACTTAAAGCCTCGTTCAGATTATACCGCATCATATTATCCGACCGAGGCTTTATTTGACGTAGGTGAAATACTCAACATTGCATAAAGAGCTGATGAGTGACTCCACTTGAAGCACGTTTCAAATCTGTTCTATATTTGCCTAGATACTAGTAGTTTATCTCAAGTATCAATTTTCATTTCAAAATTATTTTAATCATTGTCATTATTTTTGTAAAGTAATCCTCTATGCTGATATAGAACATATTGGTAACCATAGTATGAGCCATTTTGGGGTAAGTTGGAATGAGATCTATCCACACTTTTGATACCTCCTCCAAAAAAAAATCAATTCGTGATACTTCTGTGATAATAGACAGGAGAGGCATTACGGCTGATGGAGGGGGTAGTACGACACCAATACTTAATTTGACTAAAGTGATGAGTGATGGAAGAAACAAATTAGAATTAGAAAATATTTCAACATTTTTGGCAGTGTTCCCTGCCTTTTGCAGCATTTACACCCATTTTTTTTTTTTTTTTTTTTTGGGGGTAATTAACCCCTGACAAAATTAAGATAGATTTCAAGTATAGGACATGACTTCCAAATTATTAGTTGAAAGCATCTGAAATATGAATCATGCTGTATTCCTGATAGTTGTAATATAAACCATGCATGACGCACCCTTTAAAGGTACTATATCCCATTTGCAGGCCAAAAAAATGAAAAGGTTAAATTCCAACGGCATTTGAAAGACAATACTAATTTAGAACTTCCCTTAAAAAAAGGGGGCTTGAAAAGGTCTTTAGGTGGGAAAATAACGACTATTAGTTGTCGAATCGACTTAGGAGCTATAGAGCCAGTAAGTAATACTCTGATTTTTCAGACCATTGTACCGAATGGTCGTACGTTTTATGCTGCGCAAAGATTCAATCAGTTTAATTTTGGCCATTGCAAGAAGTGGGTTATTGATGTAGACAAATGCTTTACAGCTCAATATGTATGTTATTACCACAGATGAAAAAGCCAGTCAGTCACTCAATAGTGTCTGACAGTGCAGTCTAGCAAGTAAACGGGTTTCCTTGCATAATTTGAATATTAGGACACTGCTAACGTTTAAATTTCACAGATAGGACATACATGACATATTCATAATTCCTGCAAAGTTCAACAGAATTTGATGTTGGCTGCAAAAGGGACATAGTATCTTTAACTTGTAGAATTCCGGGTGGGTGTATTCCAAATGATATTTGTTAATCTCATTGTTATTGACTGTTTGTTTTGTTGTTAACATTTTTGTCTACTGTTCCTTCTTCAAAAATATTATATATTAACAGTTATTTCATTTCATTTCATCTATTTATTTTCGTTTCCAACAAAATGAAAAGATCACAATAATAAATAGGCATGTTCTCCAAAGTCATATACCCTCAAACTTAACATAAAATCACTTAAAGTTATACTGAACGGAAAAATCTCTTTGAAACTCCACTCCACAGCGAAATATTTTCCCGATGATCGTGGCGGCTTCATGCATTCAAATTGCCTTTTCCAACCCCCTACAATGGCCATCGGCCGACGCCGGACTCTCTGGAGTCCCCAACGGGCAGGGACAGACTTGCCTCGCCGATGATCTCGAGGAGCGGGCTCGTCGCCTGCAGGACGCCCAATCGCTGTACCCTAACCAGAGAGTTTATGCCGTGCAAAGCTTCGACGATGCCACGCCAGATGCGAACAGCGATGCTGTCCCCAGCGCCAATTGCCCGATGGACGGCCTGGAGACTTCCCCAAAAGGTACGACGCAGCTTTGTTTATGAAAATAAAATTTTCTTCCTTTTTTTAAATCTCGTTTTTTTTTATTTGGTTTTCTTTACTTCCAATTAGTCAATTTTTATATTAATCGTCTCTTTGTATTATGTTATTATTTTGGAGGCTAAATGGCTTTCGGGAAATCACCTTATGACAATATTTATGCCAAAATAAAATTATAATGGAAGAAGATCGGGTGAAATTTTAATAGACAATTTATAAGCCTCCTCATCGCCAGAATGACACCCCTATTGGATTAAGAATGACGTCGTAATCAATTCCCGCATACCACTTTTTTCATTCCACTGGCAAGTCACTCACCTCAAAATGTACCAAAGATTTGCGTAACTAGTCATTTTCAGTCTTGCGTTGCTTCCACCGTTGTATGCCTATCTTAAAGTGCTAATTAGCTTTAATAAAATCAGTAAGTGCCGCGTTTTCTCCCAGTTTTCTCCATCGTCACGATAACTCGTTGTTATTTGGACGTCACAACTATCTCGAGGGTCTCATAACCTTTGAAATATTCCGCTCCTAAAATAAAAGCACGTTATTATGGAATCTTGTAAGAAATTAATTCAGGCAAGGAGGTTCGTTAACTCCTTGATTCGTGTAAATTGTAGAACAAGTGTATTGCATGTCTGAATTTTGGAAAGATGGAAATGAAATTTGTTCCAATTAAGCCACACTCAGATAAGAGGTGGTAAACCTTGGCGGTTTTTTATGATGACGTAAGTGTTATATGCTTCACTTTTCTTATAGTCTTATAACACAGAGCTCGGTGAATACGCGTCGGACCTTTGTTGCACGCAGTTGCTATTCTTTCTATTCTATTTACACGTTAAAAAACACACACGCCCGCGGCGGTTTTGTTACTTCATAGCTGAACGAGCCTTAAAAGTATTAAATAACAGACTATATGATTTATGTTCGTTATTGTGCAGTGTCCCCCCTCCCATTTTTTTTAAATCTGAAAATCTGAAAATAAGCTTACCCTGGGTGTAGGACAAAGGATGTGTACCGTAACAGAATCTTTGTTCAATACGAACTATTATACTTAAACAATAAAATAAATAAACGAAATGATAATACGATTCGTTGATTACTGATGGTATAAGTGCCACAAATGACCATTACGTTCTCTAATTAATTCCACTTAAAGGCAAGATTAATCAAAACATTACACAATATGCTGCACAGACTCCAGTGTATATTTCTTTTATGCTCATCTCGAAATATTAAGATATTTCTCAATAGCTGAAAAAATTGAATAGTTTGATGTACTTTGACCCATTTCTTTTTTCCAATTGGACGAGAAAAAAAACGCCCAAATTACAGACAACGTGTTCCACTTAGCGTTAATGGATTTTTCATGTACGCCTATTATAGTGGTTTAAATACGAATTGAAATGTATTCATTTCATGAAAAAACGATTTCAAATTCTTTCATTTAGTGACAAATCTGAAATAGGTTTTTTTTTTTCTTCCTACGTGTATTTGAGAACTACTAAATATTGATAGTCTTAAAGAATAATTTCGTTAATTTCTGAAAATAATGTTTTCATAAGAAATAAGAATTTCGCCCAAAGGGAATCTACGATTATACCGTATAAATACTAAATTTTGTTTTCAAAATTATCAATTCGACAACTCTTGAATGTACATAAATAAATGCAACGGTCATCCTGCTTGTATGCTGTTTGAAGAAATGTCTTGTAAAGAACAATAAAAGTTTCTAATATTGATAATGGTCATGATAAAGAGATCATTATTTTGAAACATATATTATTATTCTATCAGGATTTATTTACAGTGTGTGATATAATTTCTTTATAACACAGTTTGTGATATAATTTCCTTATAACACAGTTTGTGATATAATTTATATATGACACAGTTTGTGATATCATTTCTTTATTACACTGTGTGTTATACAAGATTACATACCAAATTCAGCATGATTTGAGAAAAGAATAACAATTAGGTGACAGAATAGTGACAAAAACATAATAGTGAGAAAGTTGCGTTTTAGGCCTACCAGGTACATTTTTTATAAATGCAGATGGAAGGTTTCGTAAATTTTTACCACGTATAAATATAAATATATTATGTATATATATATATATATATATATAAACATATGCATGAAACAGATGTAAGAATGATCAACTGCATTGGTAAAAATATTACATAGATGCGCATGTATATAGTACATTTTAATAGAGTGTAAAACGTGTGATTAAGTATTACGTAGTTCCTACGCATGTTGCGAGTGATAAATCTCAAGATCTAACTTTTTTTTTTTTCATCTCAGATTAAATTTCATCCGTAAATCTTGGTATATCCTCATTATACTGTATCTCTAGTACACCATGTCTTATAGCCTTATGTTTTATGTTACTTCTCTGTTAACATATAATATTTTAATTCCTGTTACTTTCTATGTGAATTTAAAGTGATCCCATATGTTTGGATTTTGAATTTGAATTTGAATTTGAATCTTATTCACGACATGTAGGAATGGTACCCAGCCAGGTAAGGGACGTCTCTACCGACTCAACATGTCCGTTCACCTATGTCACTTGTTACGACTCTGATCGCATACCAGCCCGCCTTACAGTTGCACAGTGCGAGTGCTCTGCTTGTCTCGATCCGTATACCAACAAAGAAGACCCTGACCTTGTGTGTCAGCCTGTGTACTACAACATCAAGGTCCTGCGAAGGAAAAGCTGCAAAAATGGCATGTTCCATTACGAGGTGAGCCCGATTAACCCCAACAAACATTACTCTAAAAAAAAATGCCTGAATAGACCACATACGTAATATAATCAAATGTAATGCACAAATCTTTGTTAAGTGCCTCATTACCAATTATTTCAATCACCTGTTATGAATAATTGTATTTCAATAGTCGAATGCGAATTGCATGTATCCCGTGTTGTTAGGACAAGCCACGATGTTTGTCCTACCTAGCAACAATTAATGTATGCAAGTCGCATTCTGACTATACAATTATTTGTAACAGGGGAATGAAATAATTTGTAATGAGGCACTTAACAAAGATTTGTGCATTAAATTCGATTACATTACGAAAATAGTCTATTAATGAAAAATAGTATGATATGGGTATGATAGTTATTTATTCGATCGACAGGGTATAAAAGGTTGGAAAGTAGGATAGGATAGATAGAAAGAAAGAAAGGGAAGAGAGAGAATCTAGAAAACTTTTCTCTTTAATAAATACTTGGTTACTCTGTTTTATGAAATCGATTTCCAAATTTCATATCTGTTCCAAATCCTAGCATTGTAGATATCAAGATTCTCCACCTTTCTTATCTCCTAAAACACAATTTCATTCGTTTTATTTTTTTTTTTCTCCCTCCCATCTTTAGGAGCAAGATGAGAGGGTTCCGGTGGCCTGTGCTTGTATGCGTCAAGCGACTCAAGCCGTCAGTGCTTTTAACGGCTTTTCTTAGATCTCTCATTACGATGAACGATGCATGGTGGACTGTTCCCAAGACTTTCAACTAGTTGAATGCTGGTGAGGATTAATTGATACTGTACTGTATCAATGTATTGCAATTACGTTTCGACAGGTACATGTATAATGGAATTATCTACCTTATCTGCGCCTTACTGCATGGCGTAGAATAACAATAAGGGTCAATGTTCAGTTCTTACAAACCATTGTATGGTTAGGTGGTACACTTGCTAGCATGTTATTTATTTATTTATTCATATTTCCTTAACAAACATTCATTAAGGTACAACAAATTAAAAGTAATTATTATTTTGATGCATTTGCATAAGGAAAGATACTTAATTTTACAGTATTTGTTTAAAACTTTCCTAGAATTTTCTTGTTATGCTTCGACTGATATTGATGTATGTGCGTTTAATGCTTCTATTTGTGACTATGGTAAACGAAGATAGAATAATCGACATTTCTTTGAAGTGTGGAATTGCTTTAAGATTACAAAATAATGAACCTCACTCAAATTCCCAACAATCCATTCTCTCTCTCTCTCTCTCTCTTTCTTGTGATCGCCTTCTCTTTCCTTTTTGGCCATCATCTCTCTCTCTCTCTCTCCCCCCCCCCTCTTTCTCTTTCCCCTTTCCTCTCTTTATTTTAAATATCCCTCCCCTTTCCATCGTGGTTTTTATAAAGTGCTACAGACCTCGCAATATATACATGCTTCATTTCAAAAGCCATATTAATATTTGCAACATATATCTCTACAAAATGTAAGTTATGTTTGGGTCCCGTTTCATAAAACGTGCCATCATTAGCAAGCTACAATAATCATTATATTGATAAAAAGTTTTATGATAAAGGGCTTTAATCTTTTTCCTCTCCTAAGTGGGTTTCAAATTGAACTCGAATATAGATATACATTTACAATGATGAGTATAAGATTATTGTACTTTTACTGTTCTGTAACTTTCATACTATAAAAATATGTTTTCGTCGTTGTAATTGTTATATTTGTTGTACTTCTCAACCCAGTTCAAGTACATATATATATATCATACCGAAGTAATAATGACTAGCTCCAGGCACGTTCTCACAAGTCATTGAAATTTTCTTTCCTTTGTTAATTGTTGATTGAGTATCAAGATAGACATTGCAACTTTTTTGAGATCTTTCTGTTCTTAGCATCAAGCGAATATTACGTGAACAAAATCATCAATGGCGGTCATTTTCTTCATTTTCTGTTCCTAAATGTGCCACGATTTTGTTTTTAATTATAGAATTGATTGTAGCCCCTAGCTATAATGTAAACGTATTACAAAGCATTTTTATGTATCACGTATTTATTTTATCTTTGGCAGCACTTTCTGTTAAAAACAATACAGGTAATTTGAAGTATTATGGGATATATTGCTTGTGTACTTACCTATTATGTTTTATAATTGAAGTCAAAAGTAGTATATTATGGTATTTTAATAGCATATTATTTAGTCGTATTTAGTAATAGTATGTTTTTAAGTATTTCTTTACTTTAACACTATGCATTTAGGTAGTTGGATATGTAAATTCATGAATATCATGATAATTCTTTTTCATGACAAATTTTAGATTTTGAATATACTTGTTTTCCTATCACATAAAACAACAGAATATTATAATAAATATATTAACAAATATATAGTATATCTGATGTTTGGATCTATTTATAGGGAATATTTCTCTTTATAATCATTATGTTACAAATTACCATGCATATTTTATGCAAAATTTATAAATAGCCCGAGTAGTGGCACGGCACTATAGTATCCACTATGTGGATTATTCTACATATTTCTCTTTTCTAGCCAGGATATGGTTTAATTTTTTAGGACTAATAACTGCATTTGTTGTCATGTGTATCACATGTTATTCACGATATTTGTGACAAGTTTTATATATAATTATTCAAAGAGAAAACAATGTTGTCGTGGTTGTTATACATGTTCAACTATATTGACCTTTATTTTCTACTTATATTCATTAGTTGCATTTACTACCATACACTTTTATTTATTTGGTAATGGTGGTGGCTTGCATTCATATCTACGTTGTATTCAACCTAGGTCAAGTTAGGAGAAGGTAATAGACCTGGGCTACATATTTGTGCTTTAAAAAAGGATATAATATGTAAATTACAATAAACAGGTATGTATGTATGCAAATCTGTGTAAACTACATTAATTTTTTCCCTATTCTATGTCATGCAATAATATAGAAGAACTAACGAATCATAATAACTATTAAATGAACAATAACAATGAAATTTATAATGTGGTTATGAATGTTTGATGTACACTAGGTTTATGTTAGCATTGATGGTTGATATAAAAAAAAATTGGTAATAATGTCTTGTAAATCATCTCTGTATGAAATGACACATAATTCCAATACACCATAATTATTGTATGCATGTACATCATTGTCGAACTAGGTGTATGCTACATGATTTCTGTATATCATTCAGCAATTCTATTATCCTACATTATCACGATTATACTCAATTTTTGAAAAGTGAGTGTTTTGCGGTAAAAAAACAAAGTATATTTCACCTATCACCCTGTCCATTGCTGTAAAAGAGTAAATATTTGAAGGTAACATAGAGAAATTAAGTATAGTTATAACCATTTATGTTTTTATTTTACATAACAGTAGGTCGATAAATTTCTATCTCAGAAAAAAGGAAATATATCGAGGAATTAATCTAGAACGAATAAACTGAAAAAGAAAAAACACATTTCGTCTATTTTGTTGTTATTATGTAATTCAAACATGATCGTAGAGACTTTCACGAACTCAGCTGACGGGCAATTTTAAATAACCTTTGTAATACGTGTAGGCATCTTATTCGGTTTAAAATGTCATCCGCTAGTGTCGATGCTATTGAAATGATGTGAGGTATGATTTCTTAAAAGTCTTCTCAATCAAACCCGATCGCCTATACATTCAGGAAGTCAAGTCAAAGGCATATTTATATTGCTTTGCCTTTAGAAATGTTGTTCGGATTATGTTATAATAATTCAAACATTTCAATATGGGACTCTCAACGCTATTGAAACTATCTTAGGTCGATTTCTTAAAAGTCTTCGCAATCGAACACGATGGCAGAAGCATTCAATAAATCAATTCAAGAGCAATTTCAATCTTGTTCGGATGAAGTAATATGCCATCGTCATGTAAGCACATTCCATAAGTGAAGCACCAGGCTATTGAATTTGCCTCAGGCTAATTACAACAAAAAAAGTCTTTGCGATCGTGTTTTAAATATATATAAATGAATTCCCTCATCTTAAGTGAGCAGTGTGTAAGGGAGAGTGGAAGTGTTTTGGTCAATTCCAAGCTTTACTGAATGGCATTTCCAGGGAATTTTCTATTTTTGAATAAAAAAATACTATGGACATTTTAATAGATATCTACAAATTGATCATATGATACATTGACTAATATGAGATACTTTCACATTAAAGTTTCCTATCAACCGTACATCAAATTGATGAATACTTAATTTATATAGCCACTTTTGGTCTCTCCGTAACAAAGCCTTTAAAACTCAATACTTCATAAATTTGATGAAAGGTTGTCATTGAAAACTCAACTGTGCGAAAGTACATCGTTTTAGTTTATGTATTAGATTTTTTAATTTGTAGATTTTTATTAAAATACCTATAATATTCCTTTTTTCCCCTTCAAAATAGAAGATTCTCAACAGATGTCATTCCGTAATGCTTGCAATCATCCTTTTCAGAAGTTGGGAACCGTTTCCCAGCATCCTTAGACAATAATCCAGACATTTTGTTCTGAATTCTTTGCATGCCATACTTAAACACATCCCACCCTCCACCCTCCCCCCTCCCCCACATTTTATCAACCATATCTGTTGCTATAGGAAACGAACTCATTTGGGGTTAAAAGGTTATGCATAAGCTTATAAACGAAGGCCTTCATGTAAACATGGGCTAAACCTTTTAACGCTCTTACAAATAAGGGGTGTCGCAGAAGTGTATTGATTGCACATAATAATAGTCACATTTGTATAGCGCTTAATACTACGTTTCTAAACGATTTACCTTGTAAATGTGATATTTTGGTTATTTTCTTAACGCAAGTCTGAAAGGTGGACTAGTGGAATTACGGACGTTGTCGAATATTTTAGATGAAAGTTTTGATAATTCGCATTTCCAAGAACCATTAATCGGGGCAAATTCATTTTCACATTCTTAAGGAATGACAAAATTCGGTAAGGGTATGAATACATTTGTTGTTCACAGTATCTCATACTCGATAATTCCCATGTGCTTCTTTACTGTTTATTACGTGACGTACCTCTAGCACGAGTTCTCATTATCATTATCAAGGGGAATTCCACCGTGATATTAAGTTGATTTTATTAGAAGCAGTAAAATGAGAGAAACAGGTTTGAGCAAAATACGATCAACTATAATAAAGTTATGAATTTTTGAAGGTGCGATCAATCAATCACCAATAGGCAACTCATTGACGTGTCTTGCGAGGTCCCTTCCCATTTGCCCTGCACTAAAACACTTCCAAAAAAAACAATCACGTTTTCCCTTTTAAAATGTTCAATCATAAATTCACCCTAAATGTAATTATTACAAATATGTTTGTTTTATATAACCCCTGTATGAAACGAATCTATTACATCACCAATAGGTTTAAAAAAAATGAAAGTTTATGAAATTTTCTGTACGGAGCAAATTGGAGAGGAGCTCTCAAGATACGTCACAGTGTTGCCAATTTGTGTTTCATTGAGGACAATTTCAAAAATTAATAACTTTCCTATTTTTAATGGGACATTGTTCAAACTTAAACTAATTTCTTTCTCTTAGTTTTCTGCTTTTAGTAAAACCTACTTAACGTCAGGGTGGACTTCCTCTGTTATTGTACAAAACAAACGGCATTGTGTGATAGGTTCGTATTATTTTCTTTAAAAAAGAAAATAAAAAAAGAAGACAAAACAAGATAAAAGGTGGCGGAGTATCATTTCATGAATAAACAGTTAAAAATCTAAATTTATCATACTCTTAGCAAGTTTTGTAATTTTTCTCATGTATGTGAAAAATTGATTTGTTCCGATTTATGTTTCTAGAGAATGTGGCATATTAAAGCTTACATCTAAAAGTGCTCAACAAAGACCCTAATTCCAACTTTTCATTCTTGAGTTACCAAAAACACAAAAAACATCACATTAACATGGGATATGAATAAATCATTTATTAAATGTATCTTATTTCAATGAAAATATTTAATAGAAATGGCAAGATGCAAAAATAGGTAAAAGGAGTATTTATATTTCCATAATGTTTTCCATGAAATCGTAATCACGTGATTAATAGTACATGATATTACTGTCGATTAAGAAACTGCCATTTTCGCCAGTACATGCTTTTTCACGTGATTCTCTCTTCATTAATCTAAGTTACAACCACAGAAATGTCAAAAACATAATAAAAGGATTAATAAACCTCTAGTGGTTAAAAACGTTTTTTTCTTTATTTTTTTTATTCAATAAGCGCACTGACCCAATTGAGTTCATTGTCCAGAGTGAAATACATCTTTGTCAGTCTCGGTATCCCAAAAGTACCATTATAAATCATACGAAAACAGTAGAAATTAAGACAATAA
This sequence comes from Mesocentrotus franciscanus, assembly GCA_037976565.1. Lineage (NCBI taxonomy): Eukaryota > Metazoa > Echinodermata > Echinoidea > Camarodonta > Strongylocentrotidae > Mesocentrotus > Mesocentrotus franciscanus. The sequence continues at coordinate 25,847,063 of CP137678.1, forward strand.
TGCCAGTACTTGTCGGAAATACGCAATTGCCCCTGTTTCTTCGTCACCGATGACGACGATACACCATCCTGGCCATATACAGCTCATGGTTACTGCGGCATAGCGCAGTTTATCTAATGGTTTAAACCGTTTTCTTGCGAGATGCTTGAAGAGTTTTACTAATCAAGATGTTTTATTACCCCTTGCCGGCACGAGGTAAGGTGTGCACAAAATCCTCGTCGTGGTTTTTCCCCAGTTTTCCATTCATAATTATAAACGAAAAGCTCAATTCCAAAAGGAGCTATTTCCATTTTTGACCGAGGCAGTATCCCTACCAAATATACAAAAGAAAATCACTGACAAGGGAAAGTGATAGATTAAAAAATCCTTGATTTACTCCTAAATGCTTAGAGTGGATTTGATTCCTTTTGGAATGAAAGTCTTCAATTGCAGGGAAAGATCTTTCCGTAGGCGGTGAGGTGGTCGTGAACAAAGCTGCGGGATTGGCTAATGGGTGTTAAAATGCTACCTCTTAACTTTAAATTATATTTAAAACTGTGCCGTTTTCTCTAAACAGATATCAAAATGGATGTAATGCATTCATCGGTACAATTTCACATACTAGTCTGGATTAATTCCACAAATCAGGCGCCCCCTCCGTTTTACCAAAGGGCTTTAACTCACCGAGATCATGAGCGAATCGGGTATTTTAGGAGCTAATATTTTGCAATGAATAGTGTTCGTGCTGTTCCGGGAAACATTTACAAAGTACGATATATGATTCATGAACATTTGCAAAATTTACATACAAATTATTTATATGCATTTTAACCCTTCACATTTATATATTTTCAAAAAAAGTTCTATGATTTGAATAAACTCTTGGTGACACAAAAAGCGTCATCATAAATGGCCAGAGCAGTTGATGCGTTAAGGAAAAAAAAAGGAAAATTGCCTTTTGCACTGAGACGAAAAGTGTTGTGAATGAAAAGAATTAAACAAATTAAATTGAAGAATATTCTCAACTGGCTTTTAAAACTTTTTATCATTATATTCATTATTTGAAACATTTTCTAATATCTTCAAGAAGCGAGATGGATTATTGTGTTCTCCTTTAGTTTTGGAATGTATTGTCACTTTCGATTTTAAAGTTTTTTATATATAGACTTCATCAAATGAAAAATTAGATCTTACAACTAAATCCAGTACAATTTAAGCTCCATATGGTACCACACATAATCACAGGATACAAAAGATAAATAAATGCATAAATACAATTTTAAAGGCCCCCCTCAAGTCTTTTTCGATGTCCGTGTAAAAGAATTTCAGCAAAATAGAAGGGTTCGTAAGCCATGCACATGCAGTGAATAAATGTAAATCTTTATTTAGCGGCGTACAATAAAATGTGAACTTCACCTCCAACGAATAAACGAAAATTTTGCCAAAACCTCAATGATATTCTCGTTTGCCCAGTCAGTTCTGGAGTTTGGCGCTTTGTATGATGGTAATTGTGTGCCTGGACACTTAACAGAAGAAAAGCTGTCACTTTTGCCCTTGGATTTTCTGAAAAATAAGCAACAAATAGCACTAAATCATCATGAATATTTGACTTTTAAAATATTGTACAGGCAATTTTTCAGAAATTTTAAAAGGTTTCTGAAAAAAATTGTTTGTAAACTTCTTCGGAATTCTGTTTGACCTCAACCCCCATTTTTACTTAATCTGAAAGGAATAGACTTAAGCTACGTGGAAACCCATTCTTTGCCCGAGCGCACCCCTGCATAGCAACCTCTCAAATATTCGTAAGAATCTCATGACACAAAGATTATGATTTCTGCATATTCATTGATATCAAACTACGAATCTCTTAAATTTTCTCTTAACTCAACAAGAAGCGTCCTTTAAGAGAACCCAAATTATCCTTCCAGGAAATATAAATAGCTAGTGCAATACACCGAGGTTGGTCTTGTTTCTTCTATAAATCTAATTGTTATATAAACCTAAAACTGAAATAAAGTATTTTTTCCTGAGAATAATGGTCGAGCAAAAATTGCGTCGGCAGATAAATGTCAGTGTGGTAAAGGCGTCTTAACACCGACTAGTCTACCTCATTAATCATAACGATTTCGTTGGTATTTAAAAGGGGCATTTCAGCCAGTTACCAATTCTAAACGCCAGCCTCTAAAGAGGAACAATCCCTCGATTGAAACCATTTTGTGACGTTACACGAGTAGAAGCAGGATCGCTATTGAGCTGAATGATTTGGGAGCAACTTGACGAACTGCTGACAGATAGAAAAGAGAAGTGAAAGGAGTCACGTGACTCACTGCACAGCACAAAGATGTTAGCCGATATATGTTTTTCGACTGCATTCGTAAGTACATGCTCATTCATGTAATAAATGTATTATGTTCAAGGTAATTTTCTTTTAAAAAATAATACAATTTACGTGAAATTATATTTTTCATGTACTCTCCCAGCGACTTGAGCATTTGCGTTATAGATATGGTACTTTATGAAAATTAACTATTATCATCGTTATTATTATTATTTCTTATACATGTAATATAAGTAACTTGCAAAATAACTCTCAGTTTTAAATGCCTCTTGATAAAAAAAAATGGAAACAAATTGCAGATACTGGAAATGAAGCTAATCTTACAAAATAATTTTACGTAATTATCCTTTTTTTAAAAAATAGGCATAATTTATATTATCTTGTGTATTCTAAACATGTATAGATGGAGCTAGGTTTCAGAAGAGTAAGATTTTTTAAATTTATGAGACCGTTTGTTCACGAACTCATAAAACATTCAAACTAAACAGAAAATAGTAACAGAACTGAGCAGGCAATTATAGTGCCAGGTTATAGAGCATCATGAACGTGTTCCAATCTTTTTTTTTTGTGTCGGGATCCGTACATAAGATGTTTATATTTCCGAATGATGAAGACCCCCTATTTTAAATATCGTGATCATATCCTACTTAATTTTACATGTAATAGGATTCCTTTAAAGAATTACAAATTTAAAAAAGATAAATGATTGATGAAATTCTGACAAAAAAGACTATCCTTAATTTATTTCGATTCTATTCGTTTAGTTCAATTCCAGCAAATACATTAAAAATACATTGGTAAATACATGGAATATATACAAACATATACGAGTTTCAAAAAATGTATATATTTTAGACATATATACAGTATAATTCAGTACACATTTAAAAGAAAACGGTATTATAGGAATTAGGATGGCCATTAAAAAAATACAATTGGGGGTTTTGTCGAGATGGCCAACCGTACAAAGTATAAATGAAGTATATTGCAAGACATGTTTGACCTTATGTTTTATTCACAGTAAGAATAGGTGTAAAATATAACCTTTATAATAAAATTTCTTTAATTTTCTTTCATATCTGTTTAAGGAATTGGTTGATTGTATTTCAGGATATATTCCCACAACTGGAGCATGATATCGAAATGAGAATAATGCAAAACTTTCTCTTACAGACCATAAATGATATTTATCTCTACTTCTTGTGTTATGTACATGTACATATACCGATAAATTAAATGTTATCATTGCTGAAATAGAATCATGAAGTAGACGTAGCTTACGCTTAAAAAGTAATATTGCACTATAGTATTAGTTTAATTGATATATATTTGGTACATTAATTTGAATAAATATTTCTTTGGTGTGCCCTAATCAGCTAGAGAATGGACAAATTCTAATAACTCTCTTTCTTGTAGGATACATAATGGTTGTAGTTAGGTTCTGTAAATGTTTGCCCACAATGTTTTACCATTACTTAAATATTGGTAAAATAAGAGTATTATACAAAGTTAAAATAATTCGTCAGGGCAAAAAATGGCTAAGTTTGCTGATGATACCGGAATTTGCAGATATTTTATTTGTAATTTCCAAAATATGATTATTCCAAGAAAGCTTTTCTTCTATTTTGTATGAGTTACACGCTTAATAATGTCATTATTGGTTTTATTATACAAATTCGTCAGTATATTCAAATTATTATTCGCAAGATTATTAATATAAAAGTATATAAATTTGACTTTTCCATATTTAGTAATAGTTTATTACATATAAAACAAATTAAATGTGAAACTTTTTCTAATTTACAATTCAAAACATTATTTAAATATTCAATAGTTTCAATAATTAAGTCGATAAGGTTGTTGAAGTAGTTTTAATATCAATGATTACTAGAGATATCTTTAAAAAGATAAGAACAAAATCATAATAAAACAGTAAGAGGAACGGCAAGGAAATTGTTACTTCAGCGATTATTCTTTCAGATTAATTTTATCTTCCTCGAGCAGGTTGAGCAGTTAGATCATTTCGAATGGATTTGCTTTCAAAATATGCTACATCCATTTCACACAGTAAGAAAACGTGATACCTGTACATCCATCCTTCATCGTGAATTGACCAATCACAGGGCAGCATGGCCTGCACGTGTGGTGGCGCAATCACAATTTATTTTTCCATTTGGTTGTAGCACTGTGTGTACTTAACGTATAGTGAATCATGATATCGTCTCGACTTCCTAAGGTTTTTAAAAGCTATTCATTAATTAAAAAATGAACCACCTAGATTTTTTTTTTTGGGGGGGGGGGTGATTTTGCTGTATCATTGTTAGACAATAGTGAGAGCCAACTATTAACCTAATAGTTTAATAATGATAGCCTAAGAACAATATAATTACTGACCAACAATAAAATAAAAGATCCTTGAAAGAAATTAATTTTGTTGACGCAGCATCGAAGTTTGATGAGCCCTTTCAACGAGCTTTTGAACCGTTTATAGTCTTATTATTTTTATAAAAATTTCGATTTTGCTTAAACCCTAACGAATTTTTCTTAAGGGCACGGCGAAGCCAATCCGCAATTTCTCATTATATCTAATACACGCTATGAAGATGTGCTCGATGAAAAGGTTGATGACGAGAGGGTCACTTGATTTGATCCTCGAAGCAAAATGCCATTTTAAAAATAGAAACTACTTAAGAATTTCACAAACACTCAAACTTACTTCTGACACTGATGTTTGAGAAATAATTATCTTATATCAAACAGCGCGTGTCCTTCTGGGTATTAGGCAATTACTGATTAACTTTTTCGATAAGGCTGAAATGGAACTATAAAGTGACCAAAAATTATTTAAGATCCATCAGTTGACTTTCGAAAATAAGCGAAGGAGAGGGCGAGGAGATGGCTGGTATTCGCAGGAATATTATGGGGGTTTTCAGATCCGTAAGTAGTTCGTTTTCTTCGGAAAGTCAGTGAATGTTCTCAGAAATAAGTCGTTGAGTTTACATTGTGAATCGATAATAGGCAGTTTGGATCAGCTCAGCGTTTAGAGAATGTCCCATTTTGGATGCTATCACACGAATTGTTCATGTTTTAAAACCGGATCTAGATCAATATTAACATCGTCCACATCAGGAACCACCATGTTATTGTACCCACCCTCCCTCCCACTCCCTCCTCTCTCTCTCTCTCTCTCTCTGAGCCCTACTCTCCTCTGTCTTTCCACGTTTCTCTCCACATTTCTCTCCCCCTTCTCTCCGTGCTCCTTGAATAAATGAATTCAAGCATGGCGATTCATGAAACATATTATAACTAATCTACTGAGAAAGGGAATATGGGTATTCAGTAAAACCTCCTGACCCACCCTCTGCTCCCAACACATCCTGTAGTTTTGACGTAGTATACATAATAACCGGTTACCTTGTTTCCCACCTCTGTCCTTAGATCGTGAGTTCAGGCCTGGCGATGTCTTTCGTACTCACCTTAGTCAGTAGCAACCCACATGGCCGTTACCGCAGTGACCATCCCGACTTGTGGGCGATCTCGGACACGATCACGAACGAGCGACGTCGTGCCTTCGACCCGACGGCAGAAGCCGATGCGCTTCACCAGAGCTTCCCTGTTACGGCTAACAGTCTTGTGGGTGCCAACAACAATTGCCCAACGACAGAGCTGAGTACTGAAGAATGCCCAGACGGTAAGACCATTATCTTTACATATTTTCTCACCAAATATGTTTAAGTTTAAGAGGCAAAGGAAAAGAGGGCAAATAAATCCTTGATTCCAAAGATTGGTGGATGGAGGCTCGTAATGTTGTTAGTGAACGCCACTGATGTTTTTTTTTTCTATAAATGAGTTGGTGATGAACATGAATGTGTTGCTTATACGACTCTACGAAAACCCAAGCATTGACGTTTTTATGTGGATTTTAGAAAGAATAATGTACTCATGATTTGTATAACAGGCTTTTTAAAAGTTATTCTCACTCAAATTTACAACGAACAGCATTTTAAATGGCAAATGAATCGATATTTTCACTTTCTGGCATACGTGTTAGTTGTGAGGAAGCTTTTGCAGCGTGCATGGCGCATGCGCGTATCGATTTCCTTTTCTCTAATCCTTGCTGTGCGCATGCGTATAACACATCCACATTTTCTCTTCCATATGTGGGTGGGTTGATGTGTGAGAATAGATTAATTGGTTTATTTAACTGGATGGAATTCAGTTAATTAAAATCATTTCCTGTAACGGCGTAGGTTGTGCTAACTTTGATCGGCTCCCTCCAGTAGTTGAGAGGTTTTCACAGTATATTATTTCATTTATTAAATCAATCATTCATTTATTCATTTATTACTCTTGAGTTATACTATTCGGTTAAATTTGATGTTAATACCATCAGGTCTCTTCTTTTCTAGAAATATAGCAGTTCAGCCAAACAAAGAATTCTGAACAATGCCTCAGTGTTACTTTTGACCATGTGAAAATAAACGGACACCTTAAAAATCAGGTGTCATTAATCATGCTTACACATGGTCATATGGTTATGGTAACTCAGTGTGCAACACCTTTTCAACATAGAAATGATAGGTATTATGAATCACAGTATGGATAAATATAATAATGATATAGCGCTCATATTTGGCACATTGCAAGTCCTGGCGCTCGTATCCATTATTATTAGCCCGGCTTTAGCACGACTGCCATTACACCGCTCCAGCATTTTTAGGAATCAATTCCTGCCAAGTACCCATTTACCTAACCTGGGTGGAGTGTGGCAAATGTAGATTACTGTCTTACCAAATTACATTAATGCTGCGACAAGGATTCGAACCCCGTACCTTATGGGTTCATAGTCTGGAGACTTATCCACTGGGCAATAACACCTATATACAAAGACGAAAGACAATAATATTTAAAAACATTCATTAGAAAAACTTCATTTTGAAGAATCTTTTATGACATTGCTCTTAAATTTTCTTGGTATGTCTACGATTGCATATTGTATGTCTTTATACAATTATTTGGAAATGATATGATTATATTATATAAAACTATACCATTTGGAACCATACATTTAAAAATTGTAAGATGTCATTTAAAAAAACATTACTTATGCCATTGCTCCTAAAGATACTTGATAGGCCTACGATTACATATGTATTTTGTAAATCTTGGAACTTGTATGATAATACCAATTTAAACTTCAGACATTCGACGTATGTCATTTTTATCTACCTTTTATTCTCTCTCTTTATTAATTATCTGCTTGTTATGATTGTCATTTATATGTTAATTTTATCTACATGTATATTTTTGCTTATTTTAATGATTCTTTTTTTTTCTTCTTTTCTTCTTCCAAAGGAGCTAATGTTACTCATCCAGACCACCACAACGAGAACTCGGTATGTCCCTGGACCTACATCCACTGCTCGGACCCCGGCCGTATCCCTGAGGTGATTGCCGTAGCCCAGTGCCGCTGCTCCACTTGCCTCGATCCTTATACACACAGACCAGATCAAAATCTTGTCTGTCAGAGTATCATCTATAAAATGAAGGTCTTACGAAGAACACCACATGCATCCGGACAATACAGATATCATGTGAGTTGAAGTATGGCAGTATAGTAGTAGAAGAAAAAGTAGAAGAAGTTTGGCAGTATAGTAGTAGAAGTAGAAGTAGAAGAAGTTTGGCAGTATAGTAGTAGAAGTAGAAGTAGAAGAAGTTTGGCAGTATAGTAGTAGAAGAAGAAGTAGAAGAAGTTTGGCAGTATAGTAGTAGAAGTAGAAGTAGAAGAAGTTTGGCAGTATAGTAGTATAAGAAGAAGTAGAAGAAGTTTGGCAGTATAGTAGTAGAAGAAGAAGTAGAAGAAGTTTGGCAGTATAGTAGTAGAAGTAGAAGTAGAAGAAGTTTGGCAGTATAGTAGTAGAAGTAGAAGTAGAAGAAGTTTGGCAGTATAGTAGTAGAAGTAGAAGTAGAAGAAGTTTGGCAGTATAGTAGTAGAAGTAGAAGTAGAAGAAGTTTGGCAGTATAGTAGTAGAGTAGAAGTAGAAGAAGTTTGGCAGTATAGTAGTAGAGTAGAAGTAGAAGAAGTTTGGCAGTATAGTAGTAGAAGTAGAAGTAGAAGAAGTTTGGCAGTATAGTAGTATAAGAAGAAGTAGAAGAAGTTTGGCAGTATAGTAGTAGAAGAAGAAGTAGAAGAATTTTGGCAGTATAGTAGTAGAAGTAGAAGTAGAAGAAGTTTGGCAGTATAGTAGTAGAAGAAGAAGTAGAAGAAGTTTGGCAGTATAGTAGTAGAAGAAGAAGTAGAAGAAGTTTGGCAGTATAGTAGTAGAAGAAGAAGTAGAAGAAGTTTGGCAGTATAGTAGTAGAAGAAGAAGTAGAAGAAGTTTGGCAGTATAGTAGTAGAAGTAGAAGTAGAAGAAGATTGGCAGTATAGTAGTAGAAGTAGAAGTAGAAGAAGTTTGGCAGTATAGTAGTAGAAGTAGAAGTAGAAGAAGTTTGGCAGTATAGTAGTAGAAGTAGAAGTAGAAGAAGTTTGGCAGTATAGTAGTAGAAGTAGAAGTAGAAGAAGTTTGGCAGTATAGTAGTAGAAGCAGAAGTAGAAAAAGACATAGTAATTGTATTAATAAAAGTAGTAGTAGTAGTAGTAGATAGTGGTAGCAGTATAGTAGTAGAAGAAGTTTGGCAGTATAGTAGTATAAGAAAAAGTAGAAGAAGTTTGGCAGTATAGTATTAGAAGAAGAAGTAGAAGAAGTTTGGCAGTATAGTAGTAGAAGCAGAAGTAGAAAAAGACATAGTAATTGTATTAATAAAAGTAGTAGTAGTAGTAGTAGATAGTGGTAGCAGTATAGTAGTAGAAGAAGTTTGGCAGTATAGTAGTATAAGAAAAAGTAGAAGAAGTTTGGCAGTATAGTATTAGAAGAAGAAGTAGAAGTTTGGCAGTATAGTGAGTAGAAGCAGAGTAGAAAAAGACATAGTAATTGTATTAATAAAAGTAGTAGTAGTAGTAGTAGATAGTGGTAGCAGTATAGTAGTAGAAGAAGTTTGGCAGTATAGTAGTAGAAGTAGAAGTAGAAGAAGTTTGGCAGTATAGTAGTAGAAGCAGAAGTAGAAGAAGTTTGGCAGTATAGTAGTAGTAGTAGAAGTAGAAGAAGTTTGGCAGTATAGTAGTAGAGTAGAAGTAGAAGAGTTTGGCAGTATAGTAGTAGAGTAGAATTAGAAGAAGTTTGGCAGTATAGTAGTAGAAGAAGAAGTAGAAGGAGTTTGGCAGTATAGTAGTAGAGTAGAGTAGAAGAAGACATTGTAATTGTATTAATATAAGTAGTAGTAGTAGTAGTAGTAGTAGTAGTAGTAGATAGTGGCAGTAGTATAGTAGTAGTACAGTAGTAGTATAGAAAAGGTGGTAGTAATAATAGCAGTAGTAATAGCAACAGCAGCAGTAGTAGTAGTAGTAGTAGTAGTAGTAGTCGTAGTCGTAGTATAGTATATAGTATAGTGGTAGTATAGAAGTAGTATAGAAGAGGTGGTAGTAATAGTAGCAGTAGTAATAGCAGCAGCAGCAGTAGTAGTAGTAGTAGTAGTAGTAGTAGTAGTAGTAGCAGTAGTGGTAGTAGTAGTAGCAGTAGCAGTGGTAGTTTTAGTAGTAGAATGAAACATGTACATAAAGACCGCTCAAGGGAAACATGAAAAGTGGTCTTTAAAGGCAGGTGGTCATTAGTACCGGTTCCTTTAGTACAGGTTTCAATGAGAAATCATATTTTAAGGAAATGAAAGGTTAATGAAAGGTGGTCTTTCTATACAGGTAGTCGCTAAAGCAGGTTTGAATATAGTAAACAGTAGTAATAGCCGTATTTTAAAAAATCTTGAAAGATTAACCATTTTTTTAATTCCTCTTTCCCTTCAGGTTGCTACGGAGGACGTACCTGTGGCATGCGCCTGTCTGAGGAAGCGTACCTCTGTGGGCAGACCAGGTGCAGATAATTCATCGTCAGTAGTCACGGAAGTTGTGGAAACTATTGACTAGTATCACTTACATCCATTCAGTTCGTTCTGATATTGATTGTAAATCCATGACTTCTGCATATTTTTTGATTTGCACAAAGAAAGAAGTGATTCGCTGTTATTTCCGTTTCGATTGTAAATTTGGCTAAGTCATACTGCGGTATAAACGCTACAAAATTTGACTATGTAAAGCGAAATCATTGATTCAGCAGAAATTATAAAAGTCGTCAAAAAAACCTAAGTGAAGCATTGCAATCGAACTGATCATTTTTGCCAAATAAGAGGAATTTTAATATTATTTAAGCTTTAGAACGTTAAAAATCTAACTAAAATTCATTCTCTCATAAAAGCGTTTCATACAATTTACACGATTAGTTACTGATCACAAGACTTTGATACATTTTGCGTCAAATTTTAAATAGCATCTTTAATCTATTGCACAATGTTTGACACCTTCGCTAAATGCAATCATTTCCAAGATTTGGCATTTGATCCGCTACGAGTCGGTGGACTGGCCCAGTTTGTTTCACGGACGTGATGGCCCTCTTTTTTTGGGGGGGGGCTCAGGCCTTTTTCAAAAGACCCACGAGAAAAGTCTTATGTTAGTATTCATTTAATGAATTCTTTTATTTATTCATATATTCATTCATTCATTTATTTATATAATTTAAATTGTTCAACATATTTTCACAATAGTTAGGGTAGATAAAGTTGAATGGAGTCCTAAAGACATCCAATTCGTGGCATAATTGCCCATTGTCTATCTTAAATATAAAAGAATACATGACAGCGAAATAGTTTCCTCAAATAGTCTGAGCTGGTCTCAGAACTTTAAAGAATACATTCTGTGTTTTAATAATCAGTACATTCATGCATAATTTGAAGAGAAAATAATACGACAATCATGTGTGCTCATTCATATCTGATCAGCTATTATACGATTTTATTTATTGTCCATCATACAGTACTCAATGTTTCATCACTCTTTCTCCGCGTTGATAACATGTATGTTTTAGGAAGAAGGAAGAGAAATAATTGAAACTAAGCTAATTATTAGCTTCATAGGTCATCATGCCAGGGTTTATATTTTCTTTCTTTCTTTTATCAGCTTGAGCGAACCACACTATCGAGTGGTCACGCTTCCGAGTTCCTGTTCTGAAAATTACAATCTTGAGTTTGATGAGTGAGCCTATTCGTTTCACGCACAAAATAAACTATTAGAAAGAATAGAAATGATATTTTGGGCACATGTTCAGAAAATATGTGTCATCTTATAATAATTGTTATTCATGCAATTAAATCTGCTTCAAATATTTGTATGTCACAAATCTATACTCCCTATTATTACAGTTTAAAAGTAATATAGTGGGGGATAAATCGTTTTGAGTACAGAGTATAATTCACAATTACCTTCAAAATCAGGATTATCTTACTAGATTATTTCTAAATCTTATTCTAAAGATTAAATCATCATGAGGGGGCGAGATTGACCACTGCTCAGTAATGCCTGCTGGATGATTATGGTCTTAGACTAATCGTGGTAAGCAGGCCCTAAAGTTTGGAAAAGCTTGTGGGATTTTCAAAACAAAAGTTTAACTTCTGTATTATGTCGTGTGATTTATCATATTTGTGCGGCATGGATATTGAATATCATATATTCTATTCATTATTGTATAATACTACTCGTTATTGCTTTATTTTATCTTTGGAGATTAGTAATGTTACATCTGTAAATATACGTTACGGCTATCTAAATTTGTGTAATGTCTTAATCTTCTTTTTCTTCTTTTTTGTTGGTTAAGATCATGTGAAGATTTCTTTCTTACATTTCTCGAAGCATTCTCGCATTGATGCACTATTGATTTTCTTTATTGTTATGCAGAAAAAAATGTTTGATTGATTCTGACAATTAGGTTGTGGATAATAAGTGATATGCCCGAATGGGGCAGGGCCCCGACAAGTTGAAATAAAATGCAACCAGAAAAAAGGGTATCTATACAATGTTGATTTCCTCTGATATGCTGGCTACATTGTGTATATTTTTGGATATTTCTATGTTAAAAGAGGGGAGTGACAAGGAGACACAGGGAGAATCAGAGATTACAAAGTTATAGAATGTGGGAGAGATAAAGATAGAGAGAGAAACAGACAGACAGAGTGGAAGAGATAGGGAGAGAAATACAGAATGATAGAGAGATAGAAGGGTCAAAAGTTTGAGAGGGGAGAACGAAAGAAATAGAGAAACAGAGATTGGAGGAAAGAGAGAGAGAGAGAAGGAAAGAGAGATGGAGATGGGGAGGGAGAGGGGGAGGGAGAGGGGAGAGTTAGAGAGAGAAATGAAGAGAGAAGGTGGATTAGAGAGTGAGAATGGTGTGTACAGATAGATCAACTCAATCCCTCACAAAAAGTTTGGAAACTCAAGTATGACCGATTATCTTACTTGTCATAGCATAATCATCACTATCTTTAGTATCATTAGATATTGTATTTATTTTTAAAATGATATCTCATATTTTATGATTTTTCGGTTAAGGAATGAGCAGTACAGCAAAATAAGGGCCAAGTTAAGTATTAAAAATTGCACAATGCACTGCTCTTGTTCGGCTGAACAGATGTGCATTCTTCTTTCTTTGAAGAGTGTAGGGCTGCGGTGTTTTTAGATGATCTTCCATGAGCAACATACATGTACATACTGCACTGAAACAAATGTGTATGAATTCAAAACACAAGCTAGCACTACAACAATCATGCCTTTTTATTCATCCAAAAATGCAATACACTTTATTTCTGCAACATCTTTTTGGAGAACTCCAGCTACGAATTACTTATTGTTGTATTTTGATGCAATTCCCAAGATTTTACCTATGAATCCACCAGACCTCATAAATTTAATGAATAGATAAATGAATAAATAAACCAATTAATATAACATTCCACACTATTGACACATTGAGAGACCTACAAAATTGTGACCACATATGTAACTGACAAATTTCAATTTCTAATCGTGGACAAACTAAAGGCTTTTCAAGATATGACACGGCAAAACAGCAGCGGGTTTGTGTATGATGACGTAAAGTGTAAGACGCTTCACTTTTCTGTATCTTATACCACAGAGCCCAGTAAATACGCGCAGGATCTTTGTTGCACATAGTTGCCATTCATTTAAACGTAAAACAAAATGGCGGCGGCTTTTATCTCGTCGCACTATAAACCTTTAAAGAGTTGACCCTTGCACTTTCCAGGGTTCTGTATGTTCAATCTGATTCCATTTTACGCCATCAAAGCTGACGCATATTGTACCGGTGAGGGCGTATTTTAACACACTTTTTTTTTTATTGATTCCAAACAATACAAATCAATCTTAGAAATAAAATACAATTGTTTTTTCTTAACATGATTTCAAAACATTTTCATAACATAGATTGTACGATTGATGAAAACAAAAATGAAATCAATAAAACAAATGACCACATCCAACCAATCACACTACTAAACCCCCTCCCTCCCCACCATGCAACACACACACACACCATCCGACCATACTTCCACACGCACGCAGATCATTACAACACACACGCACACCACTCACATATTTTTATTAGTAAGTCCTGCTATACGGATAGAAACCCTTGTCCACGTTTATGTTCAAATTGGTTTACGCGCGCTACGACAATAGGCCTACTGTGTCCTTGCGTTGGAACATAAGTGCCTGCTTAAAAAGTTAAGCTGGCAATCATGTGGCGATGAAGAATTTTTTTAAACGTAACACTGTGAACGTGATTAATGTAGTTTGATTTTTTTTTTTTATGACAATTGACGTAAGTTCAACTAATGCAAGGTTCAATATCGAAACTGAAGTAGGATCAGAAATGCAAAACATATTTTTGATTACATCAATGAGAGAGAGAGATATATATATATATATACATGTGTATGCGTCATAGCATAATGAAGTATTAAATGCCAATACATAAACTTTACTTTAAGATGGGAAGTGCGGCAAGCCAAGCATATAGCACACATGCTCTGCTATAACAGCATACTTCCAGATGGAGTAACGATCTCAATGAGTCTGTGCTGTAGTACTAGTATACGCTGCTCTCAGTTTCGTGGCCGTAATTTTGCTGACGGAGGGCTGCGTCAGCCACTGGCGTGGTCGTAGACGCGGGATGGGAGAGTGACATGATCAGTTGCCCCTTTTACACACGAGGCGTCATTTCTATTGCGTCATTACCTACGCTAATCAAGCCAGCGCAGGCAATTACCCCTTCTACGCCAGTATGTTCTATTGATTTTGCACCATTCAATTAGCAATTTGCGACCCTTACATGACGCGTCAAACAACGAAATGTGATCAGTCTGTAGTACGTTACATAGGCATGGTAAGCACGATAAACCCAATGATTCGCGCAGCCAATGGATTTGCCGGGTACCCTGGATCCCAGAAAACTGGGAATGCAATGTGTCACGTGAAATAATGGCAAAATTTCAATTAAATTGTATCATAATGTGAAAGAGGAAGACATTTAAGACACACTTCTCGGAAGATTTTTCCCCAAAAAATGTGTTTGATTTAAGAATACATATTTTAGGTTTTCTGTTGAACGCAGAAAGCCTCAATTTTGTATTATTTCATCAATATTCGACTTCATACACATTTGTTTTGAAAATTCTTGCAGAAATGTGTCTGAAATGACATTTTCTTTCACATTATCATACAGTTTAAGTGAAATTTTGCCATCAAATTTTGGGGTCTTCCAACACTTTAGAGGGGCTTTACGTGACATTTACATGACTTGTATGGCTGGAATGGCGTATTGCGTGTAAAGTATAGCAAATATAAAGATAATAGAATAACAAAATCATATATTTACAGAATAAATTGTGTATCTTTTCTTCTTCCATTCGTCCTTGATGTCATCATTCCCCCCAACTTACAATAATAGATATGTGCTTATCTTCCGTTTGTGTGTGTGTGTCTGTTTGATAAAAATAAAGAGAAAAAAAAAAAGAAGAGAGAGAGAGAAAAAAACGCAGGCCAGATTTAATGTTGATCTTCCATCCGAAAATAACACAATGGAGAATACCACGCAACCCCTAATTTGACAGGACAGTTTAATTTCCGTTGTGAAATGATAATGGAAATGTTTGTTTGACTTATATTCAGGGAATATGAACGGAATAGGCTTCGGTGGAGAGCAAAAGTCAACACTTCATTTTTTTACAATGAAGGGTTCAGAAATAGTATAAATAAAGGACGTGCTTTAAAGGGCGCAAGACTTAGAATACAATAACTGGCATAATGCATATTCAGATATCAAAAATCACTTTGGATAACTTAGCATTAATCCCGATTTGTAATTTTTTTTAATCAATTGTAATAAATAATTAAGTAATTTATAATCCTATCAAATTAGTTATTGCCTATTGAGAAGTGTTATTGTTTTATTTAAGAATCATATTCGCCTACAGGAAGAAAATTACACCATTAACTGAGAATCTTTTGAAATCAGCCCTTGTGCATACTATAATATTGACTGTAACTTCTATTAATATCAAGACTCATTAGTATATCTTCTTCCGGTCTGGTGAGCTTAATTGCAACGCTTCTTCAGCTTTACTATAATCTTGTAATAATTCCGATCCCGCTTGAGGCCCGCTCCTGATAAGTCTTCTCCCAACCTGGTTCTTGCATTTCCTTCTCTTTCTTGGAAATATAAATTCTACCTTCTTTTGTTAGGTATTAATCAGAAACCATGTAAAAGTTATTGGATTATTTCTTACTTAATTCACTTATCATTACTTATTTATTTCGATCATGAGCGACATTTAGAAGTCCACATTCTCAAAGTAAATATGAAAGGCAAGGCGACCTTTAAACATTGTTTCCTTTTGTTTATTCAATTAAGAAAGTAAATAGTGATATCCGTTTCAATTCCAGCCATACCCCGCCACATCAAGCACGTATACTCTTTCTTGTTCTCTCCAATGAATACATATTTACCTTCTATAAAATAACCTCCCATTGTTGGTTTTTATGGGTCGCAATATGCCGTAATGAATCGTAAAACATGCAAAGAACGTAGATTGTTTATATTACGACCAAAGTGGGAAGTTTCAAAATGACCGTTACCGGGAAGAAGAGAACCAATTCGAATACTGACATCAGTTCCTGCGCGGGTAGGCCTACGTGTATAGGCTGGAGGGTACTCTATTTTTATCAGGTTTATGAGAGAAATGGGATAAAGATGATGTGACGACATAAATCCAAAGAAGATGTAACAGTTCCGTAAAGTGTATGGGTTACAAAGATGGACGAGGCCCTCCTAAATTCCAAGTTCCTTGAAGGAAGAGCTAAATTTGGATCCAAAATCCTTTAAAAAGGCCGAAGACTCAGGACATTGTCATCAGATATCCAAAGCAGGTAAAAGAATTCGAATATATTAATATTCTCCATCAGAATTGAAAATATATAGGCATTCTTCTTCTGCATTCGGGTAGCTATAAGCTGGTATATCAAATCGTCTAATTATCATCTCTTGCTAAATACTACATCGTTTGTTACAAAACAGTATTCTTTCAGTTGTGCCTATTATAATGGTAAGTGGCTTTGAGCTGACTCGATATGAAATTGTTAAGTTTATTTCATTATTTCAAAATATTACAGAATATTCAGCATGCAATTTTTGGCGCTATTCCATGTATTTTAGGCCAAATAACCAAAAAAACGTGTTTCTCGTCCGGACTTTAAAAAGAAAGGAGGAGGCAGGGCATTACTATTAACTATTATGCAATTTGTTTGCAAATTTTTTTCAAAGATGGCTGCCATGCTAATTATAGCTGGCCAAGCCTGTTTATTCACATATATGTGCCATGTGAGTATACTGATGCAATGTATGACAAAACAAATGATTTGTATTACTTTAGAAGCTATTAATACAAAATGTATTTCACAGGCTATTTTTTTTTTTTTTGGGGGTTTTTTCCTGACGGTAAAAAGTATTTTTTTAAAGAAGAGGCGACGGCCTAAAAGGAGGCGGGCGGGGACGAGAAACACTTCATTTTTGTTAATTGGCCACAAAAAATGAATACCCCTATCAATGCTCCTCTTTGCTAATTGAAAAGGGATAAATAGCCGCTAATATAGCGTACCCATGTGGCTATGTGTTTATTACGAAGGCCATTCTTTTGATTATGATACTTACACTAAATTATAATTCTATAAAAGAATCGCGTTACATTTGTTTACAGTTTTCCATGACTTTATTTGTTTGTGAGCACAATTTTTTTTTTTGCCTTCAAAAATTCAATCGTGTCGGTGGATTTTTTGTTGTTGTTGTTGTTGCTTAACGGGGGGGTGCTATTTTTTTGTTTTAACCACCACCGTGACCATCCCCCCCCCCCCTTGAGCGCCAGGGGAGGGGGCCCATCTTCTTTTTTTTTTAAAGGGCTGTTTTTACCTGTTTTTTTTCTAGGGGAGGGGCCCCACCCCCTGGATCCGCCATTGAAATAGCGTTCCCAAGGGGCTATGTGTTTATTACAAATGCCATTCTTTTGATTATGATACTTACACTGGATTCTAATCTTATGAAATAATCGCGTTACATTTTTGAAGATTTTTCTACAGTTTTCTATGACTTTATTTGTTATCCTTCTGTTATCCTTTATAGGAACCCAGGAGTATTGTTTTATTCTTCCTGGCTGTCGTCGGGACCGTATCACTAGTCCAGTCCCTGCCGACAAACCGAGACGCTCGATCCGTCGTTTCGGACCAGGATCTTCCCCGGAGAGTGTTTTGGTCCAATACCAGCCAAAATGTTCCTGTGACCTTCCAGAGTCTTACCGACCGCCAGGACATGCTCGAGGCCGTTGAGTCAACGATCCGCGAGACACGCCGTAGAGAGGAGCGATGCCGTCCGTCCTTGCTTTTGGGAACCACCCTGCCTAAGGACACCAGTCTCTGTCCCTGGTCATACCATACCGAGGACGAAGACCAGGATAGATACCCTGTCATCATCCCACAGGCCTACTGCGAATGTACAAGATGCCATTTCAGCAGGCTAACCAATTACCAAGCCATCGCCGAGCTCCAGGGGCTTCGCGTCACATCGGCTTGCAGGGAGGTCTACGAGAACCGAATGGTTCTTCGCCGGACGATCCCGGGCGATGCAACATCTCCGTATGTCCCGTATGAGGTACCCGTGTCGGTGGCATGTGTTTGCCAGAAACATTTTTTCTAAATTCAGTGCATGTGTTTTATTTGTTCTGTAACCAAAATCGCCCATGTGGGTCCCGATATTTTGTAGTTCTTTGAAAGAACATGATGGTATTTCATATTGAAATTATCAGTTTTAAATATGTTTGAATATCGTACACCTTGCACTGTTGCAGTTGTCTTTTTGTGTAAAATCTCTGTCATACTGTTTGTATATATGTATGTACTGTATTTAATCTTATGTATTTATCGTCACATTCTCCAATTATGGGATTATGTGTCTATATTAGTTAATTAAGAAACTGAGCTGATAGGATCACAGTGAAGTATCAAGACATATTTTGAAAAGTTTTTAGTACAATGTTGTTCCCCTTCCTGAACATTGTTCATGTTGAAAGTATGTAAGGAGGAAACTTTTATCCCAGATTTACAATTATTATACATAAAATTTACAATCCTAAAACCCCTTCCATTCAATATTTATTGCTGACCTGTGAATAAAAATGGTCTGGTTAATCAAGTATTCGATTTAAACTTACTTCTATAAATTTACCTCTTTTAAGCGATTTGTTCATGTAATCGATTCTGCGATTTGGTGATAAATTAGTACATGAGCGACGAATAAACGTATTATCAATGTTAGCGAGTCAGTGGGAGGAGGGAACGGGCCTTTTTTAAAGACCCACGAGAAAATGTTCATGTTAGTATTCATTTAATTAATCATTTTATTTATTTTATCTATTCATATTCATATTCAAAACAAAGGGTTAACTCCTGTATTGTGTTATATATAATATATATTCTATGCATTATTGTAAAATATTACTCATTTTTGCTTCATTTTATCTTTGGAGCTTAAAATAGTAATGTCACATCTGTAAACATACGTTACGGCTATTTAAATTTGTGCAATGTCTTCATTTTCTTTTTCTTCTTTTTCTTTGTTAAGATCATGTGAAGATTTCTTACTTTCAATTTCGAAGCATACTCGCAGTAATGCACAATTGATTTTCTTTATTGTTATGCACAGAAAATGTTTGATTGATTCTGACAATTAGGTTGTGGATACAATTAATAAGTGCTATGCCCGAATAGGGCAGGGCCCCCATAAGTTGAAATAAAATGCAACCAGAAAAAAGGTATCTATACAATGTTGATTTCCTTTTATGCTAGCTACATAGTGTATATTTTGGGATATTTCTATGTTGATAGAGGGAAAGAGGAAAAGGGACAGACATACAGAGTGGGAGAGATATGGAGAGAAATACAGAATGATAGAGAGAGAGAGGGGTCAAAAGTTTGAGAGGGAGAACGAAAGAAATAGAGAAACAGAGATTGGAGGGAAGAGAGAGAGAGGGGATTGAGATGGGGAGGGAGAGAGGGAGAGAGGGAGAGAGTAAGAGTGAGAAAGGAAGAGAGAAGGTGGATGATGGAGGGAGTGAGAATGGTGTGTACAGATAGATCAACTTAATCCCTCACAAAAAGTTTGGAAACTCAAGTATGATGCCCTTGTCATGGCATAATGCTCACTATGTTTAGTATCAATAGATATTGTATTTATTTTTATTTAAAATGATTTGCTATGATTTTTCGGTCACGGAATAAGCAGTACAAAAGAATAAGGACCAAGTTAAGTGTTAAAAGTTGCAAAATGCACTGCTCTTGATCGGCTGTGCATTCTTCTTTCTTTGAAGAGTGTTGGGCTGCGGTGTTTTGAGATGATCTTCCATGAGGAACATACATGGACATACTGCACTGAAACAAACATGTATGAAGCCAAAATACATGATAGCACTATTAAACAATCGTGCCTTTTCATTCAACCAAAAATGCAATACACTTCATTCTTTTTGGAGAACTCCAGCTACGGGTTTCCCTATTGCCCAGGCATTTTCAACATTTGTTGACCTGTAGAGGCATGATGCTTTTGAAAATTGATGACCAATCAGACCAATTTCATTCTTCAGATTTTGGCATTCAAGGATGAGCAGTCATTTACAAAAGGTTCACAGTCATTTACAAAAATCACACTCTCTTATGTGCTGTGCATAACAATACCAATGCTTATCAGTGCATTGTGCAACTTTTCACTTTTGACCTTGCCCCTTATTCTGATGTACTGCTCATTTCATGGCAGCGAAAAAATATGGTATCATTTCAAAGAGGAACAAACATTTTACAATGATACAAAACAAAGCGATAATGCCCTGGCAAGAGATAAAAAAAAATCGATAAAACTTGAGTTTCCAAATCTCTTTTTGAGGGGTTTATATGAACATTTGTGTATTATTAATAGCGTGAACACGACAGATGATGATACAATAAAGAAACCGAAGCATGCAGAGGAGTAACTTCGGGTGGACACTCAGAATCGAACCCTAGGTCGACAGGCAGACCAGAAAGCAAACCACTAGTCTAAGACTAACTATATTATCCATGTAATGTAAATGTAATGTAAATGTAAATTATTGATATAATTACGTCATTTTTTTGTCGACGCATGCATTTACGTGCATTTTCCATTTTAAAAAAATTACACGCATAGAAAATTAAATATTATTTTAACATATGAAAAATAGTATCATCTTTATCTCCCCCAATATATTTTACATCATTTTGGAATTTACTAATGCAAAAATCAACTGCAAGATGCTCATGATGATGTTGTTAATTTATTATCACTTTACATTTTTTCCCCTTAGAAATTACAATTCATTGACGTTCCTAGAACTGTTTCAGTTGAAAAGAGTATGCAATTAATAATATATAACTGTCTGAATATATAATTATATACCTAATTAATATTTTTATATGTAAAAAGAACCTGTGTGTAGATAAATTAAATAACTCTTACAAAATTTTCAACATTTTGAACGTGTAAATCTTTACAAGGGTTTACGTTATTTGCTCTTGGTAAACATACGACCCAGGTATTGTTTATGAAACGAATCCAATGCACTATTTTGAGCCTTTTCAGATGGTTGTTGACATTTTGTAATTACTCAGAGAAGATCATAATTTTATGACCAACACAAAGTACGGGAATAAATTTATCAGAAGAGATATAACATTTGATGTCTTTTTTAGAGGTTCGGCTTTTGGAGCACTTCAGATGACTAGTATGATTATCCCATCATTTTGTCTATCACAGATGAAATGAAAAATGAAACGTGAGCTTTTCGTTTGTAATAATGACAAAGTATAGCAAATTATGAAGTGTTGTGAAATAGAAATTCCATGTTACCTATGGCGATATTTTCAAAATAAAAATCATTTAAATTCGAGTCCTTTTGCAATTCACTAATCATCTAAAACATCATTAATATGTTATTGGTTATTTGTATGTTTTCTTTTTACTTATTCCCCTTTTTTCACTTAATAAGTGTCATAATGATAATGTGATGATGTCGTTTCAGGAATTGTTACGAAAAGACCAAAAGTTGTTGCATTTAAATGCAATTCCCGGGATATTACCAGGGTCCTATCAATCCACCAAACCTCATGAATTAAAGTACATGTAATAGATAAATAAATGAATAAACCAATCAATATAAAATTCCACACTCTAATTGACACATTGAGAGAACCTACAAAATTGTGTCCACATTTGAAACTGAACAGGTTCATTTTCTATTCGTGGTACCAAGCTTGACTAAATGTGTGGACAAACTTAAGGCTTTTTCAGATATGACACGGCAAAACAGCAGCGGTTTTGTGTATGATGGCGTAAAGTGTAATAGGCTTTATATTTCTGTATGTTATAACACAGAGCACAGTGAATACGCGCAGGACCTTTGTTGCGCGCAGTTCCCAATCATTTAAACGTAAAACAAAATGGCTGCGGCTTTTTACCTCGTCGCACTATAAACATTTCAAGAGTTGACCTGTGCACTTTCCAGGGTTTTGTATGTTTCATCTGATCTGAGGGAGGTGATAGAGAAGGAGTGGAATCAAGCCGCTCTCCTTTGACCCCATGCTCCAAGCTGCCGAAAAGTTATGCGCTAATCTGCAACTGTTGACAAGGTGGTGAGATAAAAGAGCGCATGAAATATCAGGATTTAGGGTTCCTACATCAGAAAATGGTATCCCATCAAATGTTCGCTGTCCCTTTTAATGATTTCTCATCAATAATGTTGAATGTGTAATGAGTTGAACGAGCGAACACAAACTTTTGTAACTTCATACTTTTTTCCAACTGCAAAAATACAAAAAGCACGCGAAAGCACGCATAAGCAAACTTGTTATCGAAGTTATCGAAGATTGTAAATCATGGATTAAATGACGGGACACTAAAAATTGCGAAAATAACCGGATTATCTTAAAATACTGTGTTTTTGTCAGGATCTAATTTTTCTTTTACCAACTCTGGCACACAAATAATTTAAGGAAGGGTGGTATGCTAAATTTGAAAAATTGTTTAACGCACTATTCCCAATACAATCCCCATTTAAAGTTTATAATTTACACTGAAATTTTGCCGGTAATTTAATAAATGTGAAACTGGTGCCTCCAAAATTCCCCGCAGTGGAAGAGCGGTTCGGAGCATGGAACTTCAAAGCCAAGTGGAATGTTTACATCCCAGTGTTACGCTTTAGAACTCACGCATGCGTTTGAATAAATTACAAGAGTTTCCACTCCTTCGCTATCACCTCCCTGATCTGATTCAATTTTGCACCATCAGAGCTGATGCATATTGTACCGGTGAGGGCTTATTTAAACACACGCACACAGATCCGTACACGCACACCACATGCACACCACACACACACACACACACACACACAGATTCGTACAAACACACACGCACACCACACACGCATTTCTGTTAGTAAGTCCTGCTAGACCGTGCGTCCCAAAAAAAACTATACACTTTTGAAATGGCTGCCGAATAAAAAGTATATGATTCTGGGGGAAAATGTTATATGTACGGAAAGCTGATAAACTCAACTTTCATATGACACCAAAAAGTCCGAAAATAATTCATGCGTGGGTGAGTACTGCTCACTTTTGTAAAGGGTATGAAAATTAGGTTGCGCAGGAATTAGCATTCCAATTTGTGAGAAGTAAATCCTTTGGAGCTTACAAAATTGAGGGTGACACCAAAAAGTCCGAAAATAATTCATGCTTGGGTGAGCACTGCTAATTCCTGCGCAACCTAATTTTCATACCCTTTACAAAAGTGAGTAGTGCTCACCCAAGCATGAATTATTTTCGGACTTTTTGGTGTCATATAAAAGTTGAGTTTATGAACTTTCCATACATATAAAACTTTTCCCCAAGAATTATATATTTTTTATTCGGCAGCCATTTCAAAAGTGTATAGTTTTTTGGGGGACGCACGGTAGAGGTAGAAACCCTTGTCCACGTTTAAGTTCAAATTGGTTTACGACCGCTACGAACATAGGCCCACGGTGTCCTTACGTTGGAACATAAGTGCCTGCTTAAAAAGTACGCTGGCAATCATGTGGCAATGAAGAATTTCTTGGAACGTAACACTGTGAACGTGATTACTGTAGTCATTTGATTTTTTTTAATGACAATTGACGTAAGTTCAACTAATTCAATGTTCAATATCGAAATTGAAGTAGGATCAGAAATGCAAAACTTATTTTTGATTACATCAATGATATATATATATATATATACATGTGTCTGCGTCATAGCATAATGAAGTATTACATGCCAATACATAAACTTTACTTTAAGATAGGAAGTGTGGCAAGTCAATCATATAGCACACGTGCTCTGATATTACCAGCATACTTCCAGATGGAGTAACGATCTCAATGAGTCATTGCTGTAGTATACGCTGCTCTGCATTTTGTGGCGGTAATTTTGCTGACGGAGGGATGCGTCAGTCACTGGCGTGGTCCTATAGACGCGGGATGGGAGAGTGACATGATCAGTTGCCCCTTCCACACGATGTCGTTATTACCTACGCTAATCAAGCCAGCGCAGGCAATATTACCCCTTCTACGCCAGTATGTTCTATTGATTTGGCACCATTCAATTAGCACTTTGCGGCCCTTACATGACGCGTCAAAAAACGAAATGTGATCAGTCTGTAGGTTACATAAGCATGGTAAGCACGATATACGGTATGATTCGCGTAGCCAATGGGATTTGCCGGGTACTCTGGATCCCAGAAAACGGAGAATGCAATGTGTCACGTAAAGTAATGGCAAAATTTCAATTAAATTGTATCATAATGTGAAAGAGGAAGACATTTCTGCAAAGATTTTTTCCCCCAAAATGCGTTTGATATAAGAATACAGTCATGATTTAGGTTTTCTGTTGTACGCGGAAAGCATAAATGTTGTATTCTTTCATCAATATTCGACTTCAAACACATTTGTTTTGAAAATCCTTGCAGAAATGTGTCTTAAATGACATCCTCTTTCACATTATCATACAGTTTAAGTAAAATTTTGCCATCAAATTTTGGGGGCTTCCAACACTTTAGAGGGGCTTTAAATGAAATTTACATGACTTGTACGAATGATTGGTATGGCGTATTGCGTGTAAAGTATAGCAAATATACAGATAATAGACTAACAAATTATATATTTACAGAATAAATTGTGTTTCTTTTCTTCACCCATTCGTCCTTCAGGCCATTATTCCCCCAACTTACAATAATAGATATGTGCTTATCTTCCGTTTTTCTTAGTGTCTGTTTAATAAAAATAAAGATGAGAAAAAAAGAGAGAAAAAAAAAGCAGGCCTGTTTAATTGTTGACCTTCCATCCTAAAATAACACAATGGAGAATACCACGCGACCCACTAATTTGACAGGACAGTTTATTTTCCGTTGTGAAATAATAATGGAAATGTTTGTTTGACTTATATTCAGGGGAATATGAACGGAATAGGCTTCGGTGGAGAGCAAAAGTCAACACTCAATTTTTTTTTACAATGAAGGGTTCAGAAATAGTTATAAATAAAGGACGTGCTTTAAAGTGCGCAAGACTTAACGTACACTAACTGGCATAATGCATATTCAGATATCAAAAATCGCTTTGGATAACTTAGCATTAATTCCGATTTGTAATTTTTGTTAATTCACATAACAAAAAATTTGGTGATTTATAATCCTATTAATTTAGTTATTGCATTTGAGAAGTGTTATTGTTTTATTGAAGAATGATATTCGCCTACAGGAAGAAATTAGACCATTAACTGAGAAACATTTAAAAGTAGCCCTTGTGCATACTATAATATTGACTGTAATTTCTATTAATATCAAGACTCATTAGTATATCTTCTTCCGGTCTGGTGAGCTTAATTGCAACGCTTCTTCAACTTTACTATTATCTTGTAATAATTCCGATCCCGCTTGAGGCCCGCTCCTGATAAGTCTTCTCCAAACCTGGTTCTTGCATTTCCTTCTCTTTCTTGGAAATATAAATTCTACCTCCTTTTGTTAGGTATTTATCAGAAACCATGTAAAAGTTATTGGATTATTTCTTACTTAATTCACTGATCATTACTTATTTATTTCGATCATGAGCGACATTTAGAAGTCCACATTCTCAAAGTAAATATGAAAGGCAAGGCGACCTTTAAACATTGTTTCCTTTTGTTTATTCAATTAAGAAAGTAAATAGTGATATCCGTTTCAATTCCAGCCATACCCCGCCACATCAAGCACGTGTACTCTTTCTTGTTCTCTCCAATGAATACATATTTACCTTCTATAAAATAACCTCCCATTGTTGGTTTTTATGGGTCGCAATATGCCGTAATGAATCGTAAAACATGCAAAGAACGTAGATTGTTTATATTACGACCAAAGTGGGAAGTTTCAAAATGACCGTTACCGGGAAGAAGAGAACCAATTCGAATACTGACATCAGTTCCTGCGCGGGTAGGCCTACGTGTATAGGCTGGAGGGGTACTCTATTTTTATCAGGTTTATGAGAGGAATGGGATAAAGATGCTGTGACGACATTTTTAAATCCGAAGAAGATGTAACAGTTCCGTAAAGTGTATGGGTTACAAAGATGGACGAGGCCCTTCTAAATTCCCAAGTTCCTTGAAGGAAGAGCTAAATTTGGATCCAAAATCCTTTAAAAAGGCCGAAGACTCAAGACAATGTCATCAGATATCCAAAGCAGGTAAAAGAATTCAAATATATTAATATTCTCCATCTGAATCGAAAATATATAGGCATTCTTCTTCTGCATTCGGGTAGCTATAAGCTGGTATATCAAATCGTCTAAATAGCATCTCTTGCTAAATACTACCTCGTTTGTTACAAAACAGCATTCTTTCAGTTGTGCCTATTATAATGGTAAGTGGCTTTGAGCTGACTCGATATGAAATTGTTAAGTTTATTTCATTATTTCAAAATATTACAGAATATTCAGCTATTCCATGTATTTTAGGCCAAATAACAAAAAATAACGTGTTTCTCGTCCGGACTTTTGAGAAAAAAAGGAGGAGGCAGGGCATTACTATTTACTATTATGCAATTTGTTTGCAAATTTTTTTCAAAGATGGCTGCCATGCTAATTATAGCTGTCCAAGCCTGTTTATTCACAGATATGTGCCATGTGAGTATACTGATGCAATGTATGACAAAACAAATGATTTGTATTACTTTAGAAGCTATTTAAACAAAATGTATTTCACAGGCTTTTGGGGGGGGGGGCTTTTTTCCTGACGGTAAAAAGTTTTTTTTTTAAAGAAGAGGCGACGGCCTAAAAGGAGGCGGGCGGGGACGAGAAACACTTCATTTTTGTTAATTGGCCACAAAAAATGAATACCCCTATTAAGTCTCCTCTTTGCTATTAAATTGAAAAGGGATAAATAGCCGCTAATAGCGTACCCATGTGGCTATGTGTTTATTACAAATGCCATTCTTTTGATTATGATACTTACACTGAATTCTAATCTTATAAAATAATCGCGTTACATTTTTGAAGATTTTTCTACAGTTTTCTATGACTTTATTTGTTATCCTTCTGTTATCCTTAATAGGAATCCAGGAGTATTGTTTTATTCTTCCTGGCTGTCGTCGGGACCGTATCACTAGTCCAGTCCCTGCCGACAAACCGTGACGCTCGATCCGTCGTTTCGGACCAGGATCTTCCCGGAGAGTGTTTTGGTCCAATACCAGCCAAAATGTTCCTGTGACCTTCCAGAGTCTTACCGACCGCCAGGACATGCTTGAGGCCGTTGAGTTAACGATCCGCGAGACACGCCGCAGAGAGGAGCGATGCCGTCCGTCCTTGCTTTTGGGAACCACCCTGCCTAAGGACACCAGTCTCTGTCCCTGGTCGTACCATACCGAGGACGAAGACCAGGATAGATACCCTGTCATCATCCCACAGGCCTACTGCGAATGTACAAGATGCCATTTCAGCAGGCTAACCAATTACCAAGCCATCGCCGAGCTCCAGGGGCTTCGCGTCACATCGGCTTGCAGGGAGGTCTACGAGAACCGAATGGTTCTTCGCCGGGCGATCCCGGGCGATGCAACATCTCCGTATATCCCGTATGAGGTACCCGTGTCGGTGGCATGTGTCTGCCAGAAACATTTTTTCTAAATTCAGTGCATGTGTTTTATTTGTTCTGTAACCAAAATCGCCCATGTGGGTCCCGATATTTTGTAGTTCTTTGAAAGAACATGATGGTATTTCATATTGAAATTATCAGTTTTAAATATATTTGAATATCGTACACCTTGCACTGTTGCAGTTGTCTTTTTGTGTAAAATCTCTGTCATACTGTTTGTATATATGTATTTACTGTATTTAATCTTATGTATTTATCGTCACATTCTCCAATTATGGGATTATGTGTCTATATTAGTTGATTAAGAAACTGAGCTGATAGGATCACAGTGAAGTATCAAGGCATATTTTGAAAAGTTTTTAGTACAATGTTGTTCCCCTTCCTGAACATTGTTCATGTTGAAAGTATGTAAGGAGGAAACTTTTATCCCAGATTTACAATTATTATACATAAAATTTACAATCCTAAAACCCCTTCCATTCAATATTTATTGCTGACCTGTGAATAAAAATGGTCTGGTTAATCAAGTATTCGATTTAAACTTCTATAAATTTACCTCTTTTAAGCGATTTGTTCATGTAATCGATTTTGTGATTTGGTGATAAATTAGTACATGAGCGACCAATAATCGTATTATCAATGTCGAGTCAGTGGGGGAGGAACGGGCCTCTTTTTTTAAAGACCCACGAGAAAATGTTCATGTTAGTATTCATTTGATTAATTATTTTATTTATTTTATCTATTCATATTCATATTCAAAACAAAGGGTTAACTCCTGTATTGTGTCGTGAGATTTGTTTTATCACATTATAGTGCGGCATGAATATTGAATATTATATATTCTATGCATTATTGTAAAATATTACTCATTTTTGCTTCATTTAATTTTTGGAGCTTAAAATAATAATGTCACATCTGTAAACATACGTTACGGCTATTTAAATTTGTGCAATGTCTTCATTTTCTTTTTCTTCTTTTTCTTTGTAAAGATCAGACATGTAAAGATTTCTTACTTTCAATTTCGAAGCATACTGGCAATAATGCACAATTGATTTTCTTTATTGTTATGCACAGAAAATGTTTGATTGATTCTGACAATTAGGTTGTGGATACAATTAATAAGTGCTATGCCCGAATAGGGCAGGGCCCCCATAAGTTGAAATAAAATGCAACCAGAAAAAGGTATCTATACAATGTTGATTTCCTTCTATGCTAGCTACATAGTGTACATTTTGGGATATTTCTATGTTGATAGAGGGAAAGAGGAAAAAGGACAGACATACAGAGTGGGAGAGATAGGGAGAGAAATACAGAATGATAGAGAGAGAGAGGGGGTCAAAAGTTTGAGAGGGGAGAACGAAAGAAATAGAGAAACAGAGATTGGAGGGAAGAGAGAGAGAGCGAGATTGAGATAGGGGAGGGAGAGAGTAACAGTGAGAAAGGAAGAGAGAAGGTGGATGATGGAAGGAGTGAGAATGGTGTGTACAGATAAATCGGCTTAATCCCTCACAAAAAGTTTGGAAACTCAAGTATGATGCCCTTGTCATGGCATAATACTCATTATGTTTAGTATCATTAGATATTGTATTTATTTCTATTTAAAATGATTTGTTATGATTTTTCGGTCAAGGAATAAGCAGTACAAAAGAATAAGGGCCAAGTTAAGTGTTAAAAGTTGCAAAATGCACTGCTCTTGATCGGCTGTGCATTATTCTTTCTTTGAAGAGTGTTGGGCTGCGGTGTTTTGAGATGATCTTCCATGAGGAGCATACATGCACATACTGCACTGAACCAAACATGCATGAAGCCAAAATACATGCTAGCACTATTAAACAATCGTGCCTTTTCATTCAATAAAAAATGCAACACACTTCATTTCTTCAACATCTTTTTGGAGAACTCCAGCTACGGGTTACCCTATTCCCCACGCATGTTCAACATTAATTGTTGACCTGTAGAGGCAAGATGCTTTGGAAAGTTGATGACCAATCAGTCATGAATCTTTCCTGACATGTCACCAAAGTGCATGGATTTCATTCTTCAGATTTTGGCATTCAAGGATGAGCAGTCATTTACAATAGCTTCACAGTCATTTACAAAAATCATACTCTCTTATGTGCTCTGCATTACAATACCAATGCTTATCAGTGCATTTTGCAACTTTTCACTTTTTACCTTGCCCCTTATTCTGATGTACTGCTCATTTAATGGTAGCGAAAATATATGGTATCATTTCAAAGAGGAATAAATACTTTCTGATGATACAAAACAAAGCGATTATGCCATGGCAAGAGAGATAAAATCGATCAAACTTGAGTTTCCAAATCTTTTTTGAGGTGTTTATATGAACATTTGTGTATTATTAAAAGCGTAAACACGACACGTGATGATAAAATAAAGAAACCCAAGCAGAGGAGTAACTCCGGGTGGGCACTCAGAATCGAACCCTAGGTCGACAGGTAGACCAGAAAGCAAACCACTAGTCTAAGACTAACTATATTATCCAAAATGTAAATTATTGATATAATTACGTCATATTTGGTCGACGCATGCATTTTCGTGCGTTTTCCATTGCAAAAAATTACATGCATAGAAAAGGTAAAGTTATTTTACTATAATTAAAATAGTATCATCTTTATCTCTAGACACTCCCCAAATATATTTTCCACCATTTTGGAATTTATTAGTGCATAAATCAACTGCAAGATGATCATGATGATGTTGTTAATCTATTATCAGTTTATTTTTTTTGTTCCTTAGAAATTAGAATTTATTGAGGTTCCTGGAATTGTTCCACTTGAAAAGAGTATGCAATTAATAATGTATAAATGTCTGAATATATAATGATATACCTCATTAATTTTGATGTATGGAAAAAGAACCTGTGTGTAGATAAGTTTAATAACTCTAAAAAAATGTCTATTTACTTCATAAACTTTTGAGTGCGTAAATCTTTACTAGGGTTTA
Organism: Mesocentrotus franciscanus; assembly: GCA_037976565.1. Classification (NCBI taxonomy): domain Eukaryota; kingdom Metazoa; phylum Echinodermata; class Echinoidea; order Camarodonta; family Strongylocentrotidae; genus Mesocentrotus; species Mesocentrotus franciscanus. The sequence goes on from CP137678.1 coordinate 25,878,079, forward strand.
TATGTTTTGCTCTTGGTAAACGTTCGCCCCAGGTATTGTTTATGAAACGAATCCAATTCGCTCTTTTGAGCCTTTTCAGATGCTTGTTGACATTTTGTAATTGCTCAGAGAAGATCATAATTTTATGAGCAACACAAAGTACGAGAATAAATTTATCAGAAGAGATAAAACATATGATGTTTTTTTTTAGATGTTCGGCTTTCGAAGCACTTAAGATGACTATGATTATCCAATCAGTGTTTTTTTAATCACAGATGAAATGAAACGTGAGCTTTTCGTATGTAATAATGAACAAATATAGCAAATTATGGAGTGTTGTGAAATAGAAATTCCATGTTACATATGGCGATATTTTCAAAATAAAAATCATTCAAATTTGAGTTGTTTTGCAATTCACTAATAATCTATAAACACTTAAAGCCCAAGTCCACTCCGAAAATAACTTACTTTCAAAAGAACCAGAAAAATCAGACAAACCAATCAAAAAAAGTTTGAGCAAAATCGGATAACTAATAAGAAAGTTATAAATTTTTGATGACATGAACAACTTTGAAAATCACTACACAAATTGGCAACTCACTCATGAGTCTGTGACGTATGGTCCTCACTATCCACTAATTATTTTCTGTATATTGATAATATAAATTTCCTATTTTCACCCTAAGAATCTTATTTCTTCACACCAGCATCCAAGTTAGATTGTTAGTAATATGTTTTTGTGTGGATGCACAAATAAAGAGTAATTTTTGTCAAGTTATATCATGAAAGAATTGAATTTTGATAAACTATTCATATAAAAAGTTTTTGGGAAATGTCATGCACGCAATATGATACAAATCATATAACCTGGGCAAAGGCATGGGAAACCAAGTTTTGGGGGATAAAAAGGGAAATTAATGGGATTAAACTATGTAAAGCAATTGATAAGTTGTGAGGACATGACGTCACAAACTGATAACCATCTTGGCAATTTGTGTTGTGATTCTAATTGTTCCATAGTTTTACATACTTTTTCAAAAATCATAACTTTCTTATTAGTTATCCGATTTTGCTCAAACTTTTTTTTGATTGATTTGTCTGATTTTTCTGCTTTTATTGAAAGTAAGTTATTTTTGGAGTGGACTTGCCCTTTAATATGTTATTTGTTAATGCTAAATATATTACTCATTGCGGATGTAGTATCGCGCCGGTCCTCCCGTAGAGTATAAAGCACCCTTGCTTACATTAGTTTTTATCACCTGACGAAGTGTTGCAGCGGCGCACGAAACGTCGAGATCTTTTAGATTCCTTTTTGACCACATTGCGAGACAAACGAATATCACTAGCGATATTATTTTCGATGTTATTTGTTATTTGTATGTTTTCTTTTTACTTATTCCTATTTTTCGTCTTATAATAATGTGATGATTTCTTTTCAGAAATTGTTACTAGAAGGCTAAAAGTTGTTGCATTTTAATGCGTTTCCGAGATTTTACCTATCAATCAACCAAACCTCATAAATCAATTGAATATATAGATAACTAAATAAACCAATCAATATAAAATTCCACACTATAATTGACACATTAAGAGAATCTACAAAATTGTGTCCACATTTGTAACTGACAAGGTTCAATTTCTATTCGTGGTACCAAGTTTGACTAAATGTGTGAACAAACTTAAGGCTCTTTCAGATATGACACGGCAAAACAGCAGCGGTTTTGTGTATGATGACGTTAAGTGTATTACGCTTCAGACTTCTGTATCTTATAACACAGAGCACAGTGGATACGCGCAGGACCTTTGTTGCGCGCAGTTGCCATTCATTTAAACGTAAAACAAAATGGCTGCGGCTTTTTACCTCGTCGCACTATAAACCTTTCAAGAGTTGACCTGTGCACTTTCCAGGGTTCTGTATGTTTCATCTGATCTGAGGGAGGTGATAGAGAAGGAGTGGAATCAAGCCGCTCTCCTTTGACCTCATGCTCCAAGCTGCCGAAAAGTTATGCGCTAATCTGCAACTGTTGACAAGGTGGTGAGATAAAAGAGCGCATGAAATATCAGGATTTAGGGTTCCTACATCAGAAAATGGTATCTCAGCAAATGTTCGCTGTCCCTTTTAATGATTTCTCATCAATTGTTGAATGTGTAATGAGTTGAACGAGCGAACACAAACTTTTGTAACTTCATACTTTTTTCCAACTGCAAAATACAAAAAGCACGCCAAAGCACGCATTAGCAAACTTGTTATCGAAGTTATCCAGGATTGTAAATCATGGATTTAAAAAAAAATAAAAATGCGAAAATAACCGGATTATCTTAAAATACTGAGTTTTTGTCAGGATCTAATTTTTCTTTTACCAACTCTGGCACACAAATAATTTAAAGAAGGGTGGTATACTAAATTTGAACAATTGTTTGACGCACTATTCCCAATACAATCCCCATATAAAGTTTATAATTTACACTGAAATTTTGCCGGTAATTTAATCAATGTGAAACTGGTGCCTCCGAAATTCCCCGCAGTGGAAGAGCGGCTCGGAGCATGGAACTTCAAAGCCAAGTGGTATGTTACGCATCCCAGTGTTACGCTTTAGAACTCACGCATGCGTTTGAATAAATTACAAGAGTTTCCACTCCTTCGCTATCACCTCCCTGATCTGATTCAATTTTGCGCCATCAGAGCTGATGCATATTGTACCGGTGAGGGCTTATTCAACACACGCACACAGATCCGTACACGCACACTACATGCACACCACACACACACACATACACACACAAACACAGATCCGTACACACACACACACACGCACACCACACACACACACCACACACGCATTTTTGTTAGTAAGTCCTGCTATACCGTGCGTCCCCAAAAAAACTATACACTTTTGAAATGCTTGCCGAATAAAAAATATATGATTCTGGGGGAGTTTTATATCAAATTTTGGGGGCTTCCAACACTTTAGAGGGGCTTTAAGTGAAATTTACATGACTTGTACGTAATGATTGGTATTGCGTATTGCGTGTAAAGTATAGCAAATATACAGATAATAGACAAATCATATATTTATAGAATAAATTGTGTTTCTTTTCTTCTCCCATTCGTCCTTCATGCCATTATTCCCCCAACTTACAATACTAGATAGATATGTGCTCATCTTCCGTTTTTCTTAGTGTCTGTTTAATAAAAATAAAGGAAAGAAAAGAAAGAGAGAGAAAAAAAAAGCAGACCTGATTTATTGTTGACCTTCCATCCGAAAATAACACAATGGAGAATACCACGCGACCTCCTAATTTGACAGGACAGTTTAATTTCCGTTGTGAAATAATAATGGAAATGTTTGTTTGACTTATATTCAGGGGAATATGAACGGAATAGGCTTCGGTGGAGAGCAAAAGTCAACACTCAATTTTTTTTTTTTACAATGAAGGGTTCAGAAATAGTATAAATAAAGGACGTGCTTTAAAGTGCGCAAGACTTAACATACACTAACTGGCATAATGCATATTCAGATATCAAAAATCGCATTGGATAACATAGCATTAATTCCGATTTGTAATTTTTGTTAATTCACATAATAAATAATTTGGTGATTTATAATCCTATTAATTTAGTTATTGCATTTGAGAAGTGTTATTGTTTTATTGAAGAATGATATTCGCCTACAGGAAGAAATTAGACCGAGAAACATTTGAAATCAGCCCTTGTGCATACTATAATATTGACTGTAATTTCTATTAATATCAAGACTCATTAGTATATCTTCTTCCGGTCTGGTGAGTTTAATTGCAACGCTTCTTCAACTTTACTATTATCTTGTAATAATTCCGATCCCGCTTGAGGCCCGCTCCTGATAAGTCTTCTCCCAACCTGGTTCTTACATTTCCTTCTCTTTTTTGGAAATATAAATTCTACCTTCTTTTGTTAGGTATTTATCAGAAACCATGTTCAAGTTATTGGATTATTTCTTACTTAATTCACTTATCATTACTTATTCATTTCTAACATAAGCGATATTTACAAGTCCACATTCTCAAAGTAAATATGAAAGGCAAGGCGACCTTTAAACATTGTTTCCTTTTGTTTATTCAATTAAGAAAGTAAATAGTCATATCCGTTTCAAGTGCAGCCATACACCGCAACATCAAGCACGTATACTCTTTCTTGTTCTCTCCAATGAATACATATTTACCTTCTAAATAACCTCGCATTGTTGGTTTTTATGGGTCGTAATATGCCTTAATAAATCGTAAAACATGCGAAGAAGGTAGATTATTATGTTTTTTTTACGACCACAGTGGGAAGTTTTAAAATGACCGTTACCGGGAAGAAGAGAACCAAATTCGAATAATGACATCAGTTCCTGCGCGGGTAGGCCTACGTGTATAGGCTGGAGGGTACTCTATTTTTATCAGGTTTATGAGAGGAATGGGATAAAGATGCTGTGACGACATTTTTAAATCCGAAGAAGATGTAACAGTTCCGTAAAGTGTATGGGTTACAAAGATGGACGACGCCCTCCTAAATTCCCAAGTTCCTTGAAGGAAAAGCTAAATTTGGATCCAAAATCCTTTAAAAAGGCCGAAGACTCAGGACATTGTCATCAGATATCCAAAGCAGGTAAAAGAATTCAAATATATTAATATTCTCCATCTGAATTGAAAATATATAGGCATTCTTCTTCTGCATTCGGGTAGCTATATTAGCTGGTATATAAAATCGTGTAAATATCATCTAGCTCTCTTGCTAAATATACTACCTCGTTTGTTACAAAACAGCATTCTTTCAGTTGTGCCTATTATAATGGTAAGTGGCTTTGAGCTGACTCGATATGAAATTGTTAAATTTATTTCATTATTTCAAAATATTACAGAATATTCAGCATACAACTTTTTGCGCTATTCCATGTAAAAATAACGTGTTTCTCGTCCGGACTTTTGAAAAAAAAGGAGGAGGCAGGGCATTACTATTTACTGTTTTGCAATTTTTTTTGCAATTTTTTTCCAAGATGGCTGCCATGGTAATTATAGCTGGCCAAGCCCGTTTATTCACATATATATTGTGCTATGTGAGTATACTGATGCAATGTAGGACAAGACAAGTGATTTGTATCATTTTAGTAGATATTTAAACAAAATGTATTTCACAGGCTTTTTTTTGGGGGCTTTTTTGGGAGAGGGGGCTTTTTCCTGAATAGTAAATAGTATTTAAAAAAGGGATGCGGCGGCCAAAAAGGAGGCGGGCGGGGACGAGAAACACTTCATTCTTGTTATTTGGCCACAAAAAATGAAGACCCCTATCAAAGCTCCTCTTTGTTAATTTCAAAGGGATAAATAGCGTACCCATGGGGCTATGTGTTTATTACAAAGGCCATTCTTTTGATTATGAAACTTACACTGAATTCTGATTTTATAAAAGAATCCCGTAACATTTTTCTACAGTTTTCCATGACTTTATTTGTTATCCTTCTGTTATCTTTTAAAGGAATCCAGGAGTATTGTTTTATTCTTCCTGGCTGTCGTTGGTACCGTAACACTAGCCCAGTCCCTGCCGACAAACCGAGACGCTCGATCCGTCGTTTCGGACCAGGATCTTCCCCGGAGAGTGTTCTGGTCCAATACGAGCCAAAATATTCCCGTGACTTTCCAGAGTCTTACCGACCGGCAGGACATGCTCGAGGCCGTTGAGTCAACCATCCGCGAGACACGCCGCAGAGAGGAGCGATGCCGTCCGTCCTTGCTTTTGGGAACCACCCTAGCTAAGGACACCAGTCTCTGTCCCTGGTCTTACCATACCGAGGACGAAGACCAGGATAGATACCCTGTCATCATCCAACAGGCCTACTGCGAATGTACAAGATGCCATTTCAGCAGGCTAACCAATTACCAAGCCATCACCGAGCTCCAGGGGCTTCGCGTCACATCGGCTTGCAGGGAGGTCTACGAGAACCGAATGGTTCTTCGCCGGGCGATCCCGGGCGATGCAACATCTCCGTATGTCCCGTATGAGGTACCCGTGTCGGTGGCATGTGTCTGCCAAAAACATTTTTTCTAAATTCAGTGCATGTGTTTTATTTACTATGTAACCAAAATCGCCCATGTGGGTCCCGATACTTTGTAGTTCTTTGAAAGAACATAATGGTATTTCATATTGAAATTATCAGTACTTAATATGTTTGAATATCGTACACCTTGCAGTAGTGTTTTTTGTGTAAAATCTCTGTAATACCGTTAGTATATCTGTATTTACAGTATTTAATTTTATCTGTTTATCGTCATATTCCCCAATAATGGGATTATGTGCCTTTATTAGTGTATTAAGCAAGCTGATGGGATCACAGTGAAAACAGTATCAAGGCATATTTTTAAAAGATTTTAGAACAATGTTGATAGCATTGTGAGGAGGAAACTTTTATCCCAGATATTCAAGTATTATACATAACATTTACAATCCTAAAACCCCTTCCATTCAATATTGATTGCTGACCTGAGAATAAAACTGGTCAGGTTAATCAAGTATTCGATTTAAACTTCTATAAATTCATTCAGCTAGGTCTTCATCTGATCGATGATTGCCATGCATGATGTACATGTGTAGTCCAGGCTGCGGATATTTTTTTTACACGCTAGCCTGGCCATTTTCGCCGTAATACTCGTAAAAGTGCGCTGGTGGGAAAGCCTACACATAGGCATGCACGCAGTTAGTGTGCGGGTGGACCAAAGAGATATATAGCTCTATGGGGTGGACTTGTTGCTCGATATAATAGCTGGTCGTTCGTTCGTTCGTATCTCCTTAGATCAAGATTAATGTAAAGTTCCTAAATTAAATTAAATTAAATTAAGTTCTTGAATTCCATCGCCCGATGGCTGCGATGACCGTCTCATTTACAAGGGCCAGCTAGGTCTTCATCTGATGATTGCCATGCATGTACATGTGTATAAATGCACCTCGCATGTAGGCTAATATCAGTCGCTTCCATGGTATTTATCACAGAAATGGCCAGGCTAGCGTGTAAAAAAAAATTACGCGTCCAGGCTGGGCTGGTGAGCATTATTATGAGTTTGTTGATAACGCCATCTGCGGCGGCTTTAATCAAGTGTGTAGGGAATATAAAGAACCGGCCAGATTCTGGACTAAGGTGCCCCTTGTATCCGCTATCAGCCCAACACAACTCCGGAAAAGCGAGTACAGGCAAATACTTGAAAAACAGATAATAACCAAAGTGATGATAGAGTCCTCAACGTTCATTGCGAGGCAGTGTGTACAAAAGACATGAGGTAAATCTTTGAAAGTCAAGCTACTGTCGCTCTCGATTTATTTAGAAAAAACGATGTGGGTCAATTATCTTTAAAATCCATAAAGTATTAGTCATGTGAAGATCCTTCCAAATTGCAAGAATATGAAATAAATCTTTTCTCTGCCTTTAAAAAAACCCCCATATATACCAACAGCAGGTTGATTTTGGAAGATTTCTCAATGCCTTTTGTACACACTACCTGCCATTGAACGACGAGGACATTTGTCTATATTCACCGTGCGTTTTCCGCGCTGTTTGCCGAGTATTTATCTGTACTCGTTTTTCCGAACTTGTGTCTGACTGGCTATTGTAATATAATATGCAGTAAAACTAGATTGCCGAGTGTGAAGATACTTCAAAGACACTTCTATTTGTTTTATTATCATAATAGTCATTATCCCTAACGAGTGGGCAGTAAGAATGACCAAAGCAGAATGACGGAGATTAAAATACTCCGTCACGTCCTTCAAGGACTTTGGATAATCATAATATACAGTGTACCAGTACATGTACTCGAAATATAAGCACATTGAACTTTCAAAAGAGGTGTATGGAATTGATGCAAATTACCCAAAGGCAATCAATCAGTGTCCTTACCTACGACAAAAAAAAGACAATTATATTCATTCTTTTTCTTAGGCAAAAGAAATTGTATTGTAAACTTATTGCTATAATAATGATGAGTAGCAAATAACATGTTTTTAATACAATATCATCTTGCAAAATAAGTTAACTTTAGCCCAAAATTATCTCGCTCAAATACTAAGTTTTGTCAAAACTGTTTATAAACGTATAAAGTATGAACTTTATTGTTTTATAGGCATATTATGCAATCGATGTGTATTGACTTAAATGCTCAATTGCTCAATGGTGTAAAAATAGACTATAACCGTGATAATATTAACATTGATACTGTACACCTTAATTATTTTCTTGATATACGGTTTATCATGTTGAAACCATTTCATTTCAGAATAAATTGAGGCGATACCTCATTCGTACGTCCATAATTTATCAAGAACCGTATAAAAGAACATTTCAGCTCATATTTTACTAAGCTATGAACCGCGGAGTCTGGGCTCTTGTCAAAGTTTGGGTTTTAACAATTGGAGGTTAGTCTGAGTCCGCTAAGATTTCTTTGTTAAAGTGTTCATTAATAGAACCCGGGTCGGCTTATTAGAATACGGAAATTTACTCTCAAATTATTTCTATTTCAATTGTACTGGTATGAAATATAAAGATATTATCATAGATCAATGAAAGTGAATCTCCTTTAGTCAAAGAAATAATCAAAAAGGGGATATGTTTTTTTTTTATTAAGATTTGCACAATCTATGTCGCCACTGCCTCATTCGTATGATGAGCTGTACATCTTTAAGTCATTGCTTGCTATAAAGTAATCTGGAAATGGTTTGGTGAAGTGTTTTTGTTGTATGATGTAATAAAAACATTTACATAAAACCGAGTTAATATGGCAATGAGAAAATTATACGCAATGGATGAAAACTTTATACATGTAATATATGCACAACTTATTTATTGTATTTTTCAATAAATTTTTCCATTTACTGTAGTTATTTATTGTCGGACAAAATAAAGTCAAATGCATAGTGCTATTTACACTCTCTGTCTCCCCGGTCTCTTTTATGTATTCTTGAATTATTTTTATATATTTTTCGTTCCATTTTTTCAATATCTATGTTTTAAAACAATGTAACAATAACTCAGGGGTACTCACACATTAATTTGATCCGACGAACAAGTGCGCCAGGATTTATTCCTTCAAATATAGATGCTCTGTGTTACCATGGTTACGGTTGGAAATTTGCTTTTAGCTGAAGTTTGGTGTTAGGGTTTGGGTAATGTTTAAGTGTTGGGTCCATGGTTGAAGTAAGTTCCGACTATTGAAATACAATTATTCCTAACAGGTGAATTAATTAATTTGTAACGAGGCACTTCACAAAGATTTGTGCATTAAATTGATTACATACGAAAAATGGCTTATTCGCAAATTCTGAAGAAGAAAGAAGTAGACTTAACTTTTTGATTGAATAGTTCCGAACAAAATATATCCCCCCACCCCCCTCCCAAGAAAATTAGTGGGATTGTTTGTATTCGCAGTGCTTGGTCTACTATTTTACTCCCTGATTCATTCATTCAGGGATTCTCCCCCCTCGGTTTTTAGAAACTTATACAAAGAACGAAACGTCAATTATGTCAATAGTATTCACGTTTTACAAGAACGCTATTTTTATTCTAATTTTAGTCATTCTGAGGGTATTTGGTTGTTTGCAGGCGATGCGCGCGTGTGTGTTCTTTACCAAGCATAATAAGGAATGGCCGTCTAGTCTTGCGGTCATAAACTCTTCTACAGAAAATGTACTGATTATTTTAGGTTGATGTTATTTTCCACATCTTGTTTTCTTATCAATATTCTCTGGGAGAAAGGGACTGATGGGAATGTGACAAATAGGCGATTTGTGTTCTTGGTCGTCCAGTTTTACACCGTCACCCTTCCCCTTCCTCCCCATATAATATAAATGAATTTATATATAGGCTATATATGTTTATTATCGTAAACAATCCATTGTACAGGTTATTTTATTCTAGTTGTTAACTGGCCCATTCAGCCTGTGCTACTGGTCAGTTTTCATACACCAATAAATAAATAAACTAATGAATATATACGTATATATATATATATATATATATATATATATATATATAAATATAAAATAATTTCTCATCTTTCCTTAATTTTCATGACTCGAATAAATAATCGCTCCTTTCAAATGAAACTACGCTTTAAGATAATTTGATCGATGTGGTCGATTTGGGCTGTGTGTTTCCCCTTTATCTCCCTCCATTCATTTATTATTCATAAATGGCAACGATTTCTCACAAAGTCCTGGGGGTGTTTCACAAAGACTAAGATCGACTTTAAGTTGGACTTAAGTATAACAGGCCGTTCATGCCATTGGTTGCTATCCCAATTGGTCTCTAAATTATAATCTTTAGATAATATTTTTTCCTTCAATAATGAACTATCAAAAAATGTAAACTCTGTAGATTTGAGACCACGATTTGTACGTCCCTCGAAAGACAAATGCCAGTAAATGGTAAGAGCAAACAGTGGCATGAACGGCCTGTTATACTTAAGTCCAACTTAAAGTCGATCTTAGTCTTAGTGAAACACCCCCAGGTCTGTTGTTGCAAAAGTTCAGTGGTATAATGCTATATTTTAAGGGGAATAATCATGGAAATGTCTAATGAATAGGTATTTAAGCCAGGATTCAAAAATGCATTTTAAAAAAATGGAGAAAAAAAGAATATCACTTATTTCTGTAAATGATTGGTACAGTACAATTTTCATATTGGGAATTTCTTTTCTTTTCCATATTTTTGAACCTTATGAAGACTGAAACACAACCACAAGCAAAAGAAGAAGATTTGACCCCCATGGTTATATATTTAGGCATCCATTCACACACACTCACACACGCACAAAATTGGATTTGGTCTGAATTAGAATTGAATTTAATCTGAACTGTGAATTGAATTTAATCTGAACTACGAATTTAATTTAGTCTGAACTATGGACTGGACTTTGGTCTGCATTTTAATCTGAATTATGAATCGAATTTAATCTGAATCATGAACTGAATTTGATCTGTATTATGAATTGAATTTAATCTGAATTGTGAATCGAATTTATTCTGAACTATTAATTTAATTTAATTACTTAGTCCGAATTATGAATTGGATTTGGTCTACATTTTGTACTACATCTGTATCGCATTTCGTGTTATCCATGTTAAGACCAATTGTATTATTCTGTATCCATTTGTATCTTATTGTTGCTTATAATCTGTAATTCTGTATTCAAATGCAAACGAAACAAATTTCCAGTAATTGGACAATAAAATTTGAATTGAATTGAATTGAATTGAAAACACACTCACAAATCCTATATGAAATGCCCCCACCCACCCAGCCATAAAAATATTATATAGGGAAACATTCAAAGACATTTAAACTATGTTGTGTGTCGTTTCGGTGCTCTTTTGCTTGGGGTTGATTTTGTCATGATTGTTCTTGTCACGTCGCACTTTTCCGAATCTTCCTTTATATTTTCAAAGTTCAAAATTACATTTTGTAATTTGTTTAAGTTGTATTTGAACTTTCCAGTAGGTTAGGTTACAAAACAGTGAAGATTACTTCTAAACATGTGTTAGATTTTCACTTTCATAACCCTTTCCAAAAGACATATAATTATAATATGTAGTTTTTAAGTTGAGATAGAACTTTTATTTGGGCTGAGGTTCCACAACTGTTACAGTGAAGCTTTGATACTGATAAATTTCAAGAAAAGTATTTTTTCCTCACTTCTGGCAATATAAAAGAATGACCAAAACTACATCAATCTTTAGTTTGAAACCACTTTATTTCATGTTATCGACACTCACTGTTCAAGACATATTACACGGTTACAAAAAGCATATATCCAACACTGTTCCTGATCAACGACATTACAAAATATTAAAGGCTTAAAGCAAAATAAATACTTAAATTCCATTTTAATAGCACTTTTTTTCAAAAGAAACATCATATTAAATGTTACTATTACATTCCCGTAATATACAGCATGTAAACAAACTTGCAAATTTTCAAATTTTAATAAGTAATATCCTAATAAAAACCTGCTCGCTGATTCCTTTACATGATAAAATTATTTTCAAATACGCATAGATTAAACAAATTATTCTTTATTTATTGAATATTTTAAAAGAATTCAAGATTCAAGATTCAAGATTTTATTGTCCATATATAATACAGAAATTTGTTTTCCATTGGTGTAACATGTAATATGTGAAACATAAGACAAAAACATGGTGTCGTGTGCTGAAAGCCAGAAGGGCATCAAGACTCTATAAAGAAAAAGTCTATGAGCAGGTACGGTCCTCGGCTCTCAGCACAAAACATAACAAGACAATTATATGACTTATACATAGCAAGAATTCTACCCAACCTCGCAAAAACGCGGTCAATTATTATCCAGATGCTGGTAAAAGATGTGGAAAAATCATGGAAATACCAATTACTTAATGAAATAATTCAAATGTGTTTGAGCAAATTTCTTTTAGGAACCATCGGCGAATTTATTTTCAATAGGAACTTCGCAGTTACATAAACTGAAGTCTAACAAAAGAAAATGCAAAATAAGCGCCGAATTCCTACAAGATGACAGAACATGATTATATTTAAAAAGTCCATTGAAAATGTTGAACATAATGCAATGCTTTTTTTATGTGCATGTGTGTGGCGTTTTAAAAATCTATTTATTTCTAAAGTATTTTATTTTTATTATTTTGAAAATTCCGGCTTTAATTTAGACGCTGCGACTGCGATAAAATAGTTGGTCTTCATTTGAGTTTGAGCTGCCATAATTTGTATTCTTCTCCTATTAATTCAAATAACAATACAAATACAATCAATCTTTCACGTCTGTATTCAGTACAAACAGGACAATGTTCTGACAAATAAGGATTTTGGTGTGAAATACCCGACGCGGGTTTACCATCATTACATGTTATATTTGAACCGACAAACCTCTTTTCAAGTCACTAGAACGTGATTACTGAAATAAGGCCAATAACTTTGGTTGATTTTAAAATATATATATATATATTCATGCCCAAAACGACATTACATATATAGCTAAATAGCGATATTGAATGTAAATAAATATTAAACGAGAACAATAATGAAATGTACACAGAAAACATTATCATAACACAAATATAACATAAATAAATAAATAACGTATATTGATTGTTTGCCAGCAACGGCAGTACGTAAAATAATAAATTAAATCGACGGGACTACTAAAAACGATGTACTCTTCAGATCGCCTTAAGATATCAAAATAACTTGATAACTCGTTGGATCGAAATCCATGATTTAAAAGTGAGAGGACGCTGCTTGGGACACAATAACAATGATACACATAGAGCCGGTCGCATGCCAGTAAAGTGATCCAAATGTGATGGAATTGTTGAAAAACGGGGTCCTAATATATCAAATGTGTTTTGAATAAAGAAAGACTTTTCGTATAGTATTTGCATTAAGAGGGCATGACTGGCGTGCGCGGGAAAGTTGTTGATAGAGGGCGTTGTATAAATAGGTACTCCCGGTGATACTACCATGTGTTGATACATTAAATGATATAATAAATAAATTACTCATGGAGGGAATCATTAAAATGAATACAATTTTCGGAATATAAAGACAGTTCGCTGGTCTTTGGATTCAAAGTCTTGAAAAATAAACAAGACAGATAAGACATTTTTTAAATTTCAAATTGCACCACTGAAAAGCGTACCAATATATTGGTCGACGGTTACGTAATAAAAAGTCAAGCGGTGAATGAAAGACATGTTACTTATACATAGAATCTTCTCATATGGCAAGACAACGATTTCTTTTTTCTGTCAATTTGCTGTGAAAGTGAAAATGCAAAATAGGACGTGCCGCGAATTTCATCTACGCAGTGCTGAGCTACAAAGACCATATCCCATTTAAGTGCATTTTCGTATTGCTTGATACCAGTACTGTAAATTCTACTGAAGGGTCTTTGAAAGACTTTGAACATTTAAAATACAAGATCGCAAAGACTTTCATAAAAACAACAATATAATATAACGTAACATGTCGTCGTAACGTACGCACATTAGGATGACATGTAGGAGGTCTCTGCGATTATGTTCTTTAGCATGCTTTTCTCAATGCAGTAAAAATTCAGAATTGTATCGCAGAAAAAGTATCCTTCCTATTCAAGGTTTACGACCAATAACGCACTCGCACCCAACAGCCACATTAACCGAATCCCAGTCGTAGTGTTCGAATTCACCCACGCAGCCTGATCTTCGCAGAACGGCAATTTGCCTCATGATGGGCCGGCAGTAGCCGGCTGGTTGATCTTCCTCGGGGCAGGTTTCGTCATCATCGTCGCCACCGACAATCATTCGTTGGGCCCTCATTCCAAGGTAGCAATTTTCGCAGTGGCAGCTTGCTTCCATGATCACTCGGGGCCACCTATCTCCGTCATAGTTTGTATTTAAACTGTGAATGACAAAAGCAGTAATAATAATAGTTAGAACAACAAGAACAACAACAACAATAACAACGATAATTATAATGTTAATAATACTAATAATGATAATAATAATCGTCACACTAACGACAACAACAATAATAACGAAGAGACAAGGGCATACAAGAGCTTTTGCTCGTCATATTTTTTTAATTAAATCCCCTCAACCAGCAAGAAAAGTATGGGTCTGCCCTTTACTCATGGATCTGTGTTATATATACAATAGATAAACTGCAACCTTTGACTATAACAGCGTCGTACTTATTCTCCCCCCTCTCTCTCTCTCTCTCTGTCAAACTCCCAATAACCCCCTTCAGTCTCCCGAAAGTTCTTAGTCTCAACGATTATCAATAGAAGTTGAATCAATGACTCAGTGAGTCCACCGCTAATACCAGGCCAGTGGATCATTGTACCTGCGCACAATCTCCAAAGGTAATTCACTTAGGGAAATTCCCTTATTAGCCCGGAATGAGTGTAGTCTTCAAAATATACCTTATATTTATACAACCAGAACTTACATTCCAAAATAAAGGCATATTTATAATAAGATGATCCACGATTATCTGTAGCCAAAACTTACAGTGATGTTTCAAAAATGGCTATATTACATGATCATATTTTTCTCCTGTTTTCCTGCATTATTAGATTATTAACTGTAAAGTTTTTAAATTTATGCATTTCAACTTGTAATCGTTTGTAACGTATAGGGGTTTTTTTAAGTAAAAAATATTTAAGATGAAATTGAAATGACATTGAAATACATTCACTACGATGAAAATTAAGCTAAACTTAAATTACGTAATAATGTTCGTGTTATAATCGATAAAATGGGGCATGAAATTGTAGACTAGTTTATGTAACCTGCTCTAATACGCATGCATTGTTGAAAACAAGAACACGCCACTCTCTGGTGAACAACTACACAGATATGTCGTTTGTACCGTGCTACTGTTATAATCTAAGTGTGTAGCCCGTATAGTATATTTACGTTCACAGTCCATTTTCTTTTTCCAGCTGTTTTTTGTTTTTCTACTATGCTCGGTCTTAAAAATGCGGGAAGATTCCCTCCAAATTAAAAAAATAAGCAAGACATTGCTCATTGAAAAGCTGTGACCCGATTCTTCGCTCAACTTCACCCCACCACTCCCCGAACAATATCAGAAACAGATTTTAATTCGTTTTCACATTTGTAATCCGGTATCTCTTCTATATTTATAGCTTCATTTACGTCACACAAATCTTTACAAAAACGACCTGAAGCACGTTGTGCCTGTTATCCCATGGTCGACAAGAAAAGCAACACGGATGTAGTCTGCTGTGTTCCCCCCAAAAATATTGAGGGTTACATATTTTTTAGGTCAGCCCACCCGTCAATGGATGCATTGGAATGAATAGAGCCTCAACTCCCTTTAGATGTTTACCTTTGCTTTATTCGGAGCTATTACGCGAACGGACTTACATCGGAAAAAAAAAACTTAGACCAAAGCATGCAGACTGAAGCATGTTTTTTCTGTTTTATGATTATTATTTTTTATGAATGAATATGAATGAAATATGAATCATTACACTTTCAAGGGCTAATTGATTAAAAAACTTCTCTTCTTAAAATAAAATATTTCCAGCAAAATATTATAATGATAAAAAAAGAGAATCTGGCATCCATCTGAGTATTTCGGAAGCAATCTTTGGACTATTTATTGTATTTATTTTATACAATGACTATTCTCTCTTTCTATTTCATTGCCCCAATAGGGTATTCCCTCATGGAGAAAAATGACGTAGTGCCATTGCGTAAAATGAGGCAAGCACCCTGGTATGCAAGGCTGGCGGAAAAAAACACCCTTTTAACCCTCTCACTGGCCCAATTCTTTCTTCTTCTTTTTTTCATTATTCCTCTTATTCGTTTTTTTCTTTATTCCTCTTATTCATTTTTTTCCTTTTATCATTATCATTTTTCGTGTTCTTTTGCTTATTTTTATTTCTCAAATTCTTCTCCTTCCCCTCCCTCTTATTCTTCTTCTTCTTCTTCTTCTTCTTCTTCTTCTTCTTCTTTTTTTTTTCTTCTTCTTCTTCTTCTTTTTCTTCTTCTTCTTCTTCTTCTTCTTCTTCTTCTTCTTCTTCTTCTTCTTCTTCTTCTTCTTTATTCTACCTTTTTTCCTCCTCGCCTTCTTCTCCTCGATCATCATCCTTCTCCTTCCTCTCCCCCTCTCCCCTCCCTTTTGCCTTGTTTTAATCTATTTATTGTGAAGAACTTATTACATTTACAGATTAAGAACATTATATCAATCTATGTAATGCTCTCCGAAAGATAGGAAAACGTTGGTTTTTACTTACACACTAGGGCATGTGCTAACTCTTGCAGCCCCCATGGGCATCGGGGAAGCCGCACTGTGGTACGTTGGCCGGGCTTGAGTCGGAGGGAGCATGGCGAGGCCGGACAGATTTGTTCCATTTATACCAGTTTCATACCTCATCCTCAAAACCTTCTTGGTAAGACCCATGCAAGCTGACGTGGGCTCTGAGGTTTCTGAATTTCTTTGCCTCTTGAATTGTCTGTTGGGCTGGGTTTTTCTCGACCTGTTCCTGTTGCGTTCCGCGTCACAACAGTTCAACGCCACCATCATGTACAGTGCAAAAATGATGAGTACCTTTGCCATATCCTGTGATCAAAAAGAAGAAACAAAAAAATGAAGTTAACCTATAATAAAAATCAGTCGAGGACAGGGGAAGAGACTGTTATGATAAAACAGTTAAAGACGCTCCCTCCATTTCTCCAGATAACATGAAACAAACGGAAAACAGCGTTCCGTCACGCTGATGCAAAATAAGAAATGCCTTCAAAAATCGTACTGCTAACTGTTAAAAAAATATGAGAAAATTACATTGTATTAGAATAAAACACGCTAGACAAATAAATGTCGAAATAAATCATGACGGAAAAATCTTTGAGACTTTTTACCCCGTGTTCGCTAACAATTTGGGAGATGAATCAAGATCCGAGCTGTCGTGGACGCTACCACCGGCTTTAATGCCGAGGCCACTGCACAGCAGCCGCGAGACTCCGTCCCAAAAGGAAGTAGTAAAAATAGAACAATATTCGTGAAAAGAAAAAGGCGTGGGTGTGGTTTTTAGGAATTGGTAACTTGGTGGAAAATAAACGAAGATTTCCCGTTTTCCTTTCGTATTTTTTTTTCTTTGCAAACTTTGAAAATGTTTGGATGTATGGCGTCGGAGCATGAACATATCGAATGACGATATCTAGTTATGTTTAGAAGATGTAGATTATGGCAACGTTGCAGATCATGGACTTTACATTACACCTAGATATTATACGTTTATGTCTCTATCATTAATTTAACCTATGTTATAATTCTATTTCGATAAATAGCGAAAATTGTTCTCCCGAAGAAAAATTTAAAGTTGGAAAAAGGTACGATAACGAATATGGTATCTTTGCAAAAAGAAATCAGTTTACTCAATTTCTCCAGTGTTTGTGTGTTTTACTGAGATGAAATTTTATTTTTGAGCGGTTACTTTTCCACTCCATCTAAAAGAAGTTCGGACTATGGGTGAAGCGTTTTGTGAAATTCTGATCTTTGCTTGGAATGTATTAGATTTTTAGAAGCAGTTATGCCACTTATTACCAGGACCTATTTTTAACAATAGAAGCAAGATTTACAGATTGCATATACCTATTTTGATTGGGATATAAGAGGTATCATAATATTTCAACAAATAGTTATTTTGAGAATAACCTGATTATTATTTGTAGGGGTAATCTATTTTACGCTAGCTTTAGAAAATATAGTCATTTGAACATTTAAACTCACTTTTGATGATGATAATATAAAATAAAATCATTAATTTACAAATTCAAATAAATTTATCAAAATATGGCAAAATCATCCGACTGTCTGATTTAGGCTTACTAATTGCTCTGTCATTTCAGGAGTGCATACCCACCCCATCCAAATGAAATTTGAACTCTATTTAGTTCAGGTACTTAGAGGGATAATAAAATGCCCTATTCTCCTACAATGCTAATCCATTTTATCACATCATTAAACTTTGATATAAATATATAGACATTTCCAAGCGCAGATCATATAGACCACGACAAGAAATGAGCAAGAACCAAAGAACCAACTTATTTTTTGTTAAATATAGGGGGTTAAAAAATACTGAAAATCCTTAGTAGCTATACAGACGAGAATGGAATATGTTAGCACACAAGTACCCAGAGTATAATTCCGTTAGTACAGTGTAGTATAAAATTGCCTTCTTACCTTTGTTGAAAACATGCTTAATATCGTAATAAAGATGATCTTGTCCAAAGATACTTTAGATTGTCACATCAGCTCTCCTCCCAACTTGTCGAATTGCCTCTGATAGTCCATGCAACCAGTATTTATCAGCATGGACGGTTATTTTTAGACTATTTTGTCACCAAATAAGTCCTCCATATGCACGGTGCGACCGCTGGAGCGTGCCCGGGGATGTCCCGAAAATAGTCTAGTTTACACAGACCTTAACTTGTTCGTTTTACAAAGCGTTCATAAATCATTGCAAATGGGTAAAAAAATCCCGGTAAATATGATGCCATCTTTAAGATCCATAAGGTCCATAAAACAAACAAGTATATATGCTCATTATTTGGAGTATCAACTAAAATTTAAACAAAAGAGGCAAGAAATAAATTAATAATTCGTTGCTCCTCTACGATTGGCCACAACAGTCAGTTATGTATAGGGCATGGTATTTTCCGATCACTGGATAGGAAAAGTACACCGGGGAGGTACGGATGCTTTATTTTCATACGCTCTCAATTTTGTATATCGTAATGGAAGAAATTATTGTTCATTGTTTACCTCACCCATGACAACCTTCCTAATATCATGTTTGGATGAAAAACAAGTTAGAATTGAGCAAAATAATTTATCGATTAGAAGTGATGCTTTGAAAGAATGGCAACAGGTGATAGGGAGGAAACGGAGGTTAAAGTAAAGAGAGTCGATTATGAAATTCTAATCATTAACATGATTAACGTGTCTCATTATCGTTATTATTATCATTATCATTATCATGATGATCATCATCATCCTCGACGTCTTCGTCGTCATCGTCATCGTCGTCATCTCCTTTTCTTCATTATTATCATCATCATTACAATCAACATCGTCATCATTATAGTCATCATCATCATCATCATCATCATTATCATCGCCGTCGTCATCGTCATAGTTGTCATCACCTTATCTTCATTATTATCATCATCATCATAATTATCGTCGTCACCATCTTCATCATCATCGTCATCATGATGACCATCACACAATTTTCACCCTAATCCTCCTCCTCATCATCATTATCAGCAATGCTATTAACCTTCATCATCATCATCATCAATATCATCATCATTTTCTTCTTAATCATCGTCATTGTCGTCTTTATCATCGTCGTCGTCGACATTGTTCCTATCTCCCCATTTCATTTTCTCATCCTTTTATTTCTCTTCACTTCTCCTCTAGATTCATCTTCTCTTCCTTCTTTTTTCTCCTCCTTCTTATCCGCCTACTGCTCTATCTACTCCCTTCTCTTCTGACGCGCCTCCTCCTCCTCTCACATTTTATTTTCTTCCTTCTCCTTATCATTATTCTCTCCCATTTTCTTTCTCATTTCTTTCCCTTCTCTTCTATTTCTTTCGTTGCAATTAATCATGTTGGTCACCATCCCTTTGTAAGTTCTAATACAATTTCCTCCTTTTTTGTTTTGTTTCGTTCTTATATCTTAAAGTACAAATATTAATGAATTGATAATTTACACCCTTAAATAGAATTCCTCAATCCTACAATACAATGTCAGAAGTAGGCCAATGTTATTAGCATGTCGTCTTTACAAACACAATCATTTTCCAAAGCTATCGGAAACATGGTGAACGTTAGATATGAATTAATGACATCTGTTATCAATTTTGTACATGTGTTTACAGTGTTCATGAGTTAAACACGGATTCGATAGATATAAACCCGAAGCCGTCGAACATCTTTTTATCTTTTACCGGAAATGTAATTCGAATTACAACAAATATAGAAAATAAATTCTAGTCTCTGCAAATTAAATTTAGTCTGCGCAAACATACGAAAATTGTCTATATTCAGCGCTAACATTTGGTTACTTGAGCTTAAACAACAAACAAACAAGCAAGCAAACAAAAATAATCTCAAAGCCTGAGGGAATGAAAGAAGAAATGGGAAAATGTCCTTGTCATAGCCCACTATGTAGTTGAACAATTTCATCGTAAAATGACATGGCTTGTGTGTACATGGCATGCTTGCAAAGGCGTTTATGTATTATCTTTAAAAAATAATAATACAAAAAGAGGGGGGGGGGGTATTGAACCATGATCGAATATTTTATTCTCAATTTCCTGAAAGGTAGTGGATTTGACCACGTTAGAAAACTTGTTGATTAGTGTTAGATGTTCTCAAAATATAGTGCAAGAAACTCATGATTCCTTAATGAATTGATGAATCACTACATTAAATCTCACGATGTTTGATGAAATAAGACACTGCTCGTCTAATTATATAAAGGGCATTCATTGGACGGTTTAGAAGGCAGTCTGAGATTGTTTCAGATATTTTGCTCAACGTTCCTGTAGAAATCAATTTGAATGCCTTTTATGTAAACTTTGCATTCTCTAGTGACAAATTAGTATTTAGTTTAGTAATAATGTATACATCTTTGATCGGCCATTTGACCGATTACTTACATACCCATCTTTAGTTGCACTGGTTTTTAGATAAAAATATATTTTCCATTTTTATGTGAGGTTAACAAAGTTGTCAGAAAAACTGAAATATTCGATCCATATTTTTCCTTTTTTTCTTCATTTCCCCCCGGTTATGTTTGATTAATTTTTAATACGTGTTTTCTTAATAATGTTAAATTATAATCATACTTGCAAAAATAATGCAAACATCTAAAAACGTGGATTTTACAGAGCTCCCCGTTCATAGTCATATCCTATTTTCATATTTGCTATAACTCACGCTGTTTGTTCGTCGCTTACTTGCTGTTCCCGATATATGCACGATTTTTGTTGGGAGTCTATTTATACACAGTTTTGGTTTCTGTGTCCAAGACGAAATGCTTCTAGTAAATTATTTGCTTATTTTATAATTTCTGTCTGTTTATACATTCATCATTTTCTACCAAATATAACTTGAGCAACCGTGACTTTAGAATTATTGACTGGGGGAACCCATCGCGTATGCCTGAAAGAGGCATCCTTTAAAGCCCGTCTGCACTAGTTTGGCCAAGAGGGATTATACCTCCCAGCATGGTTACTGACAGGTGGTTATCTTATCAACTCAGCTCTCAATTAACATAAGGAAAAGAGGAGCACGGGGGACCAACGGGCACCGCTTAATAGGCATTGTTTACTACATAGGGGGAGCAAGGAGCTACAAGTAGTGCAGTGGGGCTTTAAGTTCAGGAATCATTTTTAAGTATCAAAGTGAAAACATTAGGAAATGACACCTCTTTAGAATAAGAAGAATAGCTCCCGAATATTATCCGTATTTCACAATAACGAGATATAGAGACGGAAAAGCCACTATGCACAGACTTAATCCAATAAATAGATGCAAAGGGTTTGATTGCAGCCTATATGGCCGGAACATCATTATCGGACTAAAATATAATAGCGATTGTGGTATTTCCTTCAACTTTCGTTTCTTTATAGGAAAGATTATCTTCTTATTCTTCTTGTCTTTCTTATCAGATATTGTAGCCGAGTTTGAGTTAATTACCTTTGGCATTCTTAGCCACGAAATTGATTATTTCATTTTCTAAGGAATGTCTAAATATTAATTCCTTAGACTGACAACACACCAAACAGAAAATGATATTACCCGCAAATGGCTGAGAGTATGTCGGTCAGTTTGGAGTCTTTGTAGAGTCGGTTTGGCTCCGTGACTGAAGTATACAAGCATAATTATGCAAACCGAAAGCTCATTAGAGACACAATGTCCTCTTGTTATTGGTCGTTTGAACGAATGCATTGAGCTAATTCTGTATCCTGTTGTCTTTTTGATAGTTTACAAACTCAACACCTACGCAAATTCGACACAGAAGAACCTGTTCAAAAGAAACATAGATATTATTTTAGAAAGGGGAAGGAAGGAAAGGAAGGGGTTGTTACGGCAGCGTTTTTACTACAATAGAAGTGAAGCTATTTCAACCGTAGATTCCATGTAGATAACGCATTACGCTGAATAGGAATGTTAAGTTTCATTTGCGATAAGAACATGTATTTCCATTTCTTGATGACAAAAGAAACTTTTTCATATTATAATCATCACGAAATACTTTCATTTTGAAAAGCTGACGACTCTATAATAGGTGGGTTAATTGTCATTGGCTGGTTCATATGCGAGGTATTTCTTGACACTCGCAAGTTGTACGATGTTGAAAAGAAGTGAAAATATGATGGGTACGTTTTGTACTTTCTTATTGAAGGGGGGCATTGAAGGGGGGCACCCCTTTCAAATTCCGGGGACGCGGAAATATGCAATGATTCCAAAAAGGGCAGATATGGAAAGGATTCAAGGTTCCATTTTATGGTATTCAACACGTCTGAAGAGAATTTCAATACCATTTACGCCCCCAAAAAATGATAACAAGTTCAAAAATCATGTTAATTACATCAACAATCATTGATCAATCATTTTTGTAATATTTTTCATTGGGTCATCCGAGTAGCCCAACAGGTGACAGCCCACGATACTTTTGCCTCCACCCCCATTTTTAATCACCAAAAATGTGGAAATTGTATTATGCTCATTATACCGACAATGCTCATTAAACACGCATTTTATTAATGTTTTTCATGGGGTTGTCGGAGTAGCGCGATAAGATAGCACATGATATTTTTGCCCGTTCTCCCCCATTTGTTATCACAAAAATTGGAAATTGTATCATGCAAGGTTTACCAACAATGACTGAAGAATCATTTTATTAATATTTTCACGGGGAGGGGTCATTCCAAGAAAATGTGGAAAATGTGGAAATTGTATCATGTCAATCATACCAATAATCATTGTATTAAATTACAGAGAGAGAGAGAGAGAGAGAAAAAAAGAGAGAGAGAGAGAAAGAAAGAGAGAGAGAGAGAGAGAGAGAGAGAGAGAGAGAGAGAGAGCGAAGAGTGGCAGATATAGGCAAAGTAGAGACAGACATGATTATGTAGACAGAGAGATAGAGAGAAAGAAAGAGAGAGAGAGAGAAAGAAAGAGAGAGAGAGAGCGAAGAGTGGCAGATATAGGCAAAGTAGAGACAGACATGATTATGTAGACAGAGAGATAGAGAGAAAGAAAGAGAGAGAGAGAGAGAGAGCGAAGAGTGGCAGATATAGGCAAAGTAGAGACAGACATGATTATGTAGACAGAGAGATAGAGAGAAAGAAAGAGAGAGGGAGAGAGAGAGCGAAGAGTGGCAGATATAGGCAAAGTAGAGACAGACATGATTATGTAGACAGAGAGATAGAGAGAAAGAAAGAGAGAGGGAGAGAGAAAGAAAGAGAGAGAGAGAGAGAGCGAAGAGTGGCAGATATAGGCAAAGTAGAGACAGACATGATTATGTAGACAGAGAGATAGAGAGAAAGAAAGAGAGAGGGAGAGAGAGAGCGAAGAGTGGCAGATATAGGCAAAGTAGAGACAGACATGATTATGTAGACAGAGAGATAGAGAGAAAGTGTCAGAAAGACATTCATAAAGACAAAAAGACAAACAGACAGAGAGACATACAAACAGACAAACAGACAAAGATGTATGACAGAGAGACAAGGGCAGGAAGAGATAGAGAGAAGGGGTGGGAGTAGTAAAAAGAAAAATATATTTATCGAGACTGGGATTTAGACCAGAAATACTTTTCATAGTGCTTCATACAACTATGTCACAATCACCTTCCAAGAAAAAAGAACGGAAAACTTTAAACAGTGGCGGAATCATTGTGGAAATAATGCGCACTGTTAGCCAGGGAGTTCGTGTTGAAACCGCACCGTATGGAGTTCATGGCTAAAACGGAATGGAAAAAAAAATCAAACTGCGCCTGCAATTTTTGTGTAACGTCAAGCGGGGAGGGGGCGGGGATTATTGTTAAAGTGAAACGCTATGGCGTAATGTAGATAGTTATGATGATGTGGAAACGGTTCCCTTTTGTTTGTTTGTTTGTTTGATGTTTGTTTTTGCCTAAATGTAAATTGGCCTATACAATCTCACTATGGAGTGCTGGCATGGGGGAAGTCATTGAAAACACAATTAGATAAGATTTGTGTTGCCCAAAAGAGGGTGGTTAGAGTTGTTTTTAATGCGAGCTATCGTGCTCATACTAATGTTTTGTTCTACAGTAATAAGCTATTGAAGGTTGAAGACATTTACTTTATACAGTTAGGCGCAATTATGTATGGTTTTGAAAACGGTACTCTCCCAAATGTGTTAGTACAAATATTTCGAAAGAACAATCAAATTCATAGCTATAATACAAGGCAGGCAACTGCACTTCATATTCCACGTGTAAGAACAGCTTTTGCTCTGAAGACGCTGGCTTGTACTGGTCCCAAGTTTTGGAACTCACTTCCTATCAATGTAACTAGATCTGTCAGTGTCTTTGTTTTTAAACGCAAATTGAAATTACATTTATTGAGTAACTATGTCGACAATTAACGTAAAAATTATATCACCAGAAATGATAATAAGTAATAATTTATTAGTTGTTATTGATAACGTGCATTATCTTTTTGTTTTTGTTATGTTTGATTATTCAATATAAATGTCAGCATTTTACATTCTCTCTCTCCCCCTCCTCTCTTCTATTTTCTCTTTCTTTACATCAAATACCATTTTCCCTATATACATATAACTTTCTTCTTTCTCTGTTTTCTCTGTTTTGTTGTTTTTCTCGTTCCAGTTTGCTTTTTCCTTTCGATCCTTTTGTATATATTTTCATCCTCTCCTTTTCAAATTTCAAGCTATCCCTTTTGTAAATATTTCCCCCATATTTAATCATGTGTAGTTTTGATAACTTTGAAACATTTTAAAAAGTGAAACATTGATGGTTTATGTTATATGGGGACCTTGCTCTTACAAGCCCAGCTTTTCTAAGGTCTCCACTTTCTTTCATTTGGATTATATATCGACTTAAAATTGCACTTGAATTGTTTTTTTCTTATGCTGTTTTTTGTTATATTATTATATGTAAAAATGTTGTGAAAGAAAGAAATAAAATGAACCTTGAACCTTGAACCTTGAAACAAACGAAATTTACACTGAATTAGAATATACTAAACATTTTGCTTTATCTCAAATTTTCTTTTCATATATTTGTATATTCAATGTGTTTCTTGTATCAACATTTCAGTACCCGCTTTCTTCTCTCCTTTGTACATGTATACATATATCCTATTTATTACTGTCTTATATATCTCTCTCATTCGATTGATCGGTCGCACTTCATATTTTTAGATGAAATTATAGTAATGTGCATTTTGCGAATTAATCTTTGTAACATTACATTGTTCGATATTTTCAGAACGTGAATTCAAGTTCAGTTCAAATTCTCTAACATTCTGGATGCTATTTGAATTGTTTTATTACATGAACCTCACTGATTCACCTGATAGGACTAACGTTCTCAAATCTTTCGTTGTTGTTGTGTGTTTATTGACCTTTAGAGAGAATTCCCTAACTGCTTTTTTACAGTCTGTTCGATTTAACAATTCACTTAAAAGGCTTTTCAAGAAACATCTTCTGTCTCTTTATAATGTATAATTTATTTTAAGTCCACATCTCTCATATCAAAATGCACCCCCCCCCCCTCCTTTTTTTTAAAGCATATGTTATTGTTACTATGTTTAGTGCGCCTGGTGCATTCAATTGTCAAACCTTATTGCATGGCATTTACGGATTCACCATTTTCCATTTGTACTATGGTTTATACTTTCACATTTCATTTATATTTTTAATGCTGTTATGTTAATGTATATGTAATTTTGATATTGTTATCTGTTATGATATTCCATCTTTTATCTTTGTATATAATGCCATGATGGTGGAAATCAATTTAATTCAATTAAACTATTTTCCTGTTTTGTTGTTAAAACTCAGAATTCTCCTAGTTCGGGTCGCGTATGCACCCTCGTCTCGTCGCTGTTAAAGATCGTTGGTTAAAGCGTCGAGGTTTTGCCAAACTTAAATTTAAAACTACGACGTTTCCGTGTGAACATAGGTATTTTTTCCAAGCCGGGTGGCCGATCCAACCGAGTTTATTCTTTGAGATAATTGGTGTATACAGTATCCCCATGTTTACATGGATACATCTTATATTGTCTTATGTGAAAAAAATAAATAAACAAGATTAAGTGAGCCAAACTTATCAAGGTACAACGAGATCTTTGAAACCATTACAGCCCTTGTTCAAACGTATCACCATATCGGGGGGGGGGGTTCTTTGTAGCATTGCAACAGGTGGATAGCGTCACGCTGCCATGGTAACGGGTCTTTGCAGTCCCGTCAACAGCTTCCCTCATACATGTGTATCTACCTGCCTCGCTTTACTCTATCTACTGTATGGAGTGTACACCGTATGAAAACAAACGCAGACGATTCCAATGGAATTTAGACTTTGAACCCTCTCTGTTACATTCCCCTTTATTTCCCACTCCACTTATTTATTACCCAACTACTTATAGACGTTGATGGACCGCGAGGATCAGAGACAAAAGTATCGTTTTATTATTTTTTCCATATTCCGCATGGCTGGATTGTGTGTTCGATTTCATTTTTTCCCCAAGAATTCTCAGCTGGAATTTTTTTAAAATAATTATTGATGGGATGCGTAAATAGTGCAAAGGGTAAAAAAAAGATAAGATATAGGGGAAATCACTCATGTTGTGAACATTATGATTATAGATTAAAAGTAATGTTTTTCCGTACTCTGCGTGGCTGGATGTGTTTTCGACTTCATTTTCCACAAAAGTCTCGAATGGAAAATTTTAAACAAAATTATTTGATGGGATGCGTAAATAGTGCAAAAATAATCAAGATTTTGCACCGGGGGAAACTCGGTATGATGATTGCGACATGCTGGAAATAAAATTAAAACCTCATAACAACAATTTAAGGATATGCCGGTATACAAATAAATGGAGATAGTGCACATAGTGCTTGACTTGTGTATAGAATTATCCTTGCAAACTCTACCCCATCGCAATTTTTTTTTTTTTTT
Source organism: Mesocentrotus franciscanus (assembly GCA_037976565.1). Taxonomy (NCBI): domain Eukaryota; kingdom Metazoa; phylum Echinodermata; class Echinoidea; order Camarodonta; family Strongylocentrotidae; genus Mesocentrotus; species Mesocentrotus franciscanus. The sequence continues at coordinate 25,905,802 of CP137678.1, forward strand.
TTTTTGATGAGTGATCCAAATTATTGCTCCTGCGACAATTGCTATGGGCTTTAGTTTGTCAAAGATATAGGGTTAGAGTTAGGGTTCCAATCGGGTCTTAGGTTAGGTTTGGGGTTGGGGTTCATGTTGCCATTGGGTTTTAGGTTAGGATTGGGCTTATTAAAGTGTTTGGTCAAGGGTTGAAGTCAGTCATTCGGTAAGTGTAGGAAATTTCCGCGGAGCAATTGTTGCAGGATCATGATATTATGTCGTTCAATCGTTTTCTTAAAATATTTTATGAGGATTGCGATATTTGGGATAGGAAGTATTAAAGTAATGGTGATAATGCCATGAAGAAAAAATTATTAAATTCGAGGAAAAAAGGGCAGTACTTTAGTTCATGAGACGAAAATAAAGATGTGCATATCTTGAGAAGATTCATTTTTAATTTCCATTTGTTATGTTAACGTGTTAACTCATACCGATTTACCCCAAAATAATCCTAGATTATATATTAAAAAACACACGGGGTGGTATTCCGATAGCGCGAACTAAGTTAAGCTCGGCTTAACTAGTTCACACTTTTATGGAGTGCCTGTTGCCAACTCATTTTCCCTGTACAGATTATTTTAATCCTGCAATGAAAAGTGTCCAAAAAATAATTTTGCAATGAAATGGGAAGAAAAAGATAATATGAGTATGAACTGAATTTCAATAAAGTCTTTGGTAGATTATCTTTGTCATGAATATTGAAGGAGGAAGATGACACATAGCATTCCATAGAAGTGTGAACTAAAATTCTTGTTTAGTCTGGACTTAGTCCCGGCTTAACTTAAGAGAATACCACCCACGGTGTTTAGGACCTCAAGGAAGAACAGAGCCATTAAATTAATGGCTATGAATAGAGCGATCCATCTGTGTTATTTTTAAGTAATTATCATTGTTTTCTATGTTCATAAAAATTATGTATATATGTGTTGTTGTTTTTATACGGAAAATAAAAACAAACCAAAACAAATAAAAACAAACCAAATACCGATAAACAGTACACACCCATCAAAATAACTCACACCGTTCCAGTGACAATTATCTGCAAATATTGTCAAAGAATAAGTTATAGCACAATAAGACAATGCCATATTTAGTAACCAAATGCCGGTAAACAGTATCCACCCGATTACAAGAAATCATACGTAACTCTCCAGTAACAACCCTCAAATAGAAGCCAAATCCGTATTTAAAAGCCAAATAAATATCCACCCAATTAAAACTTCATACTCATACATTCCCCAGTTACTTCCAGGTGAATACATGTTATAAGTTGTAATAAACTATAAGACAATAGCATGTTAACAAACCAAACACTGATAACATGTTAAATAGTGGTCCCCCCCCCCTCATTAAAAAAAATCTTTCTCTGCTAATCTAATTTATCCCACAAGTATTGTAAAATTACATGCATTCATTTCATTTCAGTCAGTCAGTTATTCAGTTAGTCAGTCATTTCATTCAGTACACATTCATTCATTTATTATTTTATTCATTCATTCATTCATTCATTCATTCCGTCATTCATTCATTTATTCATTCATTCACCCATTCATTCATTTATTCATTCATTCATCCATTCATTCATTCATTCCGTCATTCATTCATTCATTCATTCATCCATTCATTCATTCATTCATTCCGTCATTCATTCATTCATTCATTCATTCCGTCATTCATTCATTCATTTATTCATTCATTCATTCATTCATTCCGTCATTTATTCATTCATTCATTCATTCATCCATTCATTCATTCATTTATTCATTCATTCATTCCGTCATTCATTCATTCATTCATTCATTCCGTCATTCATTCCGTCATTTATTCATTCATTCATTCATTCATTCCGTCATTTATTCATTCATTCATCCATTCATTCATTCATTCATTCCGTCATTCATTCATTCATTCATTCATTCCGTCATTCATTCATTCATTTATTCATTCATTCATTCATTCATTCCGTCATTTATTCATTCATTCATTCATTCATCCATTCATTCATTCATTTATTCATTCATTCATTCCGTCATTCATTCATTCATTCATTCATTCCGTCATTCATTCCGTCATTTATTCATTCATTCATTCATTCATCCATTCATTCATTCATTTATTCATTCATTCATTCCGTCATTCATTCATTCATTCATTCATTCCGTCATTCATTCCGTCATTTATTCATTCATTCATTCATTCATTCCGTCATTTATTCATTCATTCATTCATTCCGTCATTCATTCATTCATTTATTCATTCATTCATTCATTCATTCCGTCATTTATTCATTCATTCATTCATTCATCCATTCATTCATCCATTCATTCATTCATTCATTCCGTCATTCATTCATTCATTCATTCATTCCGTCATTCATTCCGTCATTTATTCATTCATTCATTCATTCATTCCGTCATTTATTCATTCATTCATTCATTCCGTCATTCATTCATTCATTTATTCATTCATTCATTCATTCATTCCGTCATTTATTCATTCATTTATACATTCATTCACTCATTTCATTTCATGTGCCGAAAATCATCATTTATGTTTCATATTGTATCTGTTCATAGCAGTGCTCCTTTATAAAGCAGACCCTGCGTGGATTTGATTGGGACTACCCTGCCTAATTTAAACAAAATAAAAAAAATTAACAAATAACATCACTTCACAAAAAAAATCATTTATTACAGGTAGGCCCACTCCACTTGAACCCGTTTAATTAGAACAGAACACAGATCAATTAACATTTTTATCATGATGATCAATAACGTCAATAAACGCATCATTATCAGTATTTCAACGCCCATTTATTAGTTCCAAAGGTGAGCATGCGGATATACCAGGGGTCCATAATTGACAGGAGGAGCAGGTTGTGAAAACAGCTCAGGGTTATAATACTGGGCGTTACACGTTCTATGGGCTTGATGGGTACAATAGCCTATGGTTGATTTAAAAAGAGGACATTCCCACACCCCTCCCGAGTATTACATCATCATGGATTGAACACTGTCTGCGATGGCTACATTCCCCGAGACCTATAGCCCATGACATCAGCAGCCCCGTTTCAGAGGGGTCACTAACCGGTGGCACGCGAGACCGACAGCCCAACAGACCGACATTTTCTATCTTTCTTTAATAGAGAGAGAGAGAGAGAGAGAGAGAGAGAGATAGATAGAGAGGGGGAGGGGTGGGGAGAGGAGAAGGATCCGAAATTGCGGTCATATGATCCTACTGTATTGAATCCAGCTGGAAACAAGTCCGACAGCCCATAAGACCGATATTGTTCTATCTTTCGTTAATAGAGAGAGAGAGAGAGAGAGAGAGAGAGAGGGGGGTTGGTTGGGAGAGCTGTTGGTCTTTTAAGAGGCCGTCGGTCTTGTCTTATATGTGTGAACCCTTTGGTCCGTCGGTCTCGTTGGCTGCAAGTCTACTGTTTTTATTGTTGTTTATCCGAGACACGGTGGCAGATAATGTTGTTTCATTAGCGAGAAAGTGAAGCGAGCGAACGACCCATTTTGAGACACTTTTTCATGTCATCGGTAGTCCACGAGGGCGTACTGGTGTGTGTGTGGGTGGGGGGGCTTGGGCTGCCGCCCTCCAATGATGCGCGCCCGCAAAACAAAATGGATGAAAGAGAACAGAAAGTGAAATAGGATAAAGAAATGAAGGAAAAGCGGAAGTCGGGAAGGAGAAAAAGAAGATCTATAAAGAGGATCTGTTTCAATGCCTCTTTTGCTTTGATTCATGCTCAGGAACGGACTTTTGCATTGCACACTTTCTGTTAATTCAGTTACAAGCACGAAGTCCTTATTCGGGCAACAAGGTCATGCCTCATGGTCTACTTGAATTGAATTGTTTTTTTAATTCATATTCCTTGCACAATTAATAAAGCACAATAAGTAATAAAAACATCCTTAATCATATTAAATATTGGCATGAAAGATTGTTCTGTAAATCATTATAGGCCCTTTATGTGGACATGCAAAGTGAACCTAGCTAAAAGTTGGGCTTGTTGCGTGTAAGCTCACTGAATGTAGACTAACGACTTCCTTCATAATAAAGAGAATACACATACGCTTTTTGTATTTCTATATCTTATTTTGAATATTTTAGTGTAAAGTACATTGTCATTATAATTAGATAATATGTGGGGGCAACTGGATATTTGATATTTAGGCAAGGGACGTAATCCCGCCAAACGAAATGGGCTCGTACCCATGTCATGCCTACACGAGTTTGTTTTTCGAGACTGCACTGTCTAATAAGCTTTCAGTGAATGTTTAAATTCATAAAATGAAAACACAGGTACCGGTAATATTTTTCCCATACAATCACTGCATATTTTATGAATGACATATTTGTTTGGCTTTTGAACTTTCGATTTTGGACTAGGCACGTGTTTTCGCGTATGATCATTCATTCGTTTGAGTCACTGTTTGATTACGGTCCTATTGTATTTACCGGAGATGTACCTAAAAAAAAATCAACACTCCACCAAGTTATTTTCTGGGGATGCCCTGTAAGAAGATTTGTCATGCTTACGTCATCCTTAATGCGTAGCGTGAATCTACCCGTTGAGGAGGACAACGGCAAGATGGGGGCGGTCTCAGTAGGGGGCAGGGGAGGTCCAGGCGTCTTCTTTTCTGATCCAATTCCCATTTTCATTTCCTTTTTTTCTCGCGTTATATTTCTTTTATTATTTTTTTTTATTTAATGCCATTATTCGATTGGGGGTTAATGTGCCCCGTTCCCCCTGAAGCTACACCACTGGTTATCGTTATCCTAGCTGTTAGCTTCTAGTTATATTCTAATTTCCAGGCAGAATGATTTATTCTTCCTGATTAAATCTTCTCTTTTTTTTTTACTAGTTTAACGGCAGTTGATTTTGAAAATAGAGAAAATAGGCAATTTTTACGTCACCAAATGAACAGGGCGTTCGGTCAATGATGGACCACATATATGAATTTATATTAAGCCCCACTCACCGAGTTAGAACTTTCATGGACAAATTGTGACGAGAAATGGAAAAATATTGGAAATTGAAGGGAAACAAAAGGGGCACGAATTTAAACCCACGCCTACGCACTTCACAGGTGAGTCGACAACAAAAGGAACTAGCGAAGATTTAGAGAAAAATTCATGAATGAACTTCATGAATGAACGAGTCAGCTGGTCCCGTTTTCTTTTCCCCTTTCTATTTCGTTTTTCTTTGTTCAATTATTGATTATAAGTACTACGATTGAACACCGTGGCAGTGTAAATTGATACTTCTTGATTGACGGGAGAGAGAGAGAGAGAGAGAGAGAGAGGGGGAGGAGGAGGCGGATCTGAAAATGTAGTCATATGATTCTATTGTATTGTGATATCAAAATATTCAAGCCTTTCCCCTGTGTATTGGTAGTAGCAATAAAAATGCAGATATTTGATAAAGAATTTAAATTATTGAATACAAATACTATTTCTCTTTCGTCTTCTAAATCTTTCGAATATCAAATTCTCATAGTGCTTTATGCAAAACAGGGAGATAACACCACACATAGACCTCCCCCTCCCCCTCCCCCTCCCCCCTTTTTTACCGCACCTTTGTTGGAAAAATTTCTTAGATCTTAATGTGGGCTAGTGGAATGTGGAAGCTAGAAAATTCTGTAAGTCAAGCAAAACAGTTATCATTTTAGAATAAAAGCAGCAACTACCTATTCCTTAACATTCTACAGTTTTCTTTAAAATGTCACCACCGCAATTTAGCAACTGATGTTGGGGAGGGGGCAAAGTTAGCAAAGCTAGAGGAAAAAACCTTTATTGCTTTAAATCAAAGCCCTGTTGTGAATTCTTATACGGAAAAGAGAAATGGCAGCACACATGGAATAAGGGGATCGGGGGGTGGCTGAGCTGGGGCGAACACATTCCACTACATGCATCTACGAAAACATTATTAACATTCTTTACTGAATTAATCATCATAATGAAGGTTATATGGAAGCTCAAAAGCTTTAATTATATTAATCATTTTAGACTAAATGAAACGACCACCTATTTTTAAACATTCTTTAATTTTCTTCAAAATGTCATCAACTCAATTTCGCAAGTAATCTTCAAATGCAGGGTGGGCAGTATTAGCAAATCAAGGCGAAAAACCCTTTTATTTCTTTAAATAAAGGTCCTTTCGTAAATTCTTATACGGAGGGGTGGGTGCTCTGTTGTTCGCAACTAGGAAGTTGCCATCTAAATGAACACAATAGACGGTACGGGCTAAACACTCGAAATGGATCAGTGGTTTTGCAATAACTGCCGTCGTATAAAAACTGAGGGAAAATACACATAGAAAACGGAAATGTACATGTATATATCACTGTGTGGGAACAAATAAATGAGGGACAAATAGAATAGTCTTATGTCTAGGCGCTTAATTTTATTTCTGATCCAATCCAATACAAAAGATATTTGATATTAAAAGTGCCTTTTCGTTGCGGTTACAACCCTAATTAAAAATAAAATAGTTTAAAACTAGTCAGAAACTAGTGAAAAAACAGCACAGGAAATATGTTTTTTGACTATTTTCAACTCTGAATATATTTTCATTTATTTTTTGTTCCAAATTCTAAGCAGAAATTTTTTTTCGCATGTTTCGAACAGCGTGGTTGAAATCGAAAGCGTATAAAATAATAATAGAATGAAAATCATCTTATATATCCATAGGCCTATATACGAATAAATAGATTAATGAATAAATACATAAATGAATAAACATAAATGGATAATTAGCAAAGGTCATCATCAAGTCCGGAGCAAAATGTAGGCGATGCAAATGTCACATCGCCTGAAACTTAACTCTCCCAAGCGGGTTGTTAGTAGACTAGCAATAGTAAGTTGGTTTAGGGACCAACTCGAATGTCAATCATTCATGCCTGGTCGAGATAAACACGCGTTGAACTGTTTACAAACTGTTAAACAAACACATGCTATCAAACAAACGTAATAAATGTCGCTTTTTTTCCCTTCTTTTTCAAAAGACATTAGGACATTACTCCTTCTGCAAAAGCAAAATCCTGAATGGAATAAATACATGATCATAATTTATGCAAACTTTCGTTTTGGTAATATTGTGATAATAGTAACAATACCATTAACCTCTCTCTCTCTTTCTTTCTCTCTCTCTCTCTCTCTCTCTCTCTCTCTCCTTGTATTTCTTTTAACTTCCTATGCGCTTCGAAACGTGGTACATGAACGTAATACCACATGTAGGACAGCTAAAGTACACCATTAAGTTAATCAGTCAGGAAAAGCAGATAAATTGAGATATGCGAAGACGTAAAGCAATATTTTTTTAAATCAATAAATGTGGGTGATTCCCGAAAAAATAATTGTGGCGAGAAGTAGCACAACAAAATTGCGTAATCATCACAGTGTGCAAAACAAGCCGGTCCTTAACCTATGCCCCGCCCGCCCAACGTTACAGCCTTTTTTTATTTAATATTAGGCAATGACAGTTGCGTAATCTTTCTCGTCCCGAATGTCATTTCATCGTTCACCTGCTAAAATAATACTGGTACAAATTTTTTCGAAGTTGATATTAACCAAGTTGATGATACAAAAAAATGTCTGTATATTAATGTTTGTATGATTATTGAAAGTATGTGTTTCGTGTGGGGTCACTAAGTCAAAACATTTTCACGTATCTGCTAATGAAAATCGTTTCACATATTTCTCTTAAATGATCAAGGATAATTCTTGAACGATCAGTTATTTCATGAGGATACCAATTAATTCGTATTATAACTGTTTAAATGCATGTGTATTTATCTATTTTGAATTTGCTGCTGTTATTTGTTTTATTCTTACCAAACAGGGCCTCACGGAAAGCCACCAAATTGGTGATGTGCCATCCTGTATAAATATCAGAAATAAATAAATAAATAAATTGGGCCGAGGGGAACATCGGAATGTGAGAAAAGCGACGATTTTTGCTGGCAGTGTAAATGCTGTTAAAGATTGAAGATCAACCGTGCATGACCCAAGGGCACTGAGTAGGTTTGAAACCAGAATTGAGGTCAATTACCTTTTCAATAATGAGCAGTCAGACATGTTCACAATTTGTATATTAATTCTTTGTCATAAATATATATGTAGGCCTATATATATATCTCCTCTATTCATTTCCATTTCTTTTTCTTTCTTGGAATTTTATTTTGTTTGCTTGTTTCTTTGTTTCCTTGTTTCTCCTCTCTCTCTCTCTCTGCAGTAGATAGATTGTTTGAACCAGAAAAATAAAAACAACCTCACAAAAACTTGCTGGAAATCATCTACAATAAACAGCACAACTCTCATTTGCACATAATTATAGTGACCTGTGTTAAGCACATGGTGTCGGGCCTACTTACCTTGATTTCCTTATCTTTCTGTGCTCGTTACTCAGCCTCTATACATTTTCAACCGTTTTGCACCTGTCATACTAATATATGATCTGAATTTGAGTTAAGACGTATTAGCCAATTAAAATTATAATGAAAATACCTACTTAATCCGCGTACTGAATTAAATACGACCCCAATATATCATGTAAAATGCGTGGCTAGTATTTCGTTTAAACACCAATTTATATTCAAAACTTGAATCATTTTTCATTTTGAATTGCCAAATGTTGCTGTTAGAATAGTCGAGACACTGTTGGATTGGAAAATTAATCTTTTCAATCCTTCACTTTAGTTCGATTTTTATGTATAGTAATATTAGCCTTCTTTCTTGGTATATCTGATATATTGCATTCAGCTAGCATGAATATTGAACTCGTCTTCGACTCGTGCAATATTCGCGACCGGATGTCCTTTAATTTGTACCCATCAACGTTATCAAACGAACGTAATAAAGTAAATAATGTCGCCTTTTGTGGTCAAAAGACATCAGGAGTTGCATGACCCTTTATCTACAAAAGTTACCCTTCTGCACCCACGAAATCCTGAACGGAATAAATAATTTATGCAAACATTCGTCCTGGTATTAGGCCTACATGTATTATGATAATAGTGAAAGAGTTTAAATTTGTCTTATTTCAGTTAGTAAATTTCTTAGTTACTACTTGCCTTCTTCCATATCCACTATTACATACTCATTTATAGATTTGCATTCTTCATTTGCATATTCATTTTTCCAGCTCATGTTCCCTTTTCATTCACCTTCTTACAGCACAGTCGTTCAGTTACACTATACTGCCACACCCTATTTTCCTTCCTCACCTTCAAACCCGTTCTCTTTATTGTGTTCTCATTCTCTATGCATGGCTTGCCTTGTCCTGCCCTAGCAACAGGCACTTTCTTTTCTCTCATTTGTTCTCTTCGCCTCTTACATTTGAACTATCTAGCCTGCTCACCTCATTGGTTTCTCTTCTCATGAATTTCCCCTGATTGGTTTATTTTGTTATGATGCCTGGGCCCCGTCTTACAAAGAGTTGATATCAATCGCAACTTATTTGCGATTGATATCAATTGCAACTATGTACATAAGAGATAGGAGACTGCAAACTTGTGATTGATTGGAGCTAGGACGGTTAAGACGGGACCCTGATTTGTACTTAGGCACATGTTATAAGTTGGGAGATTAAATCAGTAATCAGTTTTGTTTCATCCTTCTTCGTGTGAGCTTACTTCTGAGTTACTTTTAGTTAAGGAGAGCGATTAGATTGATTTTGATGCAGCATGTTTAGCAATTGATTTTGGTCAGCTTTCTGTGTCTCGGAGAGGACATAAAGCCGTCGGTCCTCTGGTTGCTTACTAACAAGCATTTATGCTTTCTTAGCAGTCAGGTAAAATAACCACCACTAAACTAAATTAATTACCCATGATCTCTCTCTCTCTCTCTCTCTCGTTGTATTTCTATATGCGAAGACGTAAAGCAATATTTTGTTGAATCAATAAATGCGGGTGATTCCCCCCAAAAGAACTTGTGGCTATTATCAGCACAACATAATTGCGTCATCATCACGGTGTACAAAACAAGGCCGTCGTTCACCTATGCCCCACCCGCCCTATAAACATCCTTCTTTGATTTAAAATTGGGCAATGATAGTTGCGTAATCGTTTCACGTCACGAACGGCATTCCATGGTTCATCCAGGGAGTTGTGAATTGAATTCCTAAAGATTGAAGATCAATCATGCATGACCCAAGGGCACTATTCGGTTGAAACCAGAATCGAGGTCACTTACCTATACAACACTGAGCAGCCAGACCTATTCATATTTTGTATAAAATTCGTGATATATATATTCTTTTGTGAAATATATATATACATGTATATCTCCTCCAATCATTTTCTCTTTCTTTCTTCGTTTGTTCGTTTCTATCACACACATTCTCTCCCTCTCTCTCTCTCTCTCTCTCTCTCTCTCTCTCTCTCTCTCTCTCTCTCTCTCTCACTACCCAGGCCTTCCCACATCTCTTCCTTCCACTGTCTCTTTTCCAGGGAGGCGAGTCTCACCTCCCTGCTCTTTCTCATAACTGACATTAGTCGATAATATTGGTCGGCTTTGTATTTCTGTTCATTACATAAACATTGCTTCTGACTTCCTTTTTGTGTTGTTATATTACACAATCATTCCTCGCTTAAATATAGAGATCGTAGCCTCGGAATTTGTCTCCGTAATTTTGGGCGCGGTTGTAATTCCGTTGTTTGTTTGTGTTTCCCTCTCCTTCTTTCTTGTTTCTTTTGTTTGTTTGTTTCTATCACACACATTCTCTCTCTCTCTCTCTCTCTCTCTCACTACCCAGGCCTTCTCACATCTCTTCCTGTGACTGTCTCTTTTCCGGAGAGGCGAGTCTCACCCCGGCTTTGTATTTCTGTTCATTACATATAGCATTGCTGCTGTCTTCCTTTTTGTGTTGTTATATTACATCATCATTCCTCTGTTCAATAATGAGATCGTACGTAGCCTCGGAATTTGTCTCAGTAATTTTGGGCGCGGTTGTAATTCCGTCGTTTGTATCTGTTTCCCTCTCCTCTAATCCGCTTCAATGCTTATCATTTTGTATAGATCGATATGAACATTTCGTCTAGTAGTCTATATGGGTCTCGAAATGGAAATTTACATCTTTGTAGGGGAATTCCCGGGAATTATTTTAGTCCACCGTGTTTCGTCCATCCGTTTCTGCGTTAGAAAGATGAAAAGAAAGAATGGGAGAGCGGGAAGGGAACAAGAAGAGAAGAAAATAGAAGGCCCCTCCTACACCTTCGCATCACTCGCTCGCCTTAGGTCACTATTAGGTCACCATGTATGGTCTCATATTTCATCTACCTAGTTAGAGCAGTAGCCCCCACACACACACACACACACACCATAATTAGAAATCTAATCACGTCTTATATGGTGACCACATAATTCTATTTTGGCACCCTTCTTTCTTTCTGTTTAATTATTTCTTAAAGATTATACAGATTGGTTTAAGGAGGGTAACCACAACTATACAAAGCTCAAATTAGTAGGACAGTTATGTCACAACCTCATCACATTCCGGCGCTCCGTTTCGGTACGAGTTTCATCATCTAAGAAGTACGAGATAATAGAATAGGCACATCTATGTTGTAACCCTTGAAAATTGTCCATAATTAGATGAAAAAGCAATTCGGTAACAATTGAATACATGAGCGGAAATACGGGCCTAAGTCAATGAACACATTTTTGTTGTGGTTATTACTAAGAAAAGTACCTAAATATTTCGAGAATGTAAATAAAGTAATGTTTTCACCTTCAAGGAGCCATTGATACATGTTTATGTATTCAATATTCAATACATTGAAATGAAAACATTAATTAACTTGAAATTTTAAAAAACCCACAAAACTGATTTTCTTTTTGATAACTAATAAATTGTTGTGATGGACGTGGGACTTCATATATTCCATTGTAG